>JAGFNQ010006573.1:0-18804 GCA_024364735.1 Boesenbergia rotunda | reverse complement strand
TGTCTGGGGATGGAAAGCTGTGCTGAACTGAAGTTTGGTGCCTAGGGCGTCCTGAACACACTTCCAAAAATGGGAGGTGAATCGCCCATCTCTGTCAGACACGATCGACCTCGGAACTCCATGAAGCCTGATCACTTCTTTCACATACAGCTGTGCTAATTGCTCTACCGATGCGATAACTTGATGGCTAGGAAGTGGGCAGATTTGGTCAACCTGTCCACTATCACCCAAATTGCATCATGTCCATGGGTGGTTCTTGGAAGACCTGTGATAAAGTCCATGGATATTTCTTCCCACTTCCATTCTGGAATGGGAAGAGGCTGCAGAACTCCTCCTGGTCTCTGGTGCTCGGCTTTGACCCTCTGGCAGGTCAAGCAGGTACTGATATATCTGGCCACGTCTCGCTTGAGTCCAGACCACCAGAATCTTTTCTTTAAATCTTGGTACATCTTGGTAGAACCAGGATGCATAGAGTACGGGGTACTGTGGGCCTCTTCTAGAATATTCTTTCTTAATTCCTCATCATTGGGGACGCAAAGGCGGTCTCCAAAATAGAGGATGCCACTGTCTGATACTCGAAACCCTGAATTTTCTGCCTCTTGGATCCCCTGCTTGATCTTCTGGATCTCTGGGTCTTGATCTTGCTTTTCTTGTATATCCTTAAGCAGGGTTGACTCTAGGGTCAATGCAGAAAATTGCCCAACCATAACCTCGACTCCAAAATCTTTTATTTCTTTCTGAAGTGGTAGAGACAGTGATGATAAGGACATCAGTGCCGCACAGGATTTTCTGCTCAGTGCATCCGCCACTTTATTAGCTTTACCTGGGTGGTAGAGGATTTCACAGTCATAATCTTTGACCAACTCTAGCCACCTGCGCTGCCTCATATTCAGATCTTTCTGAGTGAAGAAGTACTTCAAACTCTGATGGTCTGTGAAGATTCTGCACTGCACTCCATACAGGTAGTGTCTCCAAAGCTTCAGTGCAAAAACCACAGCTGCTAGCTCAAGGTCATGCGTAGGGTAATTCTTCTCATAGTCCTTGAGCTGTCTGGAGGCATATGCTATTACTTTACCGTCTTGCATGAGGACAGCTCCAAGGCCCATCTTGGATGCATCACTGTAGATGTCAAAGGCCTTGTCACTCTCTGGAACAGTCAGGATGGGAGCACTGGTCAGTCTCTTCTTCAGCTCTAGAAAACTGTGCTCGCATTTATCCGACCATTCAAACTTCTTGTTCTTTCTGGTCAAAGCTGTGAGTGGAGAGGCTATCCTGGAAAAGTCCTCCACAAATTTTCTGTAATATCCTGCCAGGCCTAAGAAGCTTCTGATCTCACTGGCACTCTTGGGTCTACACCAGTTGCTGACTGCTTCTATCTTGGCTGGATCAACTTGAATGCCTTCTTTGGATACAATGTGACCTAGAAAGGTCACCTGATTTAGCCAAAACTCACACTTTGAAAATTTTGCATAGAGCTTCTCCTGCTGAAGGATCTGCAGCACTATCCTCAAGTGTGTAGCATGGTCCTCTGGAGTCTGTGAGTATATGAGAATATCATCAATAAACACAATGACGAATTTATCGAGATACTCCCTAAAGATGTGGTTCATCAGCTCCATGAAGACTGCTGGAGCATTGGTTACTCCGAAAGGCATCACTACAAATTCGTAGTGGCCGTATCTCGTTCTGAAGGCCGTCCTGGGGATGTCACTTTCTTTAACCTTTAGCTGATGATACCCAGAACGCAGATCTATCTTCGAGAACACTGTAGCCCCCTTGAGCTGATCAAATAAATCATCTATTCTAGGAAGGGGGTACTTGTTCTTGATGGTCACCTTGTTCAGAGCTCTGTAGTCTATGCACAGACGCATAGATCCATCCTTCTTCTTGACGAATAGTACAGGAGCTCCCCAGGGTGAATGACTCGGCCGAATGAAGCCCTTGTCTAGTAGCTCCTGGAGTTGCTCTTGTAATTCCTTCAACTCTGCTGGAGACATGCGATATGGGGCCTTCGAGACCGGACCGGTACCAGGCACTAGCTCGATCTCGAATTCCACTTCTCTATTGGGAGGTAGTCCAGGTAATTCTTCTGGGAACACTTCTGGATATTCGCAAACTACCCGTACATCCTCCTGCTTGAGTTCTTTCTTTGCTTCTGAGTCCACTATGTGTGCAAGAAAACCAGCACACCCTTGCTCTAGCATCTGGTGGGCTGCCAAGGCTGAGAGAAATTTCTGAGTCTTCCTCCTTGGGGCTCCTTGAAATTCGAATGGTGGTTCTCCCTCTGGGCTGAAAACCACCTTCCTTCTACGGCAGTCCACTGAAGCGCTGTACTTACTGAGGAAATCCATGCCCAGTATGATGTCGAAGTCCTGCATCGCAAGAACTATCAGATCGACATATAGCTCTCGGTCTGAAATCTTGATTGGCACAGCCCGGAGCCTCTGGGTGGACTCCATGATTTCCCCTGAAGGGAGAGTTGTTAGGAATCTGGACTCCCAACTCTCTATAGGCACCTGTAACTTACTAGCAAAAGGTACTGATACGAAAGAATGGGTCGCCCCAGTGTCAAACAGTGTAGTAGCTAAATGCTGTAAAATAACTATTTGACCTGTTACGACCGTGGAGGCGCTGGCAGCTTCTTCCTTCGTGAGGGAAAAGACTCTGGCATTGGTTGGAACTGGTGCTGCTTCCAACCCTCTCTGACTGATCTGAGGTCCCTCCAGTATAGTAGGCATGTAGTGTAACTGAGGCTTGCCTCCATGCTGTACGGACTGCTGAGGAAGTACCTTAAACTTGTTTGGGCATTCTTTGGATCTGTGTCCCTCTTGTCCACATGAATAGCATCCAGTTACACCCAAAAGGCATGCTCCTGGATGGTTCCTCCCACACTTAGAGCAAGGTGGATACCTAGCTTGCTTGTTCTCTGAGTTTCCTTTTTGGCTGCCAGGCCACTGCTTCCTTTTGTGGTTCTTATTCTTCCAGTTCTGGTTATTTGACTGAGGCTTCTGTCCTCCTATTGTCTTGTTCTCAGTCAGGACTGGTTTCTGCTGTGCTTGCTGTGCCTTGATGCTATTCAGGTAGTGCTCTGAGATTAGAGCACTACTGACTAACTCCTCGCTGGTCTGGGGTCGGTGCATCCCGCTGTTCACGTTGAGTGCTATCTCCGGGTTCAGCATGCGAAGCATCAGTCTGACTCGCTCCTTCTCTGTGCTGACTAGCTCTGGGCAGAGGCGAGCTAGTCTGTTGAACTTTGCAACTGCTTCTCCCACTGATAGGCTACCCTGTCTGAATTCCATAAAGTCCTCGAAGTGCTTGTTGGTAACCTTCATGTGGAAGAATTCCTCATAGAACTCGTGCTCAAAATCTGCCCAGCTCATCTGGTTGACTATCTTCTTACTCTTGACTCGCTCCCACCACATACGAGCATCTCCAGTTAGGCAGAAGGAGGCACATTTGACCTTCTCAACCTCTGGCCAGTCAAGAAGCTCCATTGTGCTCTCTAGAGTCTTGAACCAAGCCTGGGCATCCCAGGGCTCAGTCGTGCCTGAGAAGCTTTCTGGTTTCAGCCTCTGCCACTGGACGAGGTATGCTTCTTGTCTTCGGTTCACCGCAGGGGTCTCTTGTGGGACTGGTGGAACTTCAGCCACTACTGGAGTTCCCACTCCTGCTGTGGGTGGTGTAGGGGGCGCTGGGTGCTGATTTGCCATCAGTGTGGCGATGATCTTCTGTTGTTCTGTCATCTGAGCTTGCATTTGAGCAATGACTGCCATCAGGTCTGGCTGTTCTGTGCCAGGCTCATTGTTATCTTGAACTGGAGTTCTGTTATTAGCATTAGGAGCTCGGCCTCTTCTTGCCATCTAATAATGCATAAAGGAACAAGAAATCACTACTACATCTCTAGGTATAAACTTGTCTTCTTACTTAGAAATCTGATATCCATTCTAGGGATTAAACATGATTCCGTGATACTAAGGGATTAAACATGCTTCCTTGTTCTATGCACATGTGAGTAGTACTTAAACATTTCTCTGTACTGCAATTAAATAAAGGAGCAATTGAAAAAAAAAACTGAAACTTAAAGCTTTCTTACTTGAAGACGGCAAGGTTGATGCTGATGTGTGTGTGATGCTGGAGAATGGGAACTGCTCTGATACCAACTGTAGCGACCCGACTTCTTACTGTCTTTAGACGGATCGTTACTTTTCTCTATACTTCTCAACTTTTATATATGACTAAAGAAAATTGCGGAAATCTTTTTTTTTTCTTTTTAAAACTTTTAAATTCATCTAACAGTCATATTCTAACTTAAACAATCATGCATGATAACCTATCACATTTACCATCTCAAAAACTTGCGGAAGGGCACTTATTCAAACCTGCTGTACACGACCGAACTGCTGGGTATCAGTCGACTGATGACGTCATCAGTCGACTGATACGGCTGTGAGCAGTTTACAGGTTTCGGCCCTTGCTTTTTAAGCCCACCATTCCTTCAATTTCGAGCCAAATAAGATCATGACACCATTTCTATACTCTATACCAATTTTCTAAACAGTTTAGCCAATCAAAATGAATCCATAAACTTAAAATTAGGACATTTACGCAAGAAAACAAACTACAAAAGTTGTTTGAACTTTAACACTAAGGTTTGTGCCAAACT
The DNA here is from genome assembly GCA_024364735.1 of Boesenbergia rotunda. Classification (NCBI taxonomy): domain Eukaryota; kingdom Viridiplantae; phylum Streptophyta; class Magnoliopsida; order Zingiberales; family Zingiberaceae; genus Boesenbergia; species Boesenbergia rotunda. The sequence continues at coordinate 14,141 of JAGFNQ010006573.1, read as the reverse complement.
TTACTTCTAACCATTCAAACTCATCATGCAAGGTTCTATAACTTTGCTAAAGCATTATGAAATATGAATGCAACTTTTCTAAACATATTTAAGCAATAAAAACTTAGTTCAAAGAGAATTTGATACTATCTTGGCACATGCGTCTATTTTCTAACAATGTATCAATATCTCCATCTATTCACATTTCTACTCATCCAATGCAAGCATAAGATTATATAAGCTAATTAAAATGACATGGAAACTTTACTCTAAGCAATTGAGCATGTAAAACTATCCAAAACTTAAATGTTTACTAACTCCATAAACAAGAACTTAAAATCTGAATAAACTATAACATTGTAGTTTGAATAGTTAAATTGTCTTGTCTCGAAGATCTCTCCATAATCAGCCACCACACACACTCTACTCAGCACCGCCTCGTCGTCTTCCTTCAGAATTGCTTGCCTTTACCTTTATCTGCAATAAGAGGAAATGCATCTATAAGCAAAAAGCTTAGTAAGTACTATCTAGCTCACAAAAACTCGAAATACGCAAACATGCTTCTAGAACGATATGAAAATCATATGAGATACTGATATGCTTGAAAGAAAACTAAACTAAACATGTATAACTCAAAACATGCATACTCAAGCAATAAATAATCTCAATCTACTTTTCTTGGCTCAACTTGAAACTTTAGCTATTCTTTATCTTTTGAAAACTTTTTGTATTTTCGAAAACTTTGCTAAAGCATATACTTGAAAATACTAATCACTTGGATCCACTGAAGACGTAAGTACCATCTGAATGCGCGTTCCCTAAAAGGTTGGGGTAGCGAGCCACCAATCCTAGTAGAGCAGACCTTGGTCTACCAGGGCCAAGACCTTGGAATTGGACACCTGGATTTCTTTAACGACGCCCTTGGACGCCGGGTACTGGCCTTATAAAATAAAATAGCTTTTCTTTCTTTTCTTTCTTATCTGTAAATGCCTTGGCATTTTCTGGAGCACCTTGCGTGCTAAAAATCCCTAAGTCTTGACTTTTGGGGATTTTCTTAAGGCCTTGGCCTTCTCTTTTCTTATCTTTATCTTCTTTTCTTTTCTCATAGCTTTTCTTGGTCCCTAATCTCATATAGGGTGCTTATCAAACATATACAAGCATATAAAAACTAAGATCACATGCAAAAACTAAAGCAAAAAGGAAAAATTCTCTTTTAAAAACTTTTAAAGGAAATTCTCGCGGTAAAACCGCCTCTTACTGCAGGTGAGCAGTACTTACATTGATATCTTGGACTTACAACCAAGATTGAGGTCTAGAACTCGGGAGAAACTCGAGATCTCGAAGAATTCTTCACGTCTACGCGTTCCTCTCGTCGCGGGGATCCCGAATATAGGATTATCTCTTGGAGAAAGGGTCTCGGCCGGCCCTCTTGGCCTTGATTTGCGTGCGCACAAGAGAGGAGAGGGAGAGGGGTCGGCGCAAGGGGTGTTGGCCGAAGGGTTTGAGAGAAATCCCAACTTCTCTCTTTAAGTTTTCTATTTATACACTTGGGATCGGATTTACTTAACCACAGCTTAATTATAGGTCTTACCATCTTCTGTTGTGCTGATACCCCTAGCCCAGCCGGTTGGGCGCTTGTGCTGTTCGGTGGAGGTCGCGGGTTCAATCCACCGGCTGCACTAAATCTGTTTTTCCATTTTTGGCAATTTTTTCTTTTTCCTTTTCTTTTTCTTTTTCCAAAAATACCAAACGGACTCGGAAAATTCCATAAAAATACTCTAAAAATTCCTAAAAATATCTAGAATATTTCTAAACCATTTCTAAATAATTCTAAGGACTTTAAGAACTAAAAATGGAAATTTTGGGGCGTTACATTAAAATTGTCAGTAATTTAAATTAATCAACGGGTATTCAATATCTTAAACATGGGGAGAAATTATACTCATAATAGGTGGAGCTCATATGTAAATATGGGGGTTGGTGAGGTGGTTCAATGAAGGGCCTTTAGTGGAATGATTCTTCATTAATGGATCAGGTTTGGATCCATTAACAGGCCAAGACCCAACTCCTCCTCATGGTCCTTATTGTAGCCCTATAAATATCCCATGGAGTCATTAAACCAAGGCATCCAATTCCAATTGGAAAAACTCAACCCTTCTCTCTCCTAGGTCACGGCATGGAGGAGAAAACCCTAGGTTTTCTTCTTCCTCTCCTCTTCTCTCCCTCTCTTCTTTGTGGCTGGAAAACACTAGACAAGGAGGTGTAGTTTCTTGCTTTGTGGCGTTCGGCAGCAGGTGAAGAGGAAGGGTGGCCGGCGGCGAGAGGGTGCTCTTCTCCTTGAAGTGATCGACGCCGGTAGAGGAGGAAGACGAGGCTCAAGGTATGGATTGAAGAAGGGTTGCTCTTCTTCTAGTTCTCTTCCTCTTTTCACCCTCTCTTGTGCGAGCTCATCCAAGGAGCAGATAGAGGCTAACCGGCGACAAGGAGGAGCTTCTTGCAGCACCGCGGTGAGGAAGGAGGAGGATCGGCGGCGGGTTTTGGGAAGAAGAAGAAGTCTTTTCTCTCTTCTTCTTCCTTCTTCTTCATCTTCCTATTCCTCTCCACTTTAGTCCCTTGTGGCCAGCTCACCTTGGGCTTGGTGGTGGCCAGCGGCGCATGGAGAAGGTGGAGGTGGTGGCCGGCGGAAAACCCTAGGGTGTAGGGTTTTGTTAGCGCATAGAAGAGGGAAGAAGACAGTGATATTGGAAGGCCTTGGTGACTCCGGTTCTTGGTAGATTATCACCGACATCTAAGAGGGAAGGGTCATACGATAGAAGATCGCGAGGTAACGGGAAGGTATAACCTCTTCCTTGGCTGTTTGATTCTATCATTGCATGTCGTGTTAATTAATTATCATGTTCTTAATTATTTGATAATTATTGTTGATAATTAATTATTTTGGACCCCAATAATAAACACAAAAATTGGCGATCCACTCGTCATCTTTTCCGCGGCCAATTGGTTAGGCGAGTTATAAGGCTTAACTATCAAGTTTGGCCAAGTTGTAACTTGAACCAATTAGTACGACGACGAGACGGTCGTTTGGGAGATAGGTCTCCATTCGGATTAAATTTTTAATCCGTAGACATGGAGAGGTATCTCATGGACGACCCGGTGTTCGCTTAGGAAACCCGCCAAGCCATACTCCAACAACTAGTATCAGAGCTGGGGTTTCCGATTTTGTGTGTTTAGGATTCGGTTACTTTTTGCACATTATCATGTATTTATTTTTGCCGAATAATAGTAGGATGTACGTAGGCTAACTCTTTGTTTCAGGCACGAGATTCCAACTATTATGACTTAAATAATGTGTATGTGATTGGTTGTGCATGGTTGTAATTTATTTGAATCCTCGGGGTTGACGAGGCTAAATTAGTATTTAATTTTTGTAATTAAATACAACACATGTTTAGCCAAGCTTTTTATTTACTTTCGATCTAGATTTTATGTACACTCCTTTGTGGAGTATAGGATCGATGGATGTAAATAAGTAGCTTATCATCTCGGCTCAGAGATCCCTTCAATGGTGGCATGCGCATGGTGTAGAGAGGAGCGGACGAAGTGGCGACACGACTGGAGGCGCATTGGAGATCAATGCCATGATAGTTGGAAAAATTTAGAATTTTTCTTGTTTATTGTTTTGGTTTATGTGCTTGTCGTGCGTGCATGAAAATTCCTCATTATAAATAACTAAGTGGGAAAGGGACCCTAAGGGTCCCGCGACCTCCATTACTAATTTGACAAGTGATGCGAACAAACTTGCGCGTCGACTCTGAGTGCCTTCCTCCCCATAGAATGATCTTGTTCTATGAATCACTGAGTCAGACATGATTATAGAAAATTATTAAGGAGCATGTAATTTTCCCCATCGGATGACACATAATCTGAGATAATTTTCTTAGTATCGTGCAATGGTAAACACTTAAATGCTAATAATAGTATCCACCCCAACGGTGTCATTGCTATTATTTGTAGGGCCGAAGAGGACCAACTATTAATTTTATTTGTCAAAAAGTTAGGTTGACAAGATAATAAAATTAATGGGTAAAACCTCCTCTTACAAATGTAGAATTCATATACGTCCACACCATCGTGGCATGCGAAATTCTCGGTGTTTTGAGGTGTTGGTTGATTTCATATTTATTGTTTTGAGGAATCATTATTTTTTGAAATCTAAATTGTGTGATTGTTGTGATTCTCAAGTATTTTCAAAATGGATTTAGATCCACTTGATTTGATTCTAAGAGAAAACCAACTTAATGCCCCTAATAATAATGATTGGGAATTAAACCTGGACTTTGTCTCAACTGCCGAGGAATCCAATTGTGACCTTGTCAAGTTTTATGCTGAAAAGCCTAGCGTGGTTTATGATGAAGAGGAGAAGTAATGTTTTAGGCAATGGATAAAAGTAGACAAGATGGCACAGAGTCATCAACATTAGGCTTCTTCCATTACCAGTGATAAAACATCCAATCTCAACGAACTCTTCGGACATCATAATCGGGCCGCTAGGCAAGAGGTCATGAGAAACTTGACGACAACCACCATAATTGAGGGTATACCCATAAGGGAACAGGTTCTCAAAATGATGGCTTGGTTAAATGAGATGGAAATCCTTGGATCACAAATCTATGGGGAAACCCAGGTCGATCTTATCCTCCAATCTCTACCAATGAGTTTTGAGCAGTTTCACCTAAGCTCCAATATGGACAGACGTACATATTCGTTGGCGAAACTTCTGACAGAACTCCAGGCGGCAGACGGGTTTTCTCCTCAAAGTTCACATACTTTCATTGCTCAAGGGGTTTCTACTTCTAAACCGAAAGGCAAGAAGAAGAAGAAACAAGCTGGGGAAAAGAAAGTGACTGGATTACAGGGACCTCAGGGTTGTGTGAAGAAGCCGAAAGGCAAGTTCTTCACGTGTAAGCAGTCTGGACATTGGAAGGCGGACTGCCCCCACCGTCAGAAGAATAATTCAGGTATATCTTTTTCTTTTGTCGTTGTAACATGTTTAGCGGTATATCTTTTTCTTTTGTCCTATGTTTATCCAATATAGAGGTAGCTTTGAATACTTTGTCTATAGACGATTATTCAAGGTATAGGTACATTTACTTGATGTACCGCAAGTCTGAATCCTTTGATAAGTTCAAATAATTCAAGACTGATGTGGAGAAACATCAAGGTAAAAGTATCAAGACACTATGATTGGATCGTGGTGGCGACTACCTCTTGGGAGGGTTTAGGACTTACTTATCAGAGGTTGGGATTCAATCCCAATTGTTTGCACCCGGTATGCCCCAACAGAACAGTGTAGTAGAGTGAAGGAATAGGACTCTTATGGAGATGGTTAGGTCGATGATGAGCTACTCCGAGTTGCCAGATTCGTTTTGGGGATATGCTATGGAAACGACAGCGTACATACTTGGTACCATCTAAGTTAGTACCCTCTACACCCACAGAATTGTGGATTGGGTGAAAGCCTAGTCTAAGACATATTTGGATTTGTGGTAGTCCAGCACATGTGCTGAAGGGAAATACTGATAAGTTGGAATCTCGTATAGAAGTGTGCTTTTTCATAAGCTATCCTAGAGGAACGAAAGGTGGTTCTATAGTCCTAAGGTTCAGAGGGTAATCGTTGGTACGAATACCCGACTCGTAGAGAAGGACTATATGATGAACCACAAGCCCATGAGTAAAATTATTCTTGAGGAATTAACAGGGGACATTCCGACCTTAGTACCAACTGTACAGGAGGATATACCATAAGTCACTGCACCGCGTGCCACAGAAGATACACAGGTAGTACCTCGTCATAGTAGGAGGGTTGTTAGACAACCTGAAATGTTCATATTCTTGGGAGAGTCTTCGGACTTGGTCCTTGGTGAACATAAATCGGATCCCTGGACCTATGACAAGGAACATCCTCTTTAAGGGATAATCCAGTCATATGGATTTATTCAAAGACTGGATAAGATTTGTGTATATAAGAGATGTGACGGATACGTAGAGGTATTCTTTTACTATACGTAAATGATATTTTGTTCATTGGCAACAATGACAAAGTATTATCAGACGTAAGGGTATGGTTGTCCAAACAATTTGATATGAAGGACTTGGGAGAAGCAGGACACATCCTTGGAATCAAAGTTCTAAGGGATTGCCAGAAAAGGATGTTGTGTCTATCACAAACTTTATACAGAGACACTCTTCTAGCTCATTTTAGCATGGAAAACTCCTAGAAAGGTTTTGTACATTTCAGGCATGGAGTACCTCTATCTAAGAAGATGTGTTTTAAAACATCAAAGGAGATAAAGGAGATAAAGGTAGTTCCTTATGCTTCAGCTATAGGAAGCCCCGTGTATGCTATAAACAAGACCGGATATCTACTTTGCCGTGAGCATGTTTAGCAGATATCAGAGTAACCCAGGTCAGAGAAATTGGACTGCGGGTGAGCATATATTAGTGCCTAAGAAGAACTAGGGATTATATGCTGGTTTACCGGGCAGACCAATTACTGTTGGTGCAATCGACCCAAGTGTGATTGGGTGGATTACATGTTTTGATGTGTGTGTCAATATGATTAAGTTAGGTTTTCATGTTGATTTGATATGTGTGCTTAAGTCATGCAGAACTTGATGAATCAAACATGGAGTAACGGAATGAAGCATCCAAGAGACGAGAGCCAAGGAAGAGGACTTCAAGGGCGAGCCAAAGAAGTAGACTTCAAAGGCACACGCGAAGGATGGCATGGAGGCAAGTCGTGGGCTTGTGTGCGCATCCGAGGGATGAGAGCCGAAGGAAGAGAAATTCAAGGGGCAAGCCAAAGAAGTGGACTTCAAGGCATATACGAAGAGTGAACTTTGGTGAGGTTAAGTGTGCATTCGTAAGTAGAGCAGTCGACTGATACTACTGAGGGCGCACTGTAGCAGTCGACTGGTAAAGGCACCAATCGACTCATCCTTCTGTGAGTTTCGAACAACCTGGAGTAGTCGACTGGTCCAGGGACCAGTCAACTGGTGTGTTCGAAAAAGAGTCGTTAGGCTAGCCGTTGGCTGAGGGATCAGTCGATTGGCCCTGGGGGCAATCGACTGATGTCGAGTTGAGCTGTTTGAATAATAACTCTCTCCTCTATTTAAGAGGAGGCTTTGGAGCATGAATATGTTACGGTTCTTGATTGCTAAATCCTATTCTATGTTCCCAAAACCTATTCTCTTCCTTATACTCTAAATCTCATCTTGTAAAAGAGGAAGAGAGCATCTTGTGAGTGTTTCTCTGTTGGGACCTTGTCGTTCAGCTAGAGGGGGGTGAATAGCTACTTTTCAATTTTCTTCCTACAAGAGTTGCAAGCGCAAGCGGAAAACTAACAAAAGCAAACTAAAACAATGCTAACACAACCTTTACGTGGTTCGGAGAAGAAACTCCTACTCCACGGCTGTCCGTATGGTGGACGATCACGATCCTTCGGTGGATGACTCCCCGGAGCACCTTCGACTAGCTCTTGTCGCTCCTTGTGGGTGGAGAAACCTCACCACAATCCTTGACAATCACTGAACACGTTTAGGCTACTAACAGACTTTACCCAAGCTTGTTTCGCCAAGGAAGAATAGTCAAAAATGAGCCATCTTAAATAGTGCTCAATACTGTTCTGACCATTACCAGTCGACTGGCCCTGGGGAAGTCGACTGTGTTGGATCAGAGTAAATCGATAGAGGGGGGGTGTGTTGGGACCGGTGCATATTGACAAGGATACAGGTTCGTAAAATTTTAAATTTTTACGTGCAGCGGAAGAATTAGCATAAAATAATTTCCTAAATTATTTTAACCACGTATCTAGCATGCAACCTTATGATGTGTTGACTTAATCATAAAATAAAACTTTGCGGAAAAGTAAACTAATTTACTAAGTACCTTTCGTAACTCGAAGTAAGGGACGAGATCCAACCGTAGCGTCCCTTGGAAGCTCCGCCTCTATTCGCGTCCACGCCGAGTTCTCTTCGGGATGACTTCGCAAAGTCACGAGTTTTGTGCCGACGAGAACTACTAGATTCTCTATAGGCACAACAAGAAAGATCAAGAGAGGAATGGGAAACTAACCACCAAGAAAACGGAATCGAATTCCGGGAAGAGAGGAGTCGCTATCCGCTTCTTCTTCTTCTTGTTTCGTTTCTCCTTCTTCTTGAAGCTCATGGCAACCTTGCTTGGTGTTGATAGGGTGCGCCGGCCCTAGCAAGGAAGGTGGGAGCCGGCCCTAATTCTCCAAGAAGGGCGCCGGCCCTAAGGGAAAGGAGACGAAGAAGAGAATAAGAGAGAGGGAGAGAGGAAGTTACTAATCTCAATTAGTAATTCGTAATAAGGGCTTGCCTTTGGTTCCTTTATATAGTAGCAACTCCTTTGCTAAGTCTCCCTCTTAACGGAATTAACGGAATTAGTTATAAGAAATTTATCTTATAAATTCTCTTATTAATTGTTCCGTTTAAGCCGAGTCTTATTATAACTAATTTATAATAAAATAAATTCTTCTTCTCTTTAAATTATGGAATAAATTTTATAAGGAATTTATAAACTTTCTTATTATGGAAAAATCAATTCATAATTGATTTTATAAAATTAAAATAAACCAATTCATGGATTATTTTAACTTCCATAAAAGAATAAATTTCTACAAATTTATTTATATAAATTTCTTTATACAAATTTATTTATCCATAATTTATAAAATAAATCGCACTAGATTCATTTTATTAATTAAACCAATTAAATTGGTTTTTCTCCCTTTTAATGGCCGGCCAACCAAGGAGGGTTAGCACGCTCTTTGGCCGGCCCAAACCGAGCCGAACCAACGCGAATTAAACTCATTTAATTCGCTCAAAAAGCCTTCAAAAGACTTAGTCATTTTTAGCTTCCATTGCGCCTCTGATTAACTCAGATTCGACTTATTTCTCTTGATCGGAAAATCCAATTTTCAACTCGTTTTAAATCCCTCGGATTACCCGTAGTGCGTGTGACTAAATAGGCTTTCGATTTATGTTGGTCGTCTATAATTAACCAATTATAGAACGGTCATGAGTGGCACCTAGTAGTACATCATGACCCCCAATTAATCGAAAGATCAACGGTTTGACCTTAGAAGAAATTATTCTGAAACCCTTCAGCAGCTCTACTAAATCGTGCCCCATTCCCTTCACCATCTTATACCCACTTGGTTCAGGACACGGTCTATTTGTGTCAGTCCCCACTAGGCTGACTACGTCACACCTAGCCCAAGTAATGTCTTTCTCATCCTTTGGATTTCTAATTACTCTCATGTATTTAAGAGACTCGCACTCTTAACATGATATACTCTGGCCAGAGGTTTTTGAGTAACAATCCGACGATAGGCCTGGGTATACATCTCCTCGCAAGGAGTGGTGAATCCTTTGTAGGCTGTTCAAACATCTTCGGGCACTTTGGCTTATACCCAATCATCCTGGGTCCACACCTTCTTGGAGATGCTTGCTTAAGATGTTAAAGTATAAGTCTCCATGACCAAGATGACTTGAACACCGCAAGTCAAAGGAACATCGCACTTAAGCTGCAGTAAGAACTTCATTGACATATCTATATAGATAATCATATAAAGTTTTACAGCTAGTCACTCAAATGAACTAGTTCCCTTAACTAGCATCCATGTTTATCTCCGGACATCCCAATGTCACCAGCCAGTGAGAATCAGCTGATTAGAGAATAACCCATGCTAGTCTCAATAGAATTGATAGTGTCCGTTTTTATCAATTCATCGACTAGGGATATTTTCAATACTTCACATTTGCACATTTAGAGATAATCACAAGTTGTGATCCCATCACAAATTCTCTTATGCTGTGAGTTGTATTGCGGACATTCAGTAGATGAGTTTAAGATCCCAATCAAATACATAAACATGTATACTCAAATAGTGAATTATCATTTATTAAAATAAATGTTTACAATCATAAGGCGATTGCCTTAGGACACTTCTCTCATATCACTAACAAACTCCCACTTGGCCTAATGCCAATCGTTATGGTATCCAATACCACAAGCTCTAACATGACCCTCAAACTTGCTTTGATGCAAGGCCTTAGTTAAAGGATCCGCTATGTTCCTTTCAGTGGGAACTCTCTCAATTTGTATGTCATTCCTACTTATAATCTCTCTGATCAGATGATAGCGGCGAAGCACGTGTTTGGATCGCTGATGAGACCTTGGTTCCATTGCTTGTGCAATAGCTCCATTGTTGTCGCAGTAAACCAGCACTACTTCATCAATGGTTGGAACCTCACCAAGTTTCGAAACAAACTTCTTGATCCAAACTGCTTCCATGGTATAATCCGCTACGGTGTCTTGTTTGGAACTCTTCCAACTTATTGCGCCTCCATTCAAAGTAAACACGTATCCAGACTGCGATTTGGAGTCATCCTTATCTGTCTGGAAACTGGCATCCGTATACCCACGTATTACCATATCACCTTCTCCATATATCAGGAACACATCCTTAGTTCTTCTTAAGTACTTAAGGATTGTCTTGACAGCCGCCCAATGATCCATTCCTGGATCCAACTGGTATCTGCTTGTGACGCTCAAAGCATACGATACATCGGGCCTAGTACATAACATAGCATACATGATAGATCCTATCGCGGATGCATAGGGAATCTTATTCATGCAAATCCTCTCATCTTCTGTGCGCGGACACATAGACTTTGAAAGGTTGATCCCATGCCTAATGGGAAGGTAACCTTTCTTGGATTCCGACATGCTAAACCTTTTTAGTACTCGGTCTATATATGTAGACTGCGAAAGACCAAGCAACCGTTTTGATCTATCTCTATAGATTCTGATCCCAAGGATATAGGTTGCTTCTCCCAGGTCTTTCATGGAGAAAGTTTTGGACAACCAAATTTTAACTGTTTGTAAGACTGATATATCGTTTCCTATAAGTAAGATGTCATCGACATATAATACTAAGAATACGACTGCACTCCCACTAACCTTCTTGTACACACAAGGTTCGTCAGGATTTTGTGAGAAATCAAACTTTTTGATTGTCTCATCAAAACGGATGTTCCAGCTCCTAGATGCTTGCTTCAGTCCATATATGGATCGTCGAAGCTTGCATACTTTGGTTTTATCAACCGATGTGAAACCTTCAGGTTGTATCATGTATACATCCTCAAGCAGGTTTCCATTAAGGAAAGCTGTTTTCACATCCATTTGCCATATCTCATAATCATAATGAGCTGCTATGGCTAGGAGCATCCGAATGGATTTAAGCATAGCTACTGGCGAATAGGTTTCGTCATAATCAATTCCTTGCTTTTGACGGTATCCTTTTGCCACTAATCTAGCCTTAAAGGTAATAACATTACCTTCCATGTCGGTTTTCTTCTTGAAAACCCACTTGCACCCTATGGGCTTAATCCCTTCAGGTGGGTTAACCAAGTCCCATACTTGATTTTCGTACATGGAATCCATTTCCGACTTCATGGCCTCAAGCCATTTGTCCCTTTCTGAACTTTTCAGAACATCTTCATAACTGATAGGTTCATCATCGCTTATGAGTAACACGTCGTTCGATTCACTTACGAGAAATCTGTATCTCTCTGGAATATTGCGTGTCCTATCAGACCTACGAAGAGGCGGTGTAGTTTTAGGTTCAACTGATAGCTCGTCACTATGAGTTATCGGTTGTGGGCCTAGACTAGGTGTCTCTGTAATGTCTATTGGAGTTTCTTGAACTTCATCAAGTTCAATGCCACTCCCACTGTTTTCTTGTAAAAGAAATTCTTTTTCTAGAAATACAGCATGCCTTGAAACAAACACCTTTTGTTCCAAGGGATGATAGAATTGGTAACCCTTCGTTTCCTTAGGGTATCCAATAAATAGACATTTATCAGACTTAGCATCCAATTTGTCTGATATAACCCGCTTCACATAAGCAGGACAACCCCATATCTTAAGGTGAGTTAAGTGAGGTTTCTTACTATTCCAAATCTCGTATGGAGTAGTAGAGACTACCTTGGTCGGGACTCTGTTTAGCAAGTAAACAGCTGTCTTAAGTGCATAGCCCCAAAAGGATTTTGGAAGAGTTGCATGGTTCATCATGGATCTAACCATGTCCATCAAGGTTCGGTTATGCCTCTCAAATACACCATTATGCTGTGGTGTATACGGCGGTGTCCATTAGGACAATATCCCATTGTCCCTAAGATAATCTTGAAATTCTTGACCCAAGTATTCACCACCCCGATCGGATCGAAGTATTTTAATACTTTTGTCAAGTTGTTTCTCTACTTCATTTCTGAACTCTTTGAATTTCTCAAAAGCTTCAGATTTGTGTTTCATCAAGAACACATACCCGAATCGTGAGTGATTATCGATAAAGGTGATGAAGTAACTATAGCCTCCTTGTGCTAGAGTTGACATTGGTCCACATACATCGGTATGTATTAGACCAAGCAATTCTCCCACTGGATTACCTTTTCCGAAAAGGGTAATTTGGTCATCTTGCCTTTTAAGCATGATTCGCATGTATCAAATGAACCGGGTTCAAATGATTCCAAAATTCCACATCGGTGTAATTCGGTCATGCGTTTCTTACTTACATGGCCAAGACGACAGTGCCACGTGTAGGAGTCTATTCGATTATCTGTTCGAGACGTTTGTTGCTAACTTCGATATTGAAAACGTCACTGGATAAATCTAACGTGTAGATGCCATTGCACAAAGTTCCATTCCCATAAAAAACGCCATTTAAAGTTATGTAACAACAATTGTTACTAAAAGTTAAATGATAACCTTTTTCATTCAAACATGAAATAGATACAATGTTCTTTATTAATGAAGGAACAAAATAACAATTATCCAATTCTAAGACACGTCCAGTGGGGAGCTTTAGCAAATAGGTTCCGATGGCAACAGCAGCAATCTTTGCTCCATTTCCAACTCGCATATTTGCTTCTCCTTTGACAAGTCTTCTTCTATTCCTTAGCCCCTGTATGTCATTACATATATGTGAGCTACACCCAGTATCAAGTACCCAGGTATTTGAGGAAATAGAGTGACATTCAATAACGAAGATACCTGAAGAGGATGGGGGCATCGGATGCCTTATTCTTCAAGGACTCAAGATAAACCTTGCAGTTTCTTCGCCAGTGACCCTCCTTGCCACAATGATGGCAAGTTCCTTTTGGTTTCTTTTCAGTCTTCTTGGCCTTTTCTTCTTCCCTTTGTTCTATTCTTGGCCTTCCTCTTAGAACCTTTCTTCGAGGAACCAACTAACAGTACCGCCTTTGATCCTGCTTTACAGCGGGCTCAACAGCCTTCAGCATGTTGATTAACTCAGGAATGTAGTCTCCAGCTTGTTCATCCGATAGTTCATCACAAATTGTAACAACTTTTGGGCAGACAATTCAGAATTAAGTCAATACTTAGTTCATGATCCATTGCAAAGCCGAGTGTGCCCAGTCGCTCAATGTACCCAACATCTTTAACACGAATTGTGAGGCAGAAGTGCCTTCCTGCATCTTTGAGGTGAAGAGGAGTCTGGAGACCTCGACCTTTCGGATCTCGCCTGCTCTTCAAATAACTCATGAAGATGGAAGATGATGGTATAAGCATCCATATGCTCATGCTGCTTTTGCAGCTCAGGTACCATAGATGCTAGCATGATGCAACCCGCCATTTCAGAATCGGTCACATGTTTCTGATAGGCCAACAATTGGTCTGGAGTTGCATTCTCTGGAGGATGGTTGGGAAGTTTGATTTTCAAGGACATAAGCAAGCTTCTCTGCCTTGAGGACTATCCTCAGGTTTCGAAGCCAGTCCATGAAGTTTGGCCCAGTCAGTTTGTTGGTGTCCAAAATGGAACGCAAATTCAGAGAAGACATGATCGAGTGATTAACCTAGAAATACAAATTGAGTTTATGTGAGAAGATTGATTAAAGAATGTATCAACATACATTAATTAAAATCCTATTTATTTTTCAAATTGAATAACCCTTTTTATCAATTCGGGAGATCGTAGGAACATCTCCAAATAGGTTGATATCCAACCATAGATAAGAACAACCATGGCTGTGGCCATCAAGTCATTCTTAGCATGA
>JAGFNQ010006572.1:66261-356922 GCA_024364735.1 Boesenbergia rotunda | reverse complement strand
ACTATTCCATGTCTCATATGGAGTAGTGAGACTACCTTGGTCGGGACTCTGTTCAGCAAGTAAAACAGCTGTCTTAAGTGCATAACCCCAAAAGGATTTGGAAGATTGCATGATTCATCATAGACCTAACCATGTCCATCAAGGTTCGGTTGCGCCTCTCAGATACACCATTATGCTGTGGTGTATACGGCGGAGTCCATTGGGACAATATCCCATTGTCCCTAAGATAATCTTGAAACTCTTGACTCAAGTATTCACCACCTCGATCGGATCGAAGTATCTTAATACTTTTGCCAAGCTGTTTCTCTACTTCATTTCTAAACTCTTTGAATTTCTCAAAGGCTTCAGATTTGTGTTTCATCAAGAACACATACCCGAATCGTGAGTGATCATCGATAAAGGTGATGAAGTAGCTATAGCCTCCTTGTGCAAGAGTTGACATTGGTCCACATACATCAGTATGTATTAGACCAAGCAATTCTCCCACTGGATTACCTTTTCCAGAAAAGGGTAATTTGGTCATCTTGCCTTTTAAGCATGATTCGCATGTATCAAATAAACCGGGTTCAAATGATTCCAAAATTCCATATCGGTGTAATTCGGTCATGCATTTCTTACTTATATGGCCAAGACGACAATGCCAAGTGTAGGAGTCTATTCGATTATCTATTCGAGGACGTTTGTTGCTAACTTCGATGTTGAAAACGTCACTGGATAAATCTAACGTGTAGATACCATTGCACAAAGTTCCATTCCCATAAAGAACGCCATTTAAAGTTATGTAACAACAATTGTTACTAAAAGTTAAATGATAACCTTTTTCATTCAAACATGAAATAGAAACAATGTTCTTTATTAATGAAGGAACAAAATAACAATTATCCAATTCTAAGATACGTCCAGTGGGGAGCTTTAGCAAATATGTTCCGATGGCAACAGCAGCAATCTTTGCTCCATTTCCAACTCGAAAATTTGCTTCTCCCTTGACGAGTCTTCTTCTATTCCTTAGCCCCTGTATGTCATTACATATATGTAAGCTACACCCAGTATCAAGTACCCAGGTATTTGAGGAAATAGAGTGACATTCAATAACGAAGATACCTGAAGAGGATGGGGCATCGGATGCCTTATTCTTCAAGGACTCAAGATAAACCTTGCAGTTTCTTCGCCAGTGACCCTCCTTGCCACAATGATGGCAAGTTCCTTTTGGTTTCTTTTCAGTCTTTTTGGCCTTTTTCTTCTTCCCTTTATTCTGTTCTTTGGCCTTCCTCTTAGAACATTTCTTCAAGGAACCAACTAACAGAACCGCCTTTTGATCCGGCTTTACAGAAGGCTCTACAGTCTTCAGCAGGTTGAGCAACTCAGGAATGGTAGTTTCCAGTTTGTTCATCCGATAGTTCATCACAAATTGTGAATAACTTTTGGGCAAACAATTCAGAATTAAGTCAATACTTAGTTCATGATCCATTGCAAAATCGAGTGTGCTCAGTCGCTCAATGTACCCCAACATCTTTAACACAAACTGCGAGGCAGAAGTGCCTTCCTGCATCTTAGTGGTGAAGAGGAGTCTGGAGACTTCGAACCTTTCGGATCTCGCCTGCTCTTCAAACAACTCATGAAGATGAAAGATGATGGTATAAGCATCCATATGCTCATGCTGCTTTTGCAGCTCAGGTACCATAGAGGCTAGCATAATGCAACTCGCAAGTTCAGAATCAATCACATGTTTTAATAGGCCACTAACTGTTCTGGAGTTGCACCTTCTAGAGGATGGTTAGGAAGTTGATCTTCAAGGACATAAGCAAGCTTCTCTGCCTTGAGGACTATCCTCAGGTTTCGAAGCCAGTCCATGAAGTTCGGCCCAGTTAATTTATTGGTGTCTAAAATGGAACACAGATTCATAGAAGACATGATCGAGTGATTAACCTAGAAATACAAATTGAGCTTATGTGAGAAGAATGATTAAAGAATGTATCAATATACATAAATAAAATCCTATTTATTTTTCAAATTGAATAACCCTTTTTATCAATTCGGGAGATCGTAGGAACATCTCCAAATAGGTTGATATCCAACCATAGATAAGAGCAACCATGGCTGTGGCCATCAAGTCATTCTTAGCTATGAAGGTAGGTAATTATACCGATTACACATCACATATATGTAACTATCACTTTATGCTATCAACTAATTGAATGTTTGCATAAATCATTGGGTTGTTAACTCATTAACAAGTATGCATCATTATACATAGCACCCAACTGCACCTCTCTTCACATCGACCTTGGCTGTGGCACAACAAATCGATGCTCCAAGCTTAAGGCTGACCCATTAATCAAGAAATAGTTTTAATATGGTTGGAGCTCATTCAACCGCTTAGTCAGGCTTGGATGTGTCCAACAACCAAAACTAAGGATTGACCTCTGACTCTAACTATATTATTCATAAACTAATTCCATGGTTTGAACATGTTGAGGTTCAAGCCGGGCATGGATGTGTCCATCAACCCAAACGAGAAACAAAACTCCGATTCTAACCATATTAATGGAAGGTGTTGGCCTTAATATTTTGTAAGGGGTTTTGGATCTCATCTTTTCTTTTCTAAGCACATTCATGACATTATGTCATGACTAACGATTTCCTTAATAAAGTATGTATGTGACTT
Organism: Boesenbergia rotunda; assembly: GCA_024364735.1. Classification (NCBI taxonomy): domain Eukaryota; kingdom Viridiplantae; phylum Streptophyta; class Magnoliopsida; order Zingiberales; family Zingiberaceae; genus Boesenbergia; species Boesenbergia rotunda. Next base: position 354,257 of record JAGFNQ010006572.1, on the reverse strand, counting down.
AATTTATCAAGTCTCATTGATTAAATTAGGAACCGGATTTCCTAATTATAATTTCATACTTTATTTAAGGAATTGTTTTGGGAAACAATTTCCTAAATTGTCATAATCAATTTCGGAAATAATATGTTTAAGACTTTGATTTCTCTAAATCAAATCTTATTAAATTAAGAGACAAATCCCTTAATTCAACTACATATTATTTTCATGAAAATCTCATTTAAGAAAACTCTATAGGAAACTATTTTCCTAATTAATTTTGGAGACAACAATATGTAAGAGCATCACCTCTTAAAACATATTTTATTCATGGATTTAATTAATTACAACAAATCATTTTCTAAGGGTGGCTCCCCGAGGCTCAGATACCCAAAGAAAAGTAATTTGTTGTAAATCCAATTGGACGGCTCCCCGAGGCTCAATCCAAATCAAACATGACAATTTCAATTTAAAATTGGGAAATTAAATTACAACAACTAACTTTAAATTGGACGGCTCCCCGAGGCTCAATCCAAAATAAAGAATTTTGTTGTCAATTTAAAAACCAATTCAAATTTAATTGTCAATTAACAGTCCATGAATTTGTCTAGACTTTCTTGAAAGAAAGTGCCCAAAATTGCGAGATTTCATAAATTGGTTTTCAGAATAATTGTAAGTTTCTGGTACAAAGAAAACTTACATATTTCCAAAATTGGAAAATTTCTAAAATAGAAAAATTTCCAAAATTAGAAAGTTTCCAAAGATGGGAAGTTTTCACAATTATTATAAAATTTAAGAAATTAGAAAATTTCAAAAGTTTGCGAAATTTCATAAGGATTTCCAAACATAGAAATTCCTAAATCTAAAATTTATTATAATTTGAAAGTTTCCATAATTGGAAAATTTTTTCCAAAATTGAGATTATGACAAAGTTTTCCCCAAAAAAATTATATGATTACGTCGAACACTAACCGGCTCTGATACCACTGTTGGGACCGGGTGCATGTCGACAAGGATACGGGTTCGTAATATTTTAAATTTTTACTTGCAGCGGAAGAATTAGCATAAAATAATTTCCTAAATTATTTTAACCACATATCTAGCATGCAACCTTATGATGTGTTGACATAATCATAAATTAAAACTTTGCGGAAAAAGTAAACTAATTTACTAAGTACCTCTCGTAACTCGAAGTAAGGGACGAGATCCAACCGTAGTGTCCCTTGGAAGCTCCGCCTCTATTCGCGTCCACGCCGAGTTCTCTTCGGGATGACTTCGCAAAGCCACGAGTTTTGTGCCGACGAGAACTACTAGATTCTCCGAAGACACAACTAGAAGAACAAGAGAAAAGATAGGAAACCAACCAACAAGAAACGGAATCCAAATTCCGGGAAGAGAGGAGTTGCGATCCGCTTCTTCTTCTTCTTGTTTGGCTTCTCCTTCTTCTTGATAGCTCATGGAAACCAACCCTAGGGAAGGAGGTGCACCGGCCCTAGGTGGATGAAGAGGTGCCGGCCCTAGATCTCAAGGAGGGCACCGGCCCTAGCTTGGGAAGGAGAAGGAGAGAAGAGAATAATAGAGAGAGAGGGAGAGAGTTAATCTCTTGATAGCTCTATCGATTGGAATTAAGGGCTTGCCTTTGGTTCCTTTATATAGTATCATCTCCCTTGCCAAGTCTCCCTCTTAACGGAATTAACGGAATTAGTTATCATAAGAAATTTATCTTATAAAGTTTCTTATGACTTATTCCGTTATTCTTTGTTTTATTATAACTAACTTTATAATAAAACAAATTCTCTTTCCTTTTTAATTATGGAATAAATTTGTATAAAATTTTCTTATCATGGATAAATCAATTCATAATTGATTTTATAAATTAAAATTAAACCAATTCATGGTTCATTTTAATTTCCATAAAAAGAATAATTTTACTACAAATTTCTTTATAAATCTCTTTATATAAATTTCTTTATATATCAATTTATTTATCCATAATTTATAAAACAAATCGCGCTAGATTTATTTTATTAATTAAACCAATTAAATTGGTTTATCCCATTTTTAATGGCCGGCCAAACCAAGAGGGTGGACACCCTCTTTGGCCGGCCAAACCAAGTCGTTTCCATCACGAATTAAACTCATTTAATTCGCCCAATAATCCTTCAAAAGACTTAGCCATTTTAAGTTTCCGTTGCGCCTCTGATTAACTCAGATTCGACTTATTTCTCTTGATTGGAAAATCTAATTTTCAACTCGTTTTAAATCCCTCGGATTACTCGTAGTGCGTGTGACTAAATAGGCTTTCGATTTATGTTGGCCGTCTATAATTAACCAATTATAGAACGATCATGAGTGGCACCTAGTAGTACATCATGACCCCCAATTAATCGAAAGATCAACGGTTGACCTCAAAAGTAATTCTGAAACCCTTCAGCAGCTCTAATGAATCGTGCCCCATTCCCTTCACCACCTTATACCCACTTGGTTCAGGACATGGTCTGTTTGTGTCAGTCCCCACTAGACTGACTACGTCACACCTAGCCCAAGTAGTGTCTTTCTCGTCCTTTGGATTTCTAATTACTCTCATGTATTTAAGAGACTCGCACTCTAAACATGATATACTCTGGCCAGATGTTTTTGAGTAACAATCCGACGATAGGCCTGGGTATACAGCTCCTCGCAAGGAGTGGTGAATCCATTGTAGGCTGTTCAAACATCTTCGGGCACTTCGGCTTATACCCAATCATCCTGGGTCCACACCTCCTTGGAGATGCTTACTTAAGATGTTAAAGTATAAGTCTCCATGACCAAGATGACTTGAACACCGCAAGTCAAAGGAACATCGCACTTAAGCTGCAGTAAGAACTTCATTGACATATCTATATAGATAACCATATGAAGTCTTACAGCTAGTCACTCCAATGGACTAGTTCCCTTAACTAGCATCCATGTTTATCTCCGGACATCACAATGTCACCAACCAATGAGAATCAGCTGATTAGAGAATAACCCATGCTAGTCTCAACAGAATTGATAGTGTCTGTTTTTATCTATTCATCGACTAGGGATACTTTCAATACTTCACATTTGCACATTTAGAGATAATCACTAGTTGTGATCCCATCACAAATTCTCTTATGCTGTGAATTATATTGCGGACATTCAGTAGATGAGTTTAAGATCCCAATCAAATACACAAACGTGTATACTCAAATAGTGAATTATCATTTATTAAATAAATGTTTACAATCATAAGGCGATTGCCTTAGGACACTTCTCTCATATCACTAACACTTTGTTATTGTTGCCATCTAACAAAATATTATCTACGTATAGTACAAGAATACCACTACGTTTCCGTCACATTTCTTACATACACAAACCTCATTCGTCCTTTGAATAAATCCATATGACTGGATTATCTCTTCAAAGCGGATGTTCCTCGTCATAGGTCCAGGGATCTTGATTCATGGTCGCCAAAGACCTAGTCCGAAGAATCTCCCAAGAACATGAATCCTTCTGGTTGACTAACAACCCTCCCACTACGACGAGGTACCACCTGTGTATCTTCTGTGACAAGTGGTGCAGTGACTTGTGGTGTATCATCTTGTACAGTTGGTACTAAGGTCGGAACATCCCTTCTTAATTCTTCAAGAACTAGTCTACTTATGATCTTGTGATTCATCACATAGTCTTCCTCTAAGAATCGGGTATTCGTGCCAACGATTACCATATGATCCTTAGGACTATAGAACCACCTTTCGTTCCTCTAGGATAGCCTACAAACAAGCGCACGAGATCCCAACTTATCAGTATCCCCTCTCAGCACATGTGCTAAGCTACCCCAAATCTGAATATGTCTTAGACTAGGCCTTCACCCAGTCCACATTTCTATAGGAGTAGAAGGTACTGACCTAGATGATATCTAGTATGTACGCTGTCATTTCGAGAGCATATTCCCAGAACGAATTTGGCAACTCGGAGCAGCTCATCATTGTCCTAACCCTCTCCATAAGAGCTCTTTTCCTTTGCTCTGCTGCACCGTTCTGTTGGGGCATATCGGGTGCAGTCAATTGGGATTGAATCCCAGTCTCTGATAAGTAAGTCCTAAACTTTCCCGAGAGATACCCACCACCACGATCCGATCGTAGTGTCTTGATACTTTTACCTTGATGTTTCTCCACAACAGTCTTGAATTCTTTGAACTAATCAAAGATTCAGACTTACGGTCATCAAGGAAACGTATCCACACCTTTGAATATTCGTCTCACGATGTATTCAAAGCTACCTCTATACTGGATAGACATAGGACCATACTAATCAGAATGAACCAATTCTAACACATCTTTGGCTCTATACCCCACAGCCTTGAAAGACCTTTTGGTCGTCTTACCTTCCAAGCAAGATTCAAAAGTTGGGAAGTCTCCCACTACCAAAGAACCCGAGGGCCCATTGGTTATTGATCTTTGAATCCTACTAAGGTTAATATGACCAAGCCTTAGATGCCAAAGGTATGTTTGGTTCATCTTGGGAGGAACCATTCTCTTATTTTGATTTAGATGATGAGCTATTAGCTACTATTTGTATCACGGGAGACTTTGGTTCTAATTGCTTAAATTGCTTATCCATGTTCCTAAATAGATAATCTTTCTATTCCACTCTTCATAACAAAAGCAATAGAATATTCATTATTTCAGAAACTGAACCAGAGTTCTTTCTAAAATTAGGTACATAAAAGCAATCCTCTTAAAACCAAAATTTTATTTTCCTATCTAAAGACAAATAAATAACTCCCACTGCAATAGTCGCCACCTCCGTAGCATATCCCACGTAGACGGTAATCTCTTCCTTAGCTAGTCGTTGGGCTTCCTAGAACCTCTACAAAGAATTGCAGACATGATTAGTGGCATCCGTATCTACACACCAGGTACTGGTAGATAACACCGCTAATCATGTTACAATGATAAAAGAAAAAGATCTACCTTTGTCTTGACAACGAGGACAGTTCACCTTCCAATGTCCAGGCTGCTAGCTCGTGAAGCACTTGCCTTTCGGCTTCTTCACACCAGCCTGAGGTCCCTGCGATTCTGCTGCCTTCTTGGACTCACCTTGTTTCTTCTTCTTCCTGCCTTTCGGCACAGAAGTAGAAACCTTCTGAGTGACCAAGGCCTGCGAACCCTGACGAAAGAGCCCCTCTGTCGCCTGGAGCTCTCCTAGTAGTTCCCTCAACGTATACTCATGCTTATTTATGTTATAGTTGGGTCGGAACTACTCAAAACTTCTAGGCAGAAATTGGAGTATTATATCGACCTGGGTTCCCCGTCGATTTATCCGCCAAGATCTTTAATCTCATTGAGGTGGGCCATCATTTTCAGGACACCCTTCGAAGAGCACATATTTATACTCATCAGCAGTAACGACAATGTCTAGGTTTCTTTTCCAGTCCATGTAATTGGGGCCAGTAAGTTTATTTTCCTTAAGTATGGTCGCTAGTGGGTTAAAGGATATTTTGAAAATCCTAAGAATGACAACATACACTACTTTAGAAATCGAAAATAAATTGATTCCTCATAATAATAAATTTTCGAAATCAACCAACATCTCAAACACTGAGAATTCGCATGCCACATTAGTGTGGGCGTATACGAACTCTGCATTCGTTAGAGGAGGTTTTACCCATCAATCTTACTATCTTGTCAACCTAACTTTTTGACAAGTAAGATCAATAGTTGGTTCACTTCGATCCTACAAATTATTAGCAGTGACTCCGTTGGGGAGGATACTAATATTTATATCTAAGTGTTTACCAATGCACGACACTAAGAGAATTATTTAGGATTATGTGTCTTCTGTTGGGGAAGTACACACGCTCTTCAATAATTGCCTATAATCTTTTCTGACCTTGTGATTCGCAGAACAAGTTTATCCGTTATGGAGGAAGACACACAGAGTCAACGCGTGGGCTTGTTCGCATCACATGTCAAAATGCAATGGAGGCCACGGGACCCTTAGGATCCCTCTCCCACTTAGTAATTTATTACGAGGAATTTTAACTAGCACGCACACAACAAGCACATAACCAACATAATGGAAAAATAGAAAATCCTAGATTTTCCAATTTTCATGGCCTTGGTCTCCAATGCGCCTCCAATCGTGTCGTCACTTCGTCCGCTCCTCCATTCCTTTTGCGCAAGCCACCTTGAGGGATCTCCGAGCCTAAATGACTAGCTAACTATTTATATCATTGATCCTATACTCCATGAAGGAGTGTACAAGTAAACTAGATCGAAAGTAAAATAATAAGCTCGGCTAAACATGTGCCGTATTTAATTTCAATAATTAAATACTACCTAGCCTCGTCAACCCCGAGGATTAATTATTTTACAAAATTACACAACAATTATTTGGTCATGATAAGTTGGAATCTCGTGCTTGCAACACAAAGTTAACCTATGCACATCCACATATCATCCATCAAAATAAAATGTATGAAAAATGCAAAAATTAACCAATCCTAAACACACAAAACCGAAAACCTCAGCTCTGATACCAATTGTTGGGTATGACTTGGCGGGGTTCCCTAGCAAATACTCGGTCGTCCTTGAGAGAATTCTCGATGTCTACGGATTAAAAAATTAATCCAAATGAAGACCCGTCTCTCAATGACCATCTCGTCATCGTATCGTTCGGTACGAATTACAACTTGGCCAATCACAAAGATCGAGCCTTGTAATTCTCCTAACCGAACGACCGCGGAAGAGACGACGAGTGGATCGCCGGTTCTTGTGTTTATGGTTGGGGTCCAGTTAATTAATTATTAGCTATGATTCATAATCAAAATAATTAAATAACACACATGAAATGAAGAAGCAAAGTATAAAGCACAAAATAACAAAAAGAGCTAAGGGAGAATTATACATTCCCTTTACCTCATGATCTTCTTCCGTATGACCCTCCCCACTTGGACGTCGTATGGGCGACGATCTACTAAGAACCGTGGTCACCAAGTCGATCCCTTCTCCTTGCGCCAACCAATCCCTAACCAAAGGGATGCCGTCGGCCGCTCCAAGGAAAAAATAATCCAAACACAAACCCTACTTAACAGATTTTTCTTCCCTTTAGAAAAATGGCGTAAGCAACTTTTCTCCCTTGAGAAAAATCGCTACTCCCTCTCAAGCTCATGCAATTTTCTTCTCTTGAGAAAAGTTGCGTGTGCAACCTCTCTTCCATTGAGAAAATTGTGTGAGCAACTCAAGGTCACACAATTCTCTTCCCTTGAGAAGCGTTACATGTGTAACTCTTCTTCCTTTGAGAAAATCGCGTGAACCATATTTTCTTCTCCACAAAAATCTCACACCACAGTAAGGTTGTGTGACATTCCTGCTTCCTTCTCCACTGAAGCTGCTGAAGGAAGCGCTTGCCACCTTCTTGCCCGAGGCTGCTAAAGGATGGCGGCCATCCTCCCTGCCCGAAGCAGAAGGTTGCGTGAGTAAGCTTAATCGGTCCATTTATGGATTGAAGCAAGATTTGAGATCTTGGAACATCCACTTTGATGAGGTAATCCAGTCATATGTATTTATTCAAAGTCCGGATGAGTCTTGTGTATATAAGAGATGTGATGGAAACATAGTGTTGGTGCAGACAGCACCCAAGTGGAACCTGGGTTTTGATAATGGTAAAGGGTTCAAAAGGTAAGATTTTATGTTTATCTAACATGTTACTTGAGTGTGCAGATTGAAGTCCTAGCGAAGGACTGCTAGGCATCGAAACCCTAAGACCTGGCGAAGGACTGCTAGGAGTCGAAAGACCTGGCGAAGGATTGCTAGGCACCAGGCGAAGGACTGCTTGGAACCGAAGACCTGCCGAAGGATTGCTGGGCACCAGGCGAAGGACTGCTTGGTACTAAAGACCTGGCGAAGGACTTCTAGGCACCTGGCGAAGGGCTGCTGGGCAAAAGTCCAACCGGAGGAGCCGGTTGGCAATAGGTAAATTCTCCTGAGAGGAGTAGGTGAGGATGCATTCCCCGTCGAGGGAACAGTAGGCGTCGGTTCGACTTAGGCTTCCATTTTGGAGACCCAAAGTCAGAACCAAGACAGCTATGGCTATAAAATTCACTAACATACTTGCTTTATCATGTTTGGTACTAACCCTGGATGCAGGACCGAAGGAACGAGTTTCTGCAGCTCAGAACGCCCCAAAGGAGAGGGGCAGCAGCTGGGTCGGGTGCCCGGGAGGTCCCGGGCGCCCAAGGTCAAAGCCAAACAAGAGTTGAGCAAGAAAACGCTTCGGAAGCTCACTGTGTCGGGCGCCCCTGTGCTCCCGGGCACCCCGGATGCCTCGGGCGCCCTGGGTCCAAGCCAACGAAGCAACCAAAGTCTATCCAGCCGAGAAGCCAACAGATTGCGTCAACCGGGGTGCCCCCTGTGTCCCGGGCACCCCCGTTAAACCTCGAGCCCGATCCTGGAGGGATAAGGGTTGACCGAGAGGTTTGCGGATTGAGTGACACGCGGAGGGCGCCCCCAACATCCCAGGCGCCCCCAGGTGCACTATATAAGGGGCTCGACCCCCAAGGCTTCAGAACACAGTTTTCCAATGCCTCAATACTCTTTGCTCAAGCGCTCTGCTCCGGAAACTTCTGATCTCGAGGTTCTAGCGCCGACGACGACCCTACGCACCGAAGAACAATACACACCGGGCGTCGGTAACGAAGAGTTAGATTTGAATTGTATTCTTACTGCACTACTACTGTACTACTTCTTGTAATAACTTGCGCGATTATAGTATTGCCCACAGTAAACGGTTATGGACCATGGGCCTTGGAGTAGGAGCCGACCGCGACTCCGAACCAAGTAAAAAATCTTGTGTTCGCGTTTGTGTTTATTTATTTCCGCTACGTAATTTCTCTCAATCTAATCCGAAACGGTTTTACAATATTCACCCCCCCCCTCTATCGTATTCTATCGATCCAACACGTAGTGGTATTTCTTATAGTACACATAGATGATATTTTGCTCATTGGCAACAATGTCAAAGTATTATCAGACGTAAGGGTTTGATTATCCAAGCAATTTGATATGAAGGACTTCGGAGAAGCGGGACACATCCTTGGGATCAAAGTTATAAGGGATTGCAAGAAAAGGATGTTGTACTTATCACAAGCTTCTTGCATAGACACTGTCCTAGCTCGTTTTAGCATGCAAAACTCCAAGAAAGATTTTCTACCTTTTTGGCATGGAGTACCTCTATCTAAGGAGATGTGTCCTAAAACATCAAAGGAGATAGTGGAGATGAAAGCGGTTCCTTATGCTTCGGCTGTGGGAAGCCTCATGTATGCTATGCTATGTACGAGACCGGATATGTAACGACCCGGAAAATTCTCTTAATATTTACTTAAAATATTAAGCATGTCTAGATAATTTTCCGAGGAACCTAGAAATATTGATGCAAACCTTGGCCTAGAAAATCCATGTTTTCTCATTTAAATTGGGAAAAAGGGCACTAATGGGCCTTATATGGGCTTTTTAGTACCATAATTTTTGGTGGATTTTAGGTGAAAATTAGTATAAATATAAAAGGATTTTAATAAGCAATATTAACATAATTATGGGGGAATTTTTAAAAGATTTTTGGAATTTTAGGGAAATAAAAAGAAAAATAAAATAAAAATAAGGTGCATGGACCAAGGAGAGACTCTTCATTTACCTCCTTAATGGGCTATAAAAGGGGGTTTTTGGGAGTTACCTCTTCTTCCCATTACTTGCATTTTCGAAACTCCTCCTTCCCTCATCCTAGCCGAACACCCAAGGAAGGGTTCTCCCTTGGAAAAGCTCCACAAGAGGTCTCATCTCCAAGATCTAAGGGGTCTTCCAAGGATAGAAGGACAAGGGGGTTCAAGGGTCCAAAGATCTTACCATTTCCTTCTCCTTCAAGGTTCGAAAAATCAAGAAACCTAAGGTAAGACTCCCTCACCTGTGGTATAATAGTTCCTTATGATTTCCATGATTTTTAGCATGATATATTGGTTGGTTTTTGGATTTGATGTTAAAAGGGAAGAAAATCAAGAACCCTAGGTTGTGGGTTTCGACCACAAGGATTTTAAGGTCTATAATTATGAAAAAAATCTTTATAATGTTGTTTAATGCTCCCTTATGAAGTTTAGAGGTTAAGTATAATTTTTGGGGATTTTTGGAGTACCTAGGGTTTCGGCCAACATGAAAGGAACAACATCAACACCCTAGAGACCCTATGGGTTTCGGCCAGAAGGTTTTAGGTCCATAATGATGCTAAAAATCTTTATAATGTTATTTAATGTTCCCTTATGATGTTCAGAGGTTAAGTATAATTTTTGGGAATTTTTGGAGTACCTAGGACACCCTAGGGTTTCGGCCAACATTAAAGGAACAAAATCAACACCCTAGAGACCCTATGGGTTTCGGCCACCATATTTTAGGGTCCATAATGATGCTAAAAATCTTTATAATGTTATTTAATGTTCCCTTATGATGTTTAGAGGTTAAGTATAATTTTTGGGAATTTTTGGAGCACGTTAGGACACCCTAGGGTTTCGGCCAACAACAAGAACCCTTGTGTAGGGTTGGGTTTAAAACCTCAAGTGTTTGTTTTATGTATTGTCATGATATAAGGGAGATGGAGGGTATTTATGTGAATGTTTCACATGGCCTTGAGACCCTATAGGTTTCAGCCATGTACCCTAATAGAGTGGAAAGTTAGGATTTATTTCAAGTAAGGGCTCCAAGGGCCCTATGGTAAGGTATGGTTGGTGTTCAACAATTGATTTGGGGTTTTATTGGAAATTTTTCCATGCCCCCATGGCCTTGAAGTTTCGGCCAAGAGCAAGATTTGGGTCAAAGGATTAGGGTTTGGTCTTAAGTATGGGATCAAATGTTCCCTAGGGCCTAGTATGTATGTATGGGATGTGTTCGGGAAGTTATATGAAGTTTCATGGACCTAGGGTTTCCTTGGGGCTTTCGGCCAAGGATCTAACCTAGGGTTAGGATTGGGTTACACCTACCAAGATGCTTGGGTATAGGTTAATGAGATGTATGTTAAAGTAAGGTGGAAGAATTCTATGTTAATCAAACCCTTAGTTTATATGTCATGAAATATATGTCAAGTCATAGATGATTAGACATGTGCCATGATTTATGAATGATATGTATGTATGCCATGTCTTATGAATGATATGCCATGTTTTATGAATAATATGCATGTATTCCATGTCTTATGAATGATACGTATGTATGCCATGTTTTATGAATAAGATGTATGTATGCCATGTCTTATGAATAAGGTTAAAGTACATGCCTTTAAGGCATAACGATGATGTTAAGGATGATGAATGAATGATGATGAATGACAAGTATGATGAATGAATGATGATGAATGACAAGTATGATGAATGAAAGATGATGCTTATGTCTTTAAGGCATAAATATGCTAAACGGCACGGTCGATGGTCGACGGTACGACGGTCATGAGGACTGGTAAATGGGCCGGTAGACGGGCCGAGCCGTAACAAGTTATGCTATGTTAAAAATGCCATGAATATCTTATGAATGATGAAGCATGTAAAGTATTTTACTTTATGAATGGGCTTGTACCGGACCGAAGTATGGGTCCAAGGGATGGGCACCTAAAGAACGCCCCGGTTCTAGACTACCGACTATGCTGTCCACGGTTCTGGCACTACCGAAGCTGTGCAACAGGGATGGGCACCTTAAGAACGCCTCGGTTCGGGGACTACCGACTATGCTGTCCTTACCCTAGTAGGTCGAGGCTAGGTACCTCGTATTTCTTAGGGATGCGCGTATATGATGAATGAATGTGGTACAAGCCAGGGCCCAATGAATGTTATGATTATGTTAAAGTATTTAAAAGCATGTTTTTAAAGATTAAGCATCCTTATATATATATATGCAATTGCCACATGCATTCATCCATGTTATGCATTATACTTATGATAAGAACATTATGCAAAGTACGTTTATGCAAGGTATGTTTATGCAAATGATTTTATGTATGTTTATGCTAAGTTAGGATGCCATGATTTCATTTATGTTTATGATAGTTTAGGATGCCATGATTTATTTATGTTTATGTTAATTAGAATGCCATGATTTTATTTATGTTCATGATAGTTTAGGATGCCATGATTTAATTATGTTTATGCTAGGTTAGAATGCCATGATTTCATTTATGTTCATGATAGTTTAGGATGCCATGATTTATTTATGTTTATGTTAATTAGAATGCCATGATTTTATTTATGCTCATGTTAATTACGATGCCGTGATTTAATTATGTTTATGCTAGGATAGAATGCTATGGTTTTTAATTATGCCATGCTATGAATGTTTATTATGTTTATGTCTATGCCAAGAATTATGTCATGCTATGAATGTTTATGACGTTTATGTCTATGCCAAGTATTATGCCAAGCCATGAATGTTTTTATGTTATGTATATGCTATGTTATGAAAGTGACTAAGTTATGTTCAAGTCATGTCAAAGGTATGCTAAGTGCTCATAAAGACATATGTGCTGAGTAAAGCACTAAGTATGTTAATGTTAAGATGCTCATAATTAAGTGATGAATGGTTTTAGTGAGTAGGAAAGAGTACTACTAAGCCTGTGTGCTTATAGTCTTATTTTCCTTATACCGCAGATCACGCAAGGGGACCGTAAGGAAGCAGCTGGAGGGCAATAAAGTATGTGTGTGATAGTGACTTGGCCAAGAGACCATATGTTTGCTCGTTTGATGATAGAACTTTACCTCTACTAGTATGTGCTTTAATGTGACTCTATGACATGATGCTATGTATGACATGATGCTAAGAATGACATGATGATATGTATGACATGATGCTAAGTATGACATGGTATGATGTTAGGTATAAAGTTAATATGCAAAGTTCCCATGTTATGATGTTAGGAAGGGTAGTAAGTGCATGTAGGTGTAAGTTAAAGGTTTCCACTGCATTATGATATCTACATGCCCTAAGTATGTTAACGTAACGCTGCTTTATGAAAAGAAAAAAAAAGCGGGCGTTACAGGTTGGTATCAGAGCAGTAACCATCTCACTACACACACATCAAGCCCACTTCCTGCCGCTTCCAAGTAAGTACCTCATTACATATCTTATAGTATATCTTATAGTAGGAAGATGTTTTATGATTTTAAGGTATGCCAGTATGAATGATATTTATGATGAAAAGTACGTTACGATATGTAACGATGAATGATACTTTATCTTATTTTAGGAATTAAATATTTAGAATAATATAGGGGTAGAAAAGAAACTGATATTGACCATACTTGTCTTTTATGAAGAAAAGTATGGCTGGAAGACAGAGTAACCGACTTAACGAGACTACTTCATCGCATGACCTGATGCTCAATATACCTTATATTATAACTTATCTTAGGTCACATCATAAGACAATTATGTATAAGTATCCTACCTTATACCTTGGGTCTAAGTTAGTCATAATACAATTAGTCATAAGTGTGACTCAACCTTATGTTCATAAACATGGTATTAATTGAGCGCCATCGTAATATTAGTAATTAAGGTGAACCTAGTATTAACATGATGTTATATAACCTGTATAGTATATTAGTTATCAATCATATAACATAATTATATTATATCATATAAAGCAAATGGTAATAATATGAGAGGGTGTACTAATATAAGATTATTATAAATATAATTATAATAATAATTCCTTATCATATAAGTATTGTCATAATTCACCTATCATATAGGTTCTTAATATGAGCTTATATACAGGTTGACATGAATACATTATTCTATATGGCATGAAACCTACATCAAATACTGTGGGCGATTCTCGGACGATTCACTGGCGATTCGTGGGCGATTCCACTCCGGCGCTCTTGCGCCCCTAGCCTTTGCCGGCGCTCCTAGGCAACCGGTGATGGCCCATCCGCTTTCGTCCACCTCGCCGATCCCTTCGTCTATCGTCAATTCTTCCCCGATGGCAGTCAAACCATCGTATGCAGCGATAGTCAAGCCGGTCTCGCCTCGAGCCACAAAGAAGAACTTTGAAGATATTGGAGGTGGAATCAAGCCGATTATGATCTACAATGATAAACCAGGAATTTTCTTCTCTGAAGAAGAGACAGCTGAGCTATCTGAGCCATTCAAGTATTGTTTGGTAGGAAAATTTTCAGGCCTACGCCCAAGCTACGCTGTTGTTCTTCAAGCATTCAGAAATCTAGGGCTATCAAGTCTGTATAATGTCCGGTTCTTAAGAGCAGGATACATTTTCATACATCTAAATTCCAATGAAGACATGGCGAGATTGTGGACAAGAGGTGTTTGGATGATTGCAGGAATTCCACTACGGATCTTTAAATGGTCCCCCTACTTCTCGTATGAGGCAGAGTCTTCCCTAGTGCCGGTATGGATCCAATTGCCAGATCTGCCAATTCATCTTTTTAATAAACAAAGCCTATTCTCTATTGCTCGCATAGTAGGCAAACCAATCAAACTAGATGAAGCCACCGCAGATGGATCAAGGCTTTCGATGGCAAGGGTGTGTATAGAAATTGATCTTTTAAAGCCAAGGATTGAAGAATTATGGATTGGGATAGGTGCAGAGAAGAGGAATCAGCAAGTGGTGTTTGAAAAACTCCCCAATTACTGCCAACATTGCATGCATTTGGGCCACTCAATTGAAGAATGTTATGTGTTAGGGAATAAAATAAAACCTGATTGGAAGGAAGAAAAGAAAAAAGAAGCAGATATGAACACCAATCAGAGGGACTTAAATGCAGATCTAAGATCTGAAGATCAAGAACTGGAACGTACCAAGTGGCAAAAAGTCATGGCTCATGGACATTCAACAGATAATTGGAAAAAAGTAGCTCCTAAAGAAGCAAGAAGTTTTGGTATGCATATTGCTGACAAACAAGTCTGGACTAAAAAGGTTGATCAGAATATCAACAATGCTAATGAAGTGAAAGAAAGGGGAAGGAATGATAATCAATTTCGGATGCTAAATGCTTTAGAAGGGGATGACCAAGATGACCTGAATGTATTTGCAGATGGATGGACAAAGGAGGATAGTAGTCTCTTAGATGATAAAGAAGATAGATGTGATGTTTCAGTGGGCATTCGAAGTATAAATATACATAAAGCAGCTGAAACCTTGATAGCAAAGGAGGCCATGGTTACAGAAGTGCTTAAAAGAAATCAGGGGAAAAGCCAAAATGTTGAACAAGGAATCATTGAAGAACTTATACTACCTAAACAGAAAGAGATACGGAATGTAGATGTACAGGAGTCTTTTGAAGCTCCATTAGAGGAGGATACAGAGGGGGTTGTAAAACACAAGTCTTTCATGGTGGAATCCAGTATAGATGAGGAAGAAATAGGGCAATTGCGTAGAACATCCTCACTTCCTCTGGACAAAAACAAACTTTCTACTATGATTAGTGATCCAGGTGAATTTCAAAGAGTTACTAGAAGTAAATCTAAGGCATTGCAGGCTTTCTCTTCGATGATTCCATAAGATGGCAGGTATGATTTGGAATATTAGAGGTATAGGCAATTTAGCCTCTCTTAGAAGAATATTGTTTTTTAAAAAACGTTTCAATTTGAATTTCCTTGGTATTTTGGAACCGTTTATAGCTCTGGATGTTATTATGTCAAGGAAACTTGGCTTTGATTCTATTATCTCAAATTGCTCAGGGAAGATCTGGTTTGCATATAATGCCAATATAACTTGCACTGTTTTGGTAGATCATGAACAATTTCTCCATCTTCTTCTGAATTCTGCTCTATTTCCAGCTGATATAAGGCTCACGGTAGTATATGCAAAGTGTTCTAGGGTATGCAGATACGAACTTTGGGAGAAACTGGAAGATATCAAACCAAATGGCGAGGAGCTTTGGATGATTGGTGGAGACTTTAATGTCATTGCTCATGCGAATGAGCACTCAGCAGGATGCATTAATAGATCTGGAGAAACAGAAGATTTCAATAACTTCATAATGCTCACGGGACTCCAAGATGCTGGATTTGTAGGGGATGCTTTCACATGGACAAATAATAAAGTGTGGAAGCGTTTGGATAGAATTATGCTTTCTCCATCATGGCAAGAGCATGGCTATTCAGTCAAGGTGGAGCACTTAAGCAGGGCAGCTTCTGATCACTGCCCACTCTTGATTTCCTTTCCAAGCTTTGAGAAACCTATGGCTTCCTTTAGATTTCAAAGGATGTGGACAAGGCACCAAGGGTTCCTGCAAACAGTAAGACTAAACTGGAACTTGCCTAGCTATGGATCTGGATTGCTTAAATTGCAACTCAAATTGAAAAGGCTTAAAAATCATTTGAAGTGGTGGAACAAAGAGATTTTTGGGAACATCCATGACAATATTCAAAGAGCAGAAGATCTTTTCTCAGAGGCAGAGAAAAAATTCGATTTGAATCCATCTGAAGAGAACAAGATTAATAGGAATAAATGTCAAGCTCATTTATTTAAAACTATGCAAATGGAGGAAGATTTTTGGAGGCAAAAAGCAGCTGTCAAATGGATGAAGGAAGGAGATAGGAACACAAAATTTTTTCATTCTTTGGTGCAAAAAAGGAAGATGTCTAACAGAATTCAAAGGATATGGGATGAAGGTATTTGCCTAGAAGAGCCTGAACAAATTAGAGACTCGGGAGTTAGATTTTTTGAAAACCTATTAACAGGAGATAGCTTTGATGGTGATGTAGCAGATTTATCTAATATTCCTATGTTAATTAACACCATGGAGAATGTAGATTTGCTAGCGACGCCTACTATGGAGGAAATTAAAAAAGTTATTGAAGATATGGATCAAGACAGTGCAGCTGGTCCAGATGGATTTTTGGCTTTCTTTTATGCTTTCTGTTGGGATATTGTTAAGGATGATGTATGCCATGCAGTAATTGATTACTTTAAAGGAGAATCCATACCAAAAGGGATGAACGCCACAACTATTGTACTGATTCCAAAAGTGGAAAATGCTCAAAGCTGGCAAAATTTCAGACCTATCAGCCTCTGCAATGTCTCTTATAAGATCATTTCTAAATGCTTGGCAAATAGATTGAGAAAAATTTTACACAAGGTAATATCTCCAGCACAGAGCGGCTTTGTGGAGGGCAGGCTGATATCAGATAACATCCTCTTAGCTCAGGAATTAAATCATAAACTCAACTACCATGTGAGGGGAGGAAATCTGATCTTGAAATTAGACATGGCAAAAGCCTTTGACCGGGTACAGTGGAGTTTGCTATTCAGAATAATGTCTGCCTTTGGTTTCTCTACAATCTTTATCAATCTCATTAGAGGATGTGTAGCTAATAGTTGGTTTTCAATTTGTATCAATGGCCATCTTTCAGGTTTTTTTCAAGCAAAAAGGGGGCTCAGACAGGGCGATCCCATCTCTCCATTCCTATTCATTATAGCTGCAGAATTTTTTTCCAGAGGACTGGAAGAAGTTTTTATTAAAAACCCCAGAATGTACTATGCTACGGGATGTGATTTAAAAGTCTCTCATTTAGCTTTCGCAGATGATGTCATGATATTCATGAATGGATCCATTGATTGTGTTAAAAAGATTAAGAATTTTCTCAGTTCTTATGAGGCCTTATCTGGTCAAGCCATAAGTGCAGGGAAAAGTTTGACATATCCATCTAAAAACATCACAGATTCACGTAGGAAATTAATCTCTGGAATCACGGGATTTACAGAAGGATCATGGCCGATAATTTACTTGGGTACTCCTATTTTCGGTGGCAAGAAAAAGACCATTCATTACCTTCCTTTGTTGGATAAAATAAGGAAAAAGCTCCTCGGATGGAACTTATCAAAACTATCACATGGAGGTAGACTTATATTGATCCAAAGTGTTCTATGTTCCATGCCCTTATATATACTACAAGTACTTCTTCCTCCCTTGTCTATACTTCACAAACTGGAAATGATATTGGCAAATTTCTTTTGGGGATCAGCTGAATCAAATAGGAAAATACACTGGATAGCTTGGAAGGAGATATGCCATCCGAAAATGGAAGGAGGATTAGGTGTAAGGAGTATGGCTGATTTTAGCACAGCAATGGCAATCAAGTTATGGTATAGATTTAGAGAACAATCAACTCCATGGGCAATATATCTCGGGAGAATGTATTGTAAGAAGAATCATCCAGTAGTTGTCCCTGTTAAAAGTAGTGCCTCCTCATGTTGGAAAAGGCTGTGCAAAATCCGTAATTTAGCATAACCAAATGTTGGCTGGATACTGGGAGAAGGTAAACTCAATCCCTGGTTCGATAATTGGCTGGATTCTGGACCCCTGTTTCAGTCTATTTTGTTACCAAGGAAAACTGACACAGTGATCTCAGATCTCATGAATAATGGGGCTTGGAGTTTGCATTCCATCAGAACATTCATACCAGAAAATGTAGCTGCAGAAATACAAAACATTCCCATACAGCAAGAGATACCTGACCAGATTGTATGGAAGCTTTCGACGGAAGGATCTTTTTCTCTTAAGTCAGCATGGAATAGTTTGCGGCAGATCCAGCCTATAGACTCCTTCAACTCTGTTATTTGGAGTGGTATACTCACCTCAAACATCTCAATCTTTGCATGGCGTTTCCAGAAACTTAAGTTCCCGGTGGATAACATACTTCAGCAAAGAGGAATTCACTTGGCTTCTCGATGTCAATGTTGCAACTCTTCAGAATCTTGGGACCACTTATTCTTTTCGGGTCCAATAGCCAAAGAGGTATGGTCTTATTTTATTAATGCCTTTTCTTTAAACAGATTTCGTCCTTGGGAGGTATGGAAATATGCTCACAACTGGTCGACATATGGGCACATCAAAGAGGCGTTGCCTCTTCTAATTCTATGGCATCTATGGACCGCTAGGAATGACGCCAAGCACCGAGAAATTAAAATGGAAGGAAGCAAAATTTGTAAAGATATTATACATTACCTCCACAAGGGGAAAACAACTGGAACAATAAACTACAAGCATTGGAAAGGATATATGCCTGTTGCAAGGGATTGGGGAATGGATTTCAAAACTCAAACCAGAAATATAATTTCAACTGTGTATTGGAGAAAGCCAAGGAGGGGCAGCTACAAATTGAATACAGATGGATGCTCAAAGGGAAATCCAGGGATAGCATCGTATGGAGCCATCATCAGAGACCATATGGGCCAACCTGTAATATCTAAATATGGTTCTCTAGGACCTGGCAGTAACATAATGGCGGAATTGATGGCAATTCAATATGGTTTAGAGATGTGTGAGGAGTATAATCTTTGGCCAGTTTGGCTTGAAACTGACTCCATAGCTGCCCTGAAGGTTGTTAAATCTTCGAAGGTAGGATGGGAGTTTCGGAAATCTGTGTTAAGATCAAGACACCTGATTAGGAAACACGAAGTGGTTTGCACGCATGTCTTTAGAGAGGCAAATGCCGCGGCTGATTATCTTGCAAATAAAGGCTTTGGCTGTAACAAAGAAAGATCTTTGAAGGACTGGAAAAAGGATAAGTCTCTATATGGTATATGTAAGACTGATAAATTGGGCTTACCATATATTAGACTGTCAAAAAAACTTATTGTATAAGTTATGTCTGGCAATTTTATTGAGATCTCAATGAAGAACTCACACAGGATATGTTCTGGGAAGGCTGGCTGACTCCCTATCGCCTGCTTAACTTTCATGGCCCTATGGGAACATTCAGAAAAGACTGGCTGATACCTGTAGGAATTGGAATTGCCTTTTGGTGGAAAAGATGTGCATTCTCTAAAGCAAATGGCTTTCCCGAATAGATGGAAGCAAAGAGGACGACCACAACTAATCCTTTACTTTGTCTATTAATTGTATTTCTCATTTTACTGAGGGTTTCATCTTATAATCACGGTTTTCTCTGGTTTTCTATTGTGACTTATACTCTGGTTAGCCATAATGCTGTGAGATCCTGGCTTCCAAAGTTAAGGTATATGCTTAATGCTGTGAGATCCGGGTTTTCTTTTGCTGATCATATATGCTTAATGTTGTTGGACTTTTGATATCCAGTCTTGAATTAATGCTTCAGAATATCTGAAATGAGTGGATCAGCTTATTATAATTTAGCTGCTCTCTGATAAATGATCAGAGTTTTTGTTTCTATGGCTGGTCTTCACCATAAAGATGGTTTTCTTCTGGTTTTCTGACAAAGGCTCTTATGGAATTCTGTTCTTCTGGCTCATTTTTTTTTATGTGGATATTGGTTATCAAGTTAAATATTCTACTGATTATTTTTAGATGAACCCAAGCTTATATTCTCTGTGGTTGTTCTTATGTGGATATTGGTTCTTCTTTTGGTATTCTGATAAAGGGTTTATGGCACTCTGTTTTCCTGGCTTGATGGGGTTCAGACTTTGTTTTGGAAATTTAGGCCTGCATAATATAAGTCAAAATGGAGAAATCAAGATATTCTGAAGATATGGACAGAATCCGCAAGTTTACAAAGTTGAGCTCTCAAAACTGAAATGCTCGTGGTTCCAAAATCCGGATGGGAATGTACGATGGGAGATAAAACAAGAGAATTCCGGTAGATTGGGAAGCATAGATTAAACATTGGAGTTTTGATATTAAAATTCTTTGATAGATCCACTTTGCATAGTTTTTAACAAATTAATGTTTAGAGCTATATTTTGTAAATCATATTGAGACTCTTGTATTTCTATATTGGAAGGTTAGGCCTGGCCCCCTTCCAACATAGATTTTCTCTTCTTGGAATAAAATCCTTCTTTTTGGAAAAAAAAAAAATATACAGGTTGACATGTATCATCTCAACCTATAAGTTATTACCTATACATATTATTCCATAAGCAATTATAGGTATTATACCTATAATTTATATGATAAGTAATTATAATTTATGATATTATGTATAACCTATAATATAGTCTCATGTAGGGAATTATATGATAGCCTACATACATAAGATTATAACACTCTTACCTATGTTAGCGTATAGTATTAGTTCCATTATACTAATATAATTAATGGTATAAGTCATACGGTATAACCTAAAATGATACGCATAGGGTAGTGTCCTAATTATATTAACATCTATTATAGAGTATGTGTCCACTATATTTTCATACTAATTATAGATATTAGAATTATCAACGTATGTTTCACTATTATCTGATATATAAGATTTCCCTAAGTTATTTAATGGTAATACAATAAATATGATCTCACTTATCATATCATAACCATTAATTAATATAATTCATAGCTCATGTTGTGAACTAATATTTGATCTCACTTATCATATAATAACCATTAACTAATATAATTTATAGCTCATGTGGTGAACTGATATTTCGGAAGCATACTATTATTAGGTTTACCCATAATTATAATAACTATATAATTATGATATATGCATATAATTACATCATAGGGCTATTAATGACACTAGCTCAAAATTATATGCTAAGGAAATAGTCAAACCTTATGGAGTTCCCAAGACCATCATCTCAGATAGGGATGGTCGCTTCACCTCACATTTTTGGGAGTGCGTTCAGAAGTCTCTCGGTACTAAACTACGATTCAGCACCGCTTGTCACCTTGAGACAGACGGGCAACCTGAACGGGTAAATCAAGTACTAGAGGATATGTTGCAAGCTTGTGCCCTGGACTTCAAAGGGAGTTGGTGCCGATATCTATGTTTGGCGGAATTTGCTTACCATAATAGCTACCAAGCTAATATCGGCATGGCACCTTATGAAGCTTTATACGGGAGGTGATGTAGGTCTCCGATCTGTTGGTACGAAGGTGGTGAAAAGAAGGAAATGGGGCTCACAACGGATGTCATAGACAGCACCACCCGAGCTATACAGAATATTCGACAACGGATAGAAACTGCTCAGAGCCGACAAAAGAGTTATGCCGATGTTCGGCGTAGACCACTAGAATTTAGTGTCGGAGATTGGGTGTTTCTGAAAGTGGCTCCTATGAACGGGGTGACAAGATTCGGGAGGAAAGGAAAGCTAAATCCACGTTATGTGGGGTCGTACCTGATTCTGAAAAGAGTTGGTAAGGTGGCATACGAGCTAGAGCTACCTTCAGAGATGTCAGCTATCCATAACGTATTCCATGTGTCCCTGCTTAAAAAGTGTATCCCAAATATGGACCGAGTGATCGAGCCGCAGACGGTGCAAGTACAAGAGGACCTAAGTTATGAGAGCAGACCCATTCAGATTTTTGATAGGGAGGTCAAGAAGCTGAGGAGTAAGGAGGTACCCTTAGTCAAGGTCTTATGGCAAAGCCAGCGGTTCGAGGAAGCTACCTGGGAACGCGAGGACGAGATGAGGCGCAAGTACCCGGAGCTGTTCTAAGTTCGAGGACGAACTTTCACGAGGTATGGGGAATTGTAACGACCCGGAAAATTCTCTTAATATTTAATTAAAATATTAAGCATGTCTAGATAATTTTTCTAGGAACCTAGAAATATTGATGCAAACCTTGGCCTAGAAAATCCATGTTTTCTCATTTAAATTGGGAAAAAGAGCACTAATGGGCCTTATATGGGCTTTTTAGTACCATAATTTTTGGTGGATTTTAGGTGAAAATTTGTATAAATATAAAGGGATTTTAATAAGGAATATTAACATAATTATGGGGGAATTTTTAAAGGATTTTCGGAATTTTAGGGAAATAAAAAGAAAAATAAAATAAAAATAAGGTGCATGGACCAAGGATTGAACCTTGGACCACTTGTACAACCATGTATGCACTAACAAACTCACCTAGCAAAGTAATATTATGAGGAAATGAAGTGGATATTGGTTAAAGTATAGAGGAAGATAAAGGGTCATGGAGAGACTCTTCATTTACCTCCTTAATGGGCTATAAAAGGGGGGTTTTGGGAGTTACCTCTTCTTCCCATTACTTGCATTTTCGAAACTCCTCCTTCCCTCATCCTATCCGAACACCCAAGGAAGGGTTCTCCCTTGGAAAATCTCCACAAGAGGTCTCATCTCCAAGATCTAAGGGGTCTTCCAAGGATACAAGGACAAGGGGGTTCAAGGGTCCAAAGATCTTACCATTTCCTTCTCCTTCAAGGTTCGAAAAATCAAGAAACCTAAGGTAAGACTCCCTCACCTGTGGTATAATAGTTCCTTATGATTTCCATGATTTTTAGCATGATATATTGGTTGGTTTTTGGATTTGATATTAAAAGGGAAGAAAATCAAGAACCCTAGGTTGTGGGTTTCGGCCATAAGGATTTTAAGGTCTATAATTATGCCAAAAATCTTTATAATGTTGTTTAATGCTCCCTTATGAAGTTTAGAGGTTAAGTATAATTTTTGGGGTTTTTTGGAGTACCCTACGGTTTCGGCCAACATGAAAGGAACAACATCAACACCCTAGAGACCCTATGGGTTTCGGCCACAAGGTTTTAGGGTCCATAATGATGCTAAAAATCTTTATAATGTTATTTAATATTCCCTTATGATGTTCAGAGGTTAAGTATAATTTTTGGGAATTTTTGGAGTACCTAGGACACCCTAGGGTTTCGGCCAACATTAAAGGAACAAAATCAACACCCTAGAGACCCTATGGGTTTCGGCCACCATGTTTTAGGATCCATAATGTTGCTAAAAATCATTATAATGTTATTTAATGTTCCCTTATGATGTTTAGAGGTTAAGAATAATTTTTGGGAATTTTTGGAGCACCCTAGGACACCCTAGGGTTTCGGCCAACAACAAGAACCCTTGTGTAGGGTTGGGTTTAAAACCTCAAGTGTTTGTTTTATGTATTGTCATGATATAAGGGAGATGGAGGGTATTTATGTGAATGTTTCACATGGCATGAGACCCTATAGGTTTCGCCAAGTACCCTAATAGGGTGGAAAGTTAGGATTCATTTCAAGTAAGGGCCCCAAAGGCCCTATGGTAAGGTATGGTTGGTGTTAACAATTGATTTGGGGTTTTATTGGAAATTTTTCCATGCCCCCATGGCCTTGAAGTTTCGGCCAAGGGCAAGATTGGGTTAAAGGATTAGGGTTGGCCTTAAGTATGGAATCAAATGTTTCCTATGGCCTAGTATGTATGTATGGGATGTGTTAGGGAAGTTATGTGAACATCATGACCTATGGTTTCCTTGGGGCTTTCGGCCAAGGGCCTAACCTAGGGTTAGGTTGGGGTAACCTACCAAGATGCTGGTGTATGAGTTACAAGAAATATGTTTAAGTAAGATGGAAGAAGTTCTATGTTAACCAAACCCTTAGTTTGTATGTCATGATTATATGTTAGGTCATAGATGTTTATAAATGATATGCCATGTTTATGAATGATATGCATGTTTTATGAATAATATGCATGTATTCCATGTCTCATGAATGATACGTATGTATGCCATGATTTTATGAATAAGATGTATGTATGTCATGTCTTATGAATGAAGTTAAAGTACATGCCTTTAAGGCATAACGATGATGTTAAGTTTGATGAATGAATGATGATGAATGACAAGTATGAGGAATGAATGATGATGAATGAAAAGTATGATGAATGAATGATGATGAATGAAAAAGCATGTAAAAGCATTATATTTTATTTTATGGGCTTGTACCGGACCTAAGTAAAGGGTCAACGGGTTTTGGACTACCGATGATGCTGTCCACGGTTCGGGACTACCGATGTGCCAGTCCTTGACGCCTCGGTTCGGGACTACCGATAAGCTGTCCTTACCCTAGTAGGTTGAGATTAGCTACCTCATATTTACTTAGGGATGCGCACATATGATGAATGAATGTGGTACAAGCCAGGGCCCAATGAATGATATGATTATGTTAAGTAATGAAAAGTATGTTTTTAAAGATTAGCATCCTTATATATATATACATTTGTCCATGCATCCATCCATGTTATGCATTATGTTATGAAAAGTATGTTTATGCAAAGAATATTTATGGAAAACATGTTTATGCTAAGTTAGAATGCCATGATTTTATTTATGTTCATGTTAATTATGATGCCATGATTTAATTATATTTATGCTAGTTTAGGATGCCATGATTTTATTTATGTTCATGTTAATTCTGATGCCATGATTTAATTATGTTTATGTTAATTAGAATGCCATGATTTTATTTATGTTCATGATAGTTTAGGATGCCATGATTTAATTATGTTTATGCTAGGTTAGAATGCTATGATTTCATTTATGTTCATGATAGTTTAGGATGCCATGATTTATTTATGTTTATGTTAATTAGAATGCCATGATTTTATTTATGTTCATGATAGTTTTGGATGCCATGATTTAATTATGTTTATGCTAGGTTAGAATGTCATGATTTTATTTATGCTCATGTTAATTACGATGCCATGATTTAATTATGTTTATGCTAGGATAGAATGCTATGATTTTAATTATGCCATGCTATGAATGTTTATGATGTTTATGTCTATGCCAAGTATTATGCCAAGCCATGAATGTTTTTATGTTATGTACATGCTATGTGATGAAAGTGACTAAGTTATGTTTAAGTCATGTCAAAGGTATGCTAAGTGCTCATAAAGACTTATGTGCTGAGTAAAGCACTAAGTATGTTAATGTTAAGATGCTCATGATTAGGTGATGAATGATTTTAGTGAGTAGGAAAGAGTCTTGCTAAGCCTGTGTGCTTATAGTTTTATTTTCTTATATCGCAGATTACGCAAGGGGACAGTAAGGAAGCAGCAGGAGGGCCTTAAAGCATGTGTGTGATGGTGACTTGGTCAAGGAGCAATATGTTTGCTCGCCTTATAATAGAACTTTACCTTTAATATTATATGCTTGAATATGACTCTATGACATGATGCTAAGGATGATATGATGCTAAGTATGACATGATGCTAAACATAACATGATGCTAAACATGACATGATGCTAAGTATGACATGATATGATGCTAAGTATAAAGTTATTATGCCAAGTACCCATGTTATAATGTTAGGAATGGTAGTAAGTGCATGTAGGTGTAAGTTAAAGGTTTCCGCTGCATTAGGATGTCTACATGCCCTAAGTATGTTAACGTAACGCCGCTTATGAAAAGAAAAAAAAAGCGGGCGTTACACCCTTGTTCTAGGGTTTTGATCGATCCGTAAAAAAAGTGATTAATTGGAGGCCTTGTGTGATTCCGGTTCTTGGTAGAGCGTCGCCCACACGACATCTAAGAGGAGAGGGTCATACGGTAGAAGATTGTATGGTAAAGGTTGGTATATTTCTCTCTTGGCTCCTTTGTTATGTCTATCATTTCATGTGAAGTTTTAATTAATTATCATGTTTAATTATTTGTTTAATTAATGGTTGATAATTAATTATTGGACCCCAAAAATAAACACAAAAATCAGCGATCCGCACGTCGTCTTTTTCACGGTCAATTGTATAGGTGAGTCACAAGGCTCGAACTTTGAGTTTGCCGAAGTTGTAACTTGAATCGATTGATACAATGACGAGACGGCCGTTTGGGAGATAAATCTCCATTCGGATTAATTTTTTAATCCGTGGACATGGAGAGGTCTCTCAAGGACGACCAGGTATTCGCTTAGGAAACCCACCAAGCCATACCCCAACAGGATAGACCTCTTTCTCTTCTTCTTCTTCCCTTGGTGGCGACATAAGCAAGGAGAAGGAGGTGCTTTTGGTGGCCGGCGATCACAAGAGAAGGAAACTTCTCTTCCTTTGGTGGCTGGCAACATCACTTGAGACCTAGGGTTTCGGTGCACACTTGGAGGTGGAAGAACGATGCCTTGGTGACTCCTGTTCTTGGAAGATTGTCGCCCACACGACGTCCAAGAAGAGGTGGGGTCATACAATAGAAGATCACGAGGTAAACAAGAAGTATAAGTTCTTGTTTGGTCCTTTTCTTTAATCATGCTATTATTTCATGTTGATAATTAATTGCATGTTAATTATTGTTTGATTAATTGTGATTAATTATCTTGGACTCCGATGATAAACACAAAAATCAGTGATCCACTCATGGTCTATTCCGCGCCTAATCGGTTGGACAAGATTGATTGCTAGAACAACACGTTTGTTCAAGCGATCGCTCGAATCGGTTAACACGATAATGTGACGGTTGTTTCGGAAATTATTCTCCATTCTAATTAAAAATTTTAATTCGTGGACATGGAGAGGATTCCCATGCGTGACCTGGAATCTGTGGGATCGGTTTGAATCGATAGAGGGGGGGTGAATATCGATCGATAATTTTTCGGAAAAACTTAGAGTAGTTTGCGCAGCGGAAAAGCAAAACAACGCTACCATGTTTGTTTTTACTTGGTTCAGAGTCGCAGTCGGCTCCTACTCCAAGGCCCACGGTCCTTGACCGTTTACGATGGGCAATTCTATATTGCGTAAAATTGTTACAACTTGAGTACAAATATAGAATTTAAAATATAGCACTTAAACGAAAATTATACCGACGACCGGATGATTAGAATGTCGGAGCCGCTGGTCATCGTTGGCGCTTGAGTCTTGAGCACGGAGCATTTGGATCAGAGCGCTTAAAAGATTGCATAGAAAGAAGTTGTGTTTGAAGCCAAGGGGGTGAACCCCTTTATATAGTGGTCGCTGGGGCGCCTGTATTGAAGGGGGCGCTTAACACGTAGCTCATTCTGCGCGAAACTCAATCCGCAGACTTGGCCAATGCTTATCCCTTGAACTGGGCCGCCTGAGCTGACTGGGGCACCTGTATGAACATAGGGTTGTTGTCCTGAGGCTTGCTTTGAAGTGGCTTGAAATCACCCTTTGTCTGGGGCACCTGTATCAACACAGGTGCCTGGTCAAATAGGCGCCTGACACCAATGAGGCGCCTGGGAGCAGAAAGCTTTCTCCCTTCATTCCTGCAACCAGGGTTAGTTCCAAAACATAAATAATAAACAATATAATATCATTTAAGCATGATTAACAGCCGAAGCTGTCTTGGTTCTGACTTTGGGCTTCCGAAATGGAATCCTAGGTCGAACCGACGCCTAATGTTCCCTCCTACAAGGAACACGTCCTCACCTACTCCTCTTAGGAGAGTTTACCTGTTTGCCAACCGGCTCCTCCAGTTAGACTTTTGCCCAATCCCCCGGATAAGGTCATCGTGCCCAGTCCACGACCAGGACTTATTGCCCAGCTTCACTCACTAGGTCTTCGGTGCCCAGTCCACGACCAGGACTTATTGCCCAACCTTATGTCAGTACTTAAGTGCCCAGCCCGCGGCTAGGACTTAGTGCCCAATTCTTAGAACCAGGACTTCGTGCCTAGTGTACCTAGGACTTTTCTTGCACACTCGAGTAGCATTGTTAGATCACAATAAAACCTTAACTTCTGAACTCTTTGCCATTATCAAAACACAGGTTTGACTTTGGTGTTTCCGGCACCAACAATTCCCAATTTTTGATTTATGGCAACATGGTTCAAAAAATTAAGTTAAAAAGCATTTAAAGCGACTGTCTAACAAACAAAAAACAATCACTTTTTATAAAACTATTAAGCTCCCCCTGAAATATAACTTCTCCCCCTAAAATTTTCAATGATATGTAGTTTTTCAAAAAATATGTCTAATTGTTAACTTTTGACTGAGTGTTTTTCAAAACAAAGCAAAGTATTTGCAAAAAAAAATTTGCACTTAGACAATTTTTAGAAAAGGTTTGCAAGCCCAAATTTTACTTAGAAAAATTTTCACCAAAAATAAACCTTGCAACACAAAATCCACTTGAATCAAATTTTTGTACAAACATTTTACATAGAAAAATTTCTGTTAAGCCAATTTTTGCACAAAGTTTTACTTAGAAAAATTTTCACAAAAACCTTCTTAAAAAATTTTACTTGAACAAAAAAAATTTCACTTAGGCAACTTTTGCAACAAAATTTTCCTTTGACAAGTTTCAACTTTTGCACAACAGATTTTGCACACTTGGAAAAACATTTTGCATCAAGACCATTTTGCGTATTTTGAAAAAATTTGCTTAAGAACAGTTTGTGCATTCATAAAACACTTTGTGTATTTTACAAAAAAATTACTTGAAACATTTTGTGCATTTTATAAAATAGTTAGTGCATTTGTAAAATGCTTTGTGTATTTTGAAAAAATTTTACTTGGAAAAAACTTTTTAAGAAATTTTTCTTTGTTCACTAACAAAAACTTTCACTTAGAAAAAATTGCCCAAAGAAAAATGCACTTAGAAATTTTGAAAAAAAATGTACTTAATGGTTCAACTTTACTTTTTGAAAGAAAGAAAAAAATTGAAAAATTGAAAATTTTCTCTCTTTTTCCTTTCTCTCCCCCTTTGCCATATATCAAAAAATAGAAAACTAAATGCAAATTAATTTTTAATCAGAGTTAGTAACAGGAATTTTCAGTCTGTATTGAACCAACTCTATTGAACTCATGCAACAAAAAGGACCAAACCAATTTAACCAATCTTGTTCGGGTCCTGTCTAACCTAGTTAGCAACTTACTAACTGTTATATAACAGCAGCTTTCACTAGGGTTAGCCAAGTTAAGTGATCTGATCAAGTTAGACTTTCTAAGCTTGAACACTTAACTTGATTATTGTTCAATTTGTATTTATTGCCCCAATTACTATAGATGCACTGCCTTAAAGCATCTTGAATCAAGGCATAGACCTAAGCATCTCAACCCAGTTTAGGATATCAATCAAAAGTACCCTAAGGTGCTTGTGAGATGCTGACTGCTAGATCTATAGGTGCATGCAATTCTAGGGTTAAGACCTAGGCTAAGTCCATTTGCGTAAAAACCCTAGTTTTGAAAGGGGGTAAGTTTTTGAAAAATTCTAAGTCGGAAAACAGTTTCAAATTTCAAGATTTAGTAAAAGAAATGATTTTTCAAAAAATATTAAAGGCTTATTTTCAAAAAATATGAATAAAATAAAAGATTAAAAAAACTTTTAGAACAATCCTATTCTACTAAACACAACCCTAACTACCTTCTTAGTGAGCTAAACTCAAATTCAGGTAAGGGTTTGGTAAAAATGTTAGCTAAATTGGATTTTGAGTCCACATGTATAAGTACAATTTCGCCCCTGGCTACATGATCCCTTACAAAATGATGTTTGACTTCAATATGTTTGGTTCGGGAGAGTTGAATTGGATTCTTAGTCAGATTTATGAAACTAATGTTGTCAATAAATACTCTGGTTTGGGTGTAGTCAAGCTGGAGATCCTTAAGAGTGTGCATCATCCATAACAGTTGTGCTACACAATCTCCTAGGGCAGCATATTCTGCTTCAGTTGTGGGCAAAGCTACGCAGTATTGCTTTCTACTAAACCAACTGACTAAACTATTTCCTAACAATTGACAACTTCTACTTATACTCTTTCTATCTAATTTACAACCGGCATAATCAGAGTCAGAGTATCCTGATAATTCAAAAGTGGAAGTCCTAGGATACCAAATACCTACATTTAGGGTACCCTTAATGTACCTTAGAATTCTTTTCAGTGCTGCTAAGTGGGATTCCTTAGCACAGGTTTAGTATCTAGCACACATTCCTACAGAGAACAAAATATCAGGTCTACTAGTAGTTAAGTACAATAAGCTATCAATCATACTTCGGTGTAATTTTAAGTCAACTGATTTACCCTCAGGGTCATTATCAATTTTGATATTAGTAGTCATAGGAGTACTTAAGCTTTTAGAATTGTCCATTTTAAATTTTTTTTATTAGTTCCTATGCATATTTGGATTGGTGAATATAATTACCATCTCTAGTTTGTTTAATTTTTAGACCTAAGAAAAAGTTGAGCTCACCTACCAAGCTCATTTCAAATTCGATTTCCATAATTTTGACAAATTCTTTTAAAAAGTTAGAATTTGTAGATCCAAAATTATATCATCAACGTATATTTGTGCAATGAATATATCTTTTTCTAAGGTTTTAACAAATAATGTGGAGTCAATTTGACCTTGTTTAAATTCCTTAGAAATTAAATAGGTTGATAATCGTTCGTATCATGACCTAGGTGCTTGTTTTAACCCATAAAGGGCTTTCCTAAGCTTGAATACATGTTCAGGTTTGTCTAGGTCCTCAAATCTTGGGGGTTGCCCTACATATACTTCTTCTTTTATGAACCCATTAAGAAAGGCGGACTTGACATCCATTTGGTATAGTTTAAACCCTCTATGGGCTGCAAAAGCTAATAGCATTCTAATTGATTCAAGTCTGGCTACTGGAACATAGGTTTCATCATAATCTAACCCTTTAACTTGACTAAACCCTTTAGCTACTAAGCGTACTTTGTTTCTCACAATTTCCCCTTGATCATTTAGTTTGTTTCTAAAATCCAACTTAGTATATATAACTGGTTTTCCCTCAGGTTTAGGTACTAATTCCCAGACTTGGTTTCTTTCAAATTGGGCTAGTTCTTCTTGCATTGCTATGATCCAATTTGGGTCAGGTAGGGGTTCTTCTATAGTCTTAGGTTCAATTTTTAAAATAAGTGTGATCTGACTATGATTTCTATAAGAAGACCTAATTCTGACTCCTAAGGTTGGATCACCCATGATTTGATCAGATGGATGATTGAGTCTGGGTTTCTTTGTTCTTCTAGAACTAGGTTCAGCCTCAAGTTCGGCTGGACGGTTTGGTTCTGTGTTTGGTTCAACTACTTGGGTTGGGTCAGTTATTGGTTCAATTGATACCTCAGTAGTTGGTTCAATTGATAGTTCATTTAACGGTTCAATTAATGGTTCAATTGGTAGTTCATTGTCTTCTTGATCAAGATTTGACTTGTTTAGATTTTGATTGTCAGATTTTGGTTCAACATCTTCATCAAAAATTAAATTGGTAGTTTTCTCAATTTTGTGGGTTTGTTTATTGTAAACCCTATAGGCTCTACTAGTTGTTGAATATCCTAGGAATGTCCCTGGGGTTGATTTTGATTAGAACTTACCTAGGTAGTCCTTAGTATTCAAAATATGGACATTGCACCCAAAACCCCTTAAATATTGTAAATTAGGTAATCTAGGATAATAGAGTTCATAGGATGTTTTATTGTATCTTCTATTAATTAATACCCTATTTTGAATATAGCAGGCTGTATTTACCGCTTCTGCCCAAAATTGGCTAGCTAGGTTATATTCATTGAGCATGGTCCTAGCGGCTTCCTGAAGAGTTCAATTCTTTCTCTCAACTATACCATTTTGTTGGGGAGTTCTAGGGCAGGAAAACTCATGGATACACCCATTAACTTTACAAAACTCCTCAAATTTTTGATTTTCAAACTCTCCCCCATGATCACTCCTAAGTCTTTTAATTTTTGTATCATTTTGATTTTCAATCATTTTGCATAAGTTATTAAATGAATTAAAGGTTTCATCCTTAGTTTTTAAAAATCTAACCCAGGTAAACCTAGAGTAATCGTCGATGATTACTAAGCAGTACCGATTCCCGCTTAGTAACTTGGCTCCATGTGAATCAAATAGGTCAAGGTATAGGAACTCAAGTGTGGTTTGGGTTAAGTCTGATTGGGTTGGTTTATTAGTTGACTTGGTTTGTTTGCCTTGTTGACATGAATTACAGATTGTATTGTCAAAGTTCTTAATTTTAGGTACACCTTTAATTAAACCAAGTTGAGTTACTTTTGAAATTAGTTTGGTATTAGTGTGACCTAATCTACTATGCCAAAGGTTAGTTTCTTCTAATTGAGTTAGAAAATATTTGGGTACTAAGGGTAGATTAATTGTGTAAATGTTATTTTTCCTACTACCCTTAAGTGTTATTTCTGAATCTTGGAGATTTCTAATAAGGCAGTCAGAGTTGGTGAAGGTAACTACGTAACCAGTATCACAAAGTTGGCTAATGCTAAGCAAATTGAACTTGAAAATTTTCAACTAATAGCACTTTCTTTATAATGAAATCAGAATTAAGTTCAATGTTACCTGACCCAATTACTTTGAATGTAGCATTGTTGCCAAGTGCTACTGAGCCTAGATTTTTAAACTTGATTTTGGTGAACTTCAATTTATCCCCAGTTATGTGTCTGGAGCATTGATAAGTACCATTTTATTGATTATTTTAGTTGCTAAAATCCATGTTTGACCCATGTTTTTCTTGCTTAATTGTGAAATTAACCTAGGTTTTAGAACATACATTTATTTTGGACTTAATTGCAAATCGTGATATATTTGGATTATTTGGCCACTAAATTTTTGATCTATTTCTGTAGACATGAAAGGTTCATGGACCTAGGGCATACTGGGTCAAACTTGAGTCGGAAATGGACCCGGATCGAGTTATCAAGCTTCGAATTAATCTGGGCCGTCCGATTCAAAAGCGGCTAGATCTGAGCCATCTGGGACCATCTGAGGCAATCCGAGCTAGGGTTAAGGCTGATCACGCACTGAGATCAAGATCTGAGACTTTCATCCTAATCAGAGATCATCCAACCGTTGGATTAAGCTCAGAGGGCTCTAGACTGTCCATCCAAAGATCAGGTTGATCTGGGTCATCCATTGCAGATCTTGAAGATCCGAGCTACCCTGAGGCATATCCTGACCCTTGATCAACATCATCAAAATTTGGTTCAGATCGGATGAAGATCAGCCGTTGGATTTTCTCAAATCAATCTGAGCCGTCCATTGCTAATGTATTTAATCAAATTCTGCCGAGCTTTCTTCCTCGTCGCGTCTTCGCCGCAACTGTTCATCGTCTTCGTTCTTCTTCATTTTGTTTGCAATTTCTTTAGTTTGAAGGCGTGACCACCTCAACTTCAACCCTAGATCAAGATTTGGATCATTGGAGATAGCTTTGGTGGAGAATTCAGCTCAGTTTTCATCCGGACAGAGGTGTTTGAGGGTTTCGACAGCTTTGTGGTCCGATCACTCATTTCTCATCCATAATCCATTTGCGAGCATCTGAGCTACTTGTAGGGGTTCTCAGGTGAGCTCAGATGATTCTCAAATCATCATCGCAATCCCATCCACTGAGATCGAGAAGATTAGATTGGAATTTTCCCAGCTGATGCAGATTGAGCAGAGTTGATAGATTGAAGTCGATTTCCACTGATTTGCTGAGCTTAGGGGTTTGAGGCCAGCCTTTGAGTGACGAACAAGGAGATTTTGAGCTTGGGAAGGGCTGAGGATTAGTTCTGTAGTTAATTTTCATTGTGATAGCTGTAATTTTATTTCTGCACTTAACTTCAGTTCTAAATTTTCTGTATCAGCACTTAGATTTCGTTTCTTAATTGTTTCTGCTTAAGTAGGTTTATATCCTTCAAGTCAAGTAGTTTAGGAAGCTTGTCTAGTGGATAATTGTGTTTAATTTCAGTTATTTTCTGCTTAAATCCTTGCGTATCAGCTGTAGCTTGCGTATCAGCCCTGTTTTTCCATTTCCAACTTAGTTTCTGAATTTTTGCAGTTTCTTCAAATTCAGTTATGTTTAGTTTTGATGCCTACAATTGAAGAAAACATTTAGTTTACTAATGCAATTGAATTGAGTTTGTTTAGCAATTTGGTTTTATTTCTGCATTTTCAGTTCAGCTTATTTTGCATCAATCTCCATTTCTGCAGCTGGATTTCCATATCTGCTAGTTCATCTCTTTTTGCACATTGTCAGCTATCATTTTTGAGTTGTATCAGTGAAGTAATGCATTTAGATTTCAGCATTTGAATTCATTTGCTTGCATGATTTGCGTTTAGTTGCTCTGAATTTCTGCAATCTGCATTCCTGCAATCCATTTTCTGCATTAGTGTTTCTGCAGTTTATTTCAGCATTTTCTTCAGCTCATCTCTGCATGTGTAGTTTTGGATTTCTGCATTCCACCCATTTGATGCATTTTTCCTCCAGGTCTGCAATGTTTTTGAATCAATCAGCCATTCAGATTTGCTAGGTTACAGCTTAATCATTTAGCTTCAGCTATTGGCACACGAATTCTCTTTTCATTGTATCAAGTTTATATTAATTTCTGCACTTGGTATCAAGGGCAGCGTGTCACTGAGTTCGTTTGCTTACAGAAATTGCGATCACTATTTTTATTCACTTGCCTAGCATTGGGATTGCACTTAGGATTAATTTTGCTCTTCACATTTGGTTTAGTGCATTGGTAGATTAAGTTTTCCCTTAGTTAAATTCATTAGTGCATTTATCTCATTAGCTAAGTTAGTTAAGTTTCCTTGCTTTTTCATTGTGTTTCATTTTTGAATTGCAACCCAAACCCAAACTTTATTTAAAACCCAAAAAAATATAAACGACACAGAAATACAAGCTCAAATCGCACAACATCAACTAGCCCTAGGAAAAATACGACCTGTGGCCCCTTTACTATGTTTTCATACTTTGATTGCAAAAAGGGTTTCCAGCTTTCACACATCTAAATTTTGAGACCCACTTTCATGGCAGCCTATTCCGTGGCCATCAAGCATCCACTATCCAACATCTACTAGTCTAAATCTTTATGTTCCTACACATAAAGTATGTTTTGATTTGGATCCATTAGAAGTAGGGATAGCTTAAATTGAATTTCACTACCTAGTCTGTCTCACCCACATCTACTATTATCAAACATGTTGACCTTATGGGGCAACCCTCCCACTGCGACGAGGCACCACCTATGTATCCTCAGTGACACGCGGTGCAGTAACTTGTGGTGTGTCCTCTTGTACAATTGGTCCTAAAGTCGGAACGTCCCCCTTTAACTCTTCAAGCATTAGTCTACTCTTGGGCTTATGGTTCATCACAAATTCCTCTTCTAAGAATCTGGCATTCGTGCTCACTATCACCTTCTGATCCTTAAGACTATAGAACAAACCACCCTTCGTTCCCTTAGGATAGCCCATAAACAAGCATACTTCTGTCTGAGATTCCAATTTATCAGTATCTCCCTTCAGCACATGTGCTGGACTACCCCAAATCCGAATATGTCCTAGACTAGGCTTTCGCCCAGTCCACAATTTTATTAGAGTAAAAGGGACGGACGTAGATGGTACCATATACAAAATATACGCAACTGTATATAGAGCATATCCCCAGAATGAATCAGGTAAATCAGAGTAGCTCATCATTGGCCTTACCATCTCCATAAGAGTCCTATTCCTTCTTTCTGCAACACCATTCGTTGGGGTGTATCGGGTGCAGTTAGCTGGGACTGAATCTCAGCTTCTGATAGAAAGGTCCTAAACTCTCCAAAGAGGTACTCGCCACCACGATCTGATCATAGTGTCTTGATACCTTTACCTTGACGCTTTTCCACATCATCCTTGAACTCTTTAAACTTATCAAAGCATTTATACTTGTGGAGCATCAGGTAAATGTATCCATACCTTGAATAATCGTCAATGAAGGTGATGAAGTATTCAAAGCCACCTCTAGCTTGGATTGACATAGAACCACACAGATCAGAATGAATCAGTTCTAACACATCTTTGGCCCTATACCCCTTAGCCTTGAAAGGCCTCTTGGTCATTTTACCTTTTAAGCAAGACTCACAAGTCGGGAGATCCTCCACCACCAATAAACCCAGGGGCCCATCGACTATCAACCTTTGAATCCTACTAAGGTTAATATGGCCAAGCCTAAGGTGCCAAAGATATGTCTGATTCATCTTAGAAGGCTCTTTTCTCTTATTCGAGTTAGATGATGAGCTATTTATTTCAGTATACATCGTGGGAGGTTTTGGTTCTAGAGTATACAGATTGCCGACCATTGTACCCGAACAGATAATCTCTCTATTTCTTTTAATAACAACTTCATTATCAAAAGTAACAAAATATCCATCCTTAAACAACTTAGAAACTGAAATTAAATTCTTTCTAAATGAAGGTGCATAAAGGCAATCTCTCAGAATTAACACTTTATTTCTCTCAAAAGACAAATAAAAAACTCCCACTGCAACCACTGCCACTCTTGTAGCATCACCCATGTAGACCACGATTTCTTCATTAGCTAGCCGTCGGGTTTCCTGGAACCCCTGCAGAGCATTGCAGACATGATCAGTGGCTCCTGTATCTACGGACCAGGTACTGGTAGATAGCACTGCTAAACATATTTCAACGACTAAGGCTGAAGAAATACCTTTGTTTTGTCGATGGGGGCAGTCCGCCTTCCAGTGCCCAATTTGCTTGCACGTGAAGCACTTGTCTTTCGGCTTCTTCACGCCAGTCCGGGGTTCTTGCAATGCAGCTGCCTTCTTGAACCCACCTTGTTTCTTCTTCTTCTGGCCTTTCAGCATAGAAGTAGAAACCTTTTGAGTAACTTGTAACGCCCGCCCATTTACAACCTTAATGCGGCGCTACGCGACATACCTATACGCATATGGACTTCTTAATGCAACGGAAAAATTTTAAAACTTCATCTACATGCGTTTAAACCATGCACTTATAACTTAAATCATGTTGACACATTCTTAGCTATCATTCTTGAACATAGTGACATGGTAAACTCAGCATCATTCATAATCATATAGCATCATTCTTAAACATGTTTCCATGGTCATCATGTAAAGAGAGAAAGACATAGGATCTTTTCTTTTCTTTTGCCAAGTCATTGACACACACACACTTGCCCCTCCTGCTGCTTCCCTTCATAACCTCTTGCTTGATCTGCGGTACGAGGAAAATAAGACTATAAGCACACAGGCTTAGTAAGACCCTTTCCTACTCACTAAAACCATACATCGCTTAAACATAAACATATCAAGCATCTGACATAACATAATTCGGAACATGAAACGTAAGCATAGTCTTGGCGTAAATCATAAGCATATGACATGATTCTTAACATAAACATAAACTTAACACATACCTAGCATGGCACAATTCTTAACGTACATGAGCATGAACATACTTAGCATAGCATAATTCTTAACATACATGGGCATGAAACATACTTAGCATAGCATAATTCTTAACATACATGGGCATGAAACATACTTAGCATAGCAACATACATGAGCATGAAACATACTTAGCTTAGCATAATTCCTAACATACATGAGCATGAAACATACTTAGCATAGCATAATTCTTAACATACATGGGCATGAAACATACTTATCATGGCATATTTCTTAACATGAACATAAGAATAAACATATTTATCATGGCATAATGCATAGCATGAATGAATGCATGAGTCGAATGCATATATATAAGGATGCTTAATTTAAAATTATACTTTTAAATACTTAAACATAATCATAACATCATTGGGGTCCCCGGCTTGTACCACATACATACATCATAAGCACGCATCCCTAAGTAAATACGAGGTAGCGAGCCCCGACCTACTAGGCTAGGAACAGCTACGGTAGTTCCAAACACCGGGGCGTTCTTAAGGTGCCCATCCCTGTTGGACAGCTTCGGTAATCCCAGAACCGTGGACAGCTTCGGTAGTCCAGAACCGGGGCGTTCTTAAGGTACCCATCCCTTGGACCCTTACTTCGGTCCGATACAAGCCCATTCATAAAGTAAAATAACTATGCATGCTTCATCATTCATAGACATTCATGACATAAGCAAAATCTTATTTCATGAAACATAGCATAAAAGTAGGAACAGCTGCGGTAGTTCCAGAACCATGGACAGCTACGGTAGTCTAGAACCAAGGCGTTCTTAAGGTGCCCATCCCTTAGCATGACATAAACATACTTACATTTCATCATTCATACTTAACATCATGATGCCTTAAAGGCATGAACATTCATCATCATTCCTTATCTTCATTCATAAGGTATGTCATTCTTACATCATTTTGTCTTAGGATCATGGTTATCATTTTCGTTCATCATCTTCATTCTTAAACATGGCATACGTACATATCATTCATAAAGCATGGAATACATACATAACATTCATAAACATGGCTTACATACATATTGTTCATAAAACATGGCATACATACATGTCATCCATAAAGCATGGCATACATACATATCGTTCATAAAACATACATCTATCATAAGCATTTAACCTTCTACATGCATCATTCTCTTTAACATAACATACCCCTACATTAATTACCTATCATGATATATGATCTAAATATTCATGAGTAAAGCATATCATAGAACCTAACATACAAGGTCATGTTACATAA
The DNA here is from genome assembly GCA_024364735.1 of Boesenbergia rotunda. NCBI lineage: Eukaryota > Viridiplantae > Streptophyta > Magnoliopsida > Zingiberales > Zingiberaceae > Boesenbergia > Boesenbergia rotunda. The sequence continues at coordinate 315,155 of JAGFNQ010006572.1, read as the reverse complement.
TACATAAACTAAGATTTTAGTAATATAAAGATCCTTACATCGTACTTAACCTTGTACTTACATCATGGTAACTTATAAACATGTATCCTTGAGACCTTAGCCCAATTCAAACCCTAGCTTTGGGTCTTGGCCGAAAACCCTAAGGGACCATAAAGCCATAGAAAATTTACCTAGGTCATGATTAACATCCCATACCTTACATATCATGCCTTGGAAAACCATTTGAACCCTTGGTTGGATTTAACCCTAAGTCCTAGGCCCAAATCATGTGTTAGCCGAAACCCTAGAAGGGTAATAAGCCCATAGGAAAATTCATATAAATCACCATTATTACCCATAAGATATCATAGGAAACATACTAATCATGTTTGAAAGGTTGGAGTTTACACCTAGCCATTTAACCTTGATGTGGCCGAAACCCTAGGGGATTTTAGGGTGCTACAAAAACTTCCAAAATCATACTTTTATGCTTAACTTATCATGAATAAATATTAGGAAACATAATAGGGTTTTTTAATATGATTTTAACCTCAAAATCTTGCTTGGCCGAAACTCTCACAAGCCCTAACCATGGATTTCTCAACATAGCATGCCAATAAGAACTTAGATCATGAAAAACAACTTGGAAGCTATCATACCATAGGTGAGGGGGTCTTACCTTTCTTGATCTCGGTTATAAACCTTGAATAGAGAATGAAATTGAAAACCTCTTTGACACTTGTACCCTCCTTGCCCTTGTAACCTTGTAAGAGAACCTAGATCTTCAAGAGGGAGTCTCCTTGTGGAGCTTTCCCAAGGAAAAACTCCTTGGTGGTCTCGGCAAGAAGGAGGAGGGAGAAGAAGAGATCTATTTATAATGCCCTTTTACCTCTTCACAAGTGTCTTTTCATCTTCTTCACATGGTGCCTCTTCACATCCCCTACCTTTAAATAAAATCCACTTCATTCTCTACTAGCACTCCCTTGCTAGGTGAATTGGTTAGTGCATGCATGGTATTAAACTAGGTCTAAGGTTCAATCCTAGGTGCATGCACTTTATTTTTACTTCATTTTATTTTTATTTTTCTTTTAATTTTGAAAATTCCCCTAAGACTCACCCATAATTATGCTAATATTCCTAATTAAAACACATTTATATTTATATTAAATTCTACCTAAAATCCACTAATAACCATGGTACTAGAAAAGCCCATATAAGGCCCATTAGTACTTAGCTTCTCAATTTAAATAGGGACAAATCATGGATAACTAGGATAAAGGTTGTACTAGTATTTCTAGGTTCCTCAAGACTATCTAGACATGATCAATATTTTTGAAGAAAATATTGAGAGAATTTTCCAGGTCGTTACATAACTAAGGTCCGCGAGTTCTGAAGAAAGAGGCCCTCTGCCACCTGGAGTTCTCCCAGGAGTTCCCCCAACGTATACTCATGCTTGTTCATGTTATAGTTGAGCCGGAACTACTCAAAACTCCTAGGCAGAGATTAGAGTATTATATCGACCTGGGATTCCCCGTCGATTGCTCCTCCAAGTACCTCAATCTCATTGAGGTGGGCCATCATTTTCAGGACATGATCCCTAACAGGTGTCCCTTCGACCATACTGGTCGTCATCAGATTTTTCATTGCCAGCTACCTAGCTGCCCGATTCTAGTGTTCGAAGAGCTCCTTAAGGTTCAGCATTATGTCACCAGCAGTGGGCATGGCCTAATGCTGATGTTGCAGCACATTCGACATAGATGCTAGAATGTAGCACCGTGCCATCTCATCTGCCTTGACCCATTTCTTGTAACGCTCCTTATGCCCTTCACTAGAATCGCCTCTAGGCTTTTCCGGGCATTCCTCAAAGAGTACAAATTTGTACTCTTCAGCAGTGAGGACAATGTCAAGGTTCCTCTTCCAGTCTATGTAGTTTGGACCAGTAAGTTTGTTGTCCTTAAGAATTGTTGCTAGTGGAGTAAAAGCCATTATGAAAATCCTGAGAATCACAATACACTACTTTAGAAATCGAAAATAAATTGATTCCTCAAAACAATTAATTTTTGAAATCAACCAACATCTCAAACACCGAGAATTTGCATGCCACGTTAGTGTGGACGTATACAAACTCTACATTCGCTAGAGAAGGTTTTACCCATCAGTCTTACTATCTTATCAACCTAACATTTTGACAAGTAAGACTAATAGTTGGTCAACTTCGACCCTACAATTTATTAGCAGTGACTTCGTTGGGGAGGATACTAATAATTTATCTAAGTGTTTACCTTTGCATGACACTAAGAAAATTATTTAGGATTATGTGTCTTCCATTGGGGAAGTCCACACGCTCTTCAATAATCCCCTATAATCTTTTCTGAACTTGTGATCCACAGAACAAGACTATCCGTTATGGAGGAAGACACTCAGAGCCAATGCGCGGGCTTGTTCGCATCACATATCAGATTGCAATAGAGGCCGTGGGACCCTTAGGGTCCCTCTCCCTCTTAGTAATTTATCATGAGGAATTTTCTAGCACTACCACACAACCAATCACATAACCAATCAACATGAAAAAAAAACATAGAGAAAATCCTAGATTTTCCAACTTTCATGGCCCTTGGTCTCTAATGCGCCTCCAGTCGTGTTGTCACTTTGTCAGCTCCTTCCTTCCTTCTGCACAAGCTACCTCTAGGGATTTCCACACTGAAATGACTAGCTAATTATTTACATCATCGATCATATACTCCTCGACGGAGTGTACATGAAATCTGGATCAACTGTAAATAAATAACTCGGCTAAACATCCGCCGTATTTAATACAAAAATTAAATACCTAGCCTCGTCAATCCCGAGGATAATTAATTACTAAAATATGCAAACCAATCACACAATACATATTTGGTCATGAAGTTAGAATCTCATGTTTGCAACACAAAGTTAGTCTACGCACATCCACGCATCATCCAGCAAAATAAAATGTATGAATTGCAAAAATAATCAATCCTAAACACACAAAGCCGGAAACCTCAGCTCTGATACCAATTGTTGGGTATGGCTTGGCGGGTTTCCTCAGCAAATACCTAGTCGATCCGAGAGACCTCTCCACATCTACGGATTAAAATTAATCCGAGTGGAGAGCCGTCTCCCATCGACCGTCTCGTGCCGTATCGAACGATCCAAATTACAACTTAGTCAATTACCAAAATCGGCCTTGTAATTTGCTCGACCGTTCGACCGTGGAAAAGGCGACGAGTTGATCGCCGACTTTTGTGTTTATGGTCGGGGTCCAGTTAATAATTTATTCATAAAGATATGAACTCAAGATAATAAACTATTAAACATGATATGATGAAACGAATCAACAAGACACATAATTGACATGCAATTAATCAAAGGAGCATAGGGAAAGATATACCTTTTCGATCACCTCACGGTCTTCTACCTTATGTCCCTCCCTTCGTGGTCGTCATGTGGGCGACGATCTACCATGAACTGAGTGTTGAAAATGGATGGCTAGAGAGGGGGGTTGAATATAGCCAATCTCTTCGAACTTTGAAACTTATCAAGATTTCTGCACTCAACTTATCAGTAGCACAGCGGAAGAAGCAAAAGAAAAAAAATAGTGCAGTAACAAAACAGAAATGAAAGCAAGCAAGAACAACTACCAAGGTCGCTAACAAGAGGGTTTACAAGGTTCGGGGATAACTTGCCCTTACTCCTTGGCGTGCCCTTAAGGTGGGCGATCCCTTGATCGTCGGCAGATCAAGCCCCGGTGTTCACCGGATATAACGCAACCTCCTTCTCGGTGGAGAAACCTCTCCACAGCGTTTCAAACAAGGATATAGATTTAAGCTTAATGAAACACAGAGAAAACTCTTACTCAGCACCTAGCAAGGACAAGAACACAGCAAGCTTATCCTGAGCTCCACCCAGCGACGATCTCACGCAAGGACTCCCTCCTTTGTGTCTTCTCACTGTCGGACTCCAAGCTCCTTGTTCTTTCCTCCCAGCACTACGTAAGAGTTGGTTGCTTCTCGATTGCGGTTGCTTGCTCAAAGTGATGAAGAATTTGTTGGGACCGGATGCATGTTGACATGGATACGGGTTCGTAATTAAAAAAAATAATTATGTGCAGCGGAAGAATTAGCATAAATAATTTCTCAAATTATTTTAACCACGTATCTAGCATGCAACCTTATGATGTGTGGACATGATCATAAATTAAAATTTTGCAGAAAGTAAACTAATTTACTCAATACCTCGCGTAACTCGAAGTAAGGGACGAGATCCAACCGTAGCGTCCCTTGGAAGCTCCGCCTCTATTCGCGTCCACGCCGAGTTTTCTTCGGGATGACTTCGCAAAGCCATGAGTTTCGTGCCGACAAGAACTACTAGATTCTCCAAAGGCACGACTAGAATATCAAGAGAGAGAGATGGAAACTAACCACCAAGTAACGGAATCAAGATTCCGGGGAAGGGAAGGAAGGAGTCGCGACCTGCTTCTTCTTCTTCTTCGGCGCCTTCTTGGTGGAGTTGGCTCACGGCAACCCTAGGAGGAACTTCTAGGGCCGGCGCCCACTTGGAGAGGGAGAGGGAGAGAAGAAGAGGAAGAGAGGCTAGGCAAGAATCCTTGATCACTTGAATTAATTTCCAAGCCTTGCCTTGGTACCTTTATATAGTAGGCTCTTAATCGCCAAGTCCCCTCTTAACGGAATTTTTCATAAGAAATTTATCTTATAAATTTTTTTATGAATTATTCCGTTATACCAAGTTTTTATTATAACTTAATTTATAATAAAAACAACCATGTCTCCCCTTTTATTATGGAATAAAATTTTACAAGAAATTTATTATAAATTTTTCTTATCATGGAAAAATCAATTCATAATTGATTTTATAAAATAAAATAAACCAATCCATGGTTCATTTTAATTTTCATAAAAAGAATAAATTTATTATATAAATTTTTCTTATCATGGAAAAATCAATTCATAATTGATTTTATAAAATAAAATAAACCAATCCATGGTTCATTTTAATTTCCATAAAAAGAATAAATTTATTATATAAATTTTTCTTATCATGAAAAAATCAATTCATAATTGATTTTATAAAATAAAATAAACCAATCCAAGGTTTATTTTAATTTCCATGAATATAAATCTCTTTATATAAATTTCTTTATATAAATTTATTTATCCATAATTTTATAAAACAAATCGCGCTTGATTTATTTTATAATTTAAACCAAATAAATTGGTTTCCCTCCTTTATTGTGGCCGGCCAAACCAAAGAGGGTGGACACCCTCTTTGGCCGGCCACACCAAGTCAAAACCATTACGAATTAAACTCATTTAATTGTTCCAATAAGCCTTCAAAAGACTTAGCCATTTTAAGCTTCCGATGCGCCTCTGATAAATTTAGATTCGACTTATTTCTCTTGATTGGAAAATCCAATTTTCAACTCGTTTTAAATCCCTCGGATTACTCGTAGTGCGTGTGACTAAATAGGCTTTCGATTTATGTTGGTCGTATATAATCAACCAATTATAGAACGATCATGAGTGGCACCTAGTAGTACATCATGACCCCCAATTAATCGAAAGATCAACGGTTGACCTCAGAAATAATTCTAAAACCCTTCAGCAGCTCTAATGAATCGTGCCTCATTACCTTCACCATCTTATACCCACTTGGTTCAGGACACGGTCTATGTGTGTCAGTCCCCACAAGGCTGACTACGTCACACCTAGCCCAAGTAATGTCTTTCTCATCCAATGGATTCTAATTACTCTCATGTATTTAAGAGACTCATACTCTAAACATGTTATGCTCTGGCCAGAGGCTTTGAGTAACAATCCGACGATAGGCCTTGGGTATACATCTCCTCGCAAGGAGTGGTGAATCCTTTGTAGGCTGTTCAAACATCTTCGGGCACTTCGGCTTATACCCAACCATCCTGGGTCCACACCTCCTTGGAGATGCTTGCTTAAGATGTTAAAGTATAAGTCTCCATGACTAAGATGACTTGAACACTGCAAGTCAAAGGAACATCGCACTTAAGCTGCAGTAAGAACTTCACTGACATGTCTATATATAGACTACCATGTGAAGTTTTACAGCCAGTCACTCCAATGAACTAGTTCCCTTAACTAGCATTCATGTTTATCTCCGGACATCCCAATGTCACCAGCCAGTGAGAATCAGCTGATTAGAGAATAACCCATGCTAGTCTCAACAGAATTGATAGTGTCCGTATTTATCAATTCATCGACTAGGGATATTTTTAATACTTCACAATTGCACATGTAGAGATAATCACTAGTTGTGATTCCATCACAAATTCTCTCATGCTGTGAATTGTATTGCGGACATTCAGTAAATGAGTTTAAGATCCCAATCAAATACACAAACATATATACTCAAATAGTGAATTTTCATTTATTAAAATAAATGTTTACAATCATAAAGCGATTGCCTTAGGATACTTCTCTCATATTACTAACAGAATTCAGGAACACAGCAAGCAAGTTGTGGAGAAACACAAGGCGCAGCAAGAACTTCAGCAAGCTCAACACTAAAACTGTCGAAAACCACTTCTCTGCTTCAGCCGAAGTCTTCTCCCTTTTGTTTCTCCACCAAGCCTCAGATGACACCATCCCTACAGCTCCCAGCTACACATCTGCCAACGCCAGCTACCATTGAGCTATCCCTAGACTCCCTGAGCTTCCCTCAGCCAAGCCCCAGTCTCAGCTCCAGTCTACAGCTCGGCCGTTGCAACTTGAGATGGAAAAACGGACAAACCTGCTCCAAGGAAAGCTCTTCTTTGACCCTCCTTGAGTGTTTAAATCCTCCCCTGTCACCTACAGCTTAATCAGACTGTTAGAGCAGTAAATCAACCAGTAAATCAAATATCAGAGGCAAACAGCAGCGAATCAGATACGTTCAGACGCGATCAGAGCGTCTGACAGTGCAATTTGAATTAAAGTGATCGGTCACCTGACCGATCAGAGAGCCTCCTGATCGGTCACCAGACCAATCAGGCTGGGTCCAGACCGATCAGGCTCCGTCCTGATCGATCCCCAACGCTCAATCAAAAATCACGATTTCTTTGAGATTCTCCTGGACCGATCACCAGATCGATCCCAGGTCGTGGATCGTTCACCGGACCGATCCACCCTTATATCGGGCGATTTCTGAGTTTCTCAGCCTAAGCCTTCTAATCGGTCAACTGACTGATCAGGGGGTCTCCTGATCGGTCATCAGTCCGATCAGATCATCACCAGACCGATCAGGCACCGTCCTGATCGATCTTAGTGAGGAACCCGCGAAGCTGGATCATTCACCAGAACGATCTGCACAGTGATCCTGATCGGTCATCAGACCGATCAGGAGCAGTTCAGCAAGGGAACCCAACCTCACTGCTCGCTCCCTGATCGGTCACCAGACTGATCAGGAGCCAGTCAATGGGTGAAATGCATACTCAGGAGCAGCACAGTAGGTTCCCAACCTCACTGTGTGCTCCCTAATCGGTCACCAGACCGATCAGTCATCGCTGGATCGGTCACCAGACCGATCCACGAATGAGCAGCATGCCAGATTTCCTGATCAGTCACCAGACCGATCCAGGGACTCAAACCTAGCCCTCCAAGCTAAGTTTTCATCCACCTTAGCCCTCCAAGCTAAGGATTTTTCACCTAACTCTCCAAGTTGGGAATTTGCACCTAACCCTCCAAGTTAGGACTTTTCACCTAGCCCTCCAAGCTAGGACTTTTCACCCAACCCTTCCGAATTAGGACTTTTCCAAACCTAGCCCTCCAAGCTAGGACCTGACCCTCCAAGCCAGGACTTTTTCACCTAATTCTCCAAGATGGGAATTTGCACCTAACCCTCCAAGTTAGGACTTTTCACCTAGCCCTCCAAGCTAGGACTTTTCACCCACCTCTTCCGAATTAGGACTTTTCACACACCTAGCCCTCCAAGCTAGGACTTTCAACACCTAACCTCCCAGATCAGGATTTTCCAACACCTAGCCCTCCAAGCTAGGATTTTCCATACCATGCCTGATCCTCGATCAGGACTTAATCATCATCAATAATCATTCACCTAAACTAAAATCAGTGTCAACACCAAAACAACAATCAGGGCCAGACTGCATCAACACCGAGATCACCAAGGCACCAAAATCCTTTCCTCACAAATCGGCTAAAACCCTAGCCCCTAGGGTTTACCCGCCAGTGCTCCCTTCTCCTCTCCCTTTGCGCCGCTGACCACCAGAGCCGCCTACAAGCCTCCGGACCAGTAGCCCACCTCGAGGGAAAGTGAAGAAGAAGAAGAAGAAGAGAACTCTCCTTCTCCCTTGCCCAAACCGCCCGAAACAATCTCCCTCCCCTCAACCCTTGCATCACCGCCGCAAGGTCCACCGCTGCCTCCCTCCTCACCGGAAGTCGCCTCTTCCTCTCCTCACACCACAAAAGGGACCAGAAGGTGGTTCCTTTGTCTAGTGGTGATCCCATGCTGAGAGGATGAAGGAGGAAGAAGAAGAAGGAGAAGTCGAAAACTCCTCCTCTTTGTCGTGACCTAGGAGAGAGGAAAGGAGAGGGAAAGAGAGAAAAGACTTTTGGTTGATTGGATTGATTAAGCCTTGGTTTCTTGATCTCATAGGGTATTTATAGGGCTAAGGTAGGGACCAAGAGGAGGAGTTGGTTCTTGGCCCACTAATGGATCTAAACCCGATCCATTCCACTAAAGGATCTTAATTGAACTTCCTCACCAACCGCCATATTTTCATATGGGCTCCACATATTACGAGTCGTCCATCCCCCCCCCCCCCCCCCCCCCCCCCGTGTTTAAGATCTCGCATGTCCGTTAATTAATTTAAATTGCTGAAAATTCAAATTAATTAACTTTTGGATCCTTGACTAGTACCACTCAACTTTATCATCATGCCGAATCAAATCCACCTGCAGGGTATACCACAATGAACCTCTTGAGCTTATCAAGGGGGCATCATCATCCTGACTCACCAGGACACGGATTTCATCAATAATCATTGGCACATCATATTATTAATATTATCTCCCAACTTACCTAGCCTATCGATCTAACAAAATAGATCTCGCCCATTGGTAAATCAAAGAAACAATAATTAATAATATATGCCCGATATTATTTCGGGATTAAGGGATCGTACTCCATAATATAAACTGAGGTCCTATCCAATTATCGAGTCAGTACAAATTGGATAACCTCGGATTTCGGTCCTGCTTAATTTACTCATAGCACACTAGTGTAATTCTATGGTCAAGACCAACCACACCTGATTACACTACAACCATCCCGATGGGTTGTCCAATTCCATCTCGATTGTGGGCTTCTTATTTATACTAAGCTAGGAATTGATTACATGATCTTTCGTGTGACACCACACACCATGTTATCACAATGCAAAGTAATTGAACTTCGTGTATGTACTATTATAAACAAACACCTAGTGTAGTTGCGATTCTCTTTTCATTATAATGATGTTCATATAAAGAAACTCATGTCTTTCAGTATACACATCTTACAGTGAACTCTGCTTCGGGAAGAGGTTTGGTAAATATATCGGCAAGGTTTGACTTTGACTCAACATAGTGCAAATCTATGTCACCCCTTACAACATGATCCCTAATGAAATGATGCTTCACTTCAATGTGTTTTGTTCTAGAATGGTGAATCGGATTTTTGGTCAAGTTAATTGTACTTACATTATCACACAAAATCTTGACCTTGGAGTAATGTAACACATAATCCTTTAAGGTGTGCATGATCCAAAGTAGTTGGGACACACAACCACCCATTGCCACATATTCGGCCTCCGTTGTTGATTGGGAAACACATGGTTATTTCCTACTACTCCAACTAACTAAGGATGACCCAATAAATTGACATCCTCCACTAGTACTCTTCCTATCTAGTTTACACCCCGCATAGTCTGAATCGGTGTATCCAAAAAGTTCAACATTTGGGGTTCTAGGATACCAAAGCCTGACATTAAGAGTACCCTTTATACCCCTTAAAATTCTTTTAACTACCACTAAATGAGACTCTTTGGCACATGATTAGTACCTTGCACACATACCTACCACAAATAATATATCAGGTCTACTAGCGGTTAGGTACAATAGACTACCAATCATGCTCCTATATTGCTTTGAATCTACCATCATCCCCTCAAGATCACTATTCATTTTAACATTTGTGCTTATACGGGTAGATGCTACCTTAGCATTTTCTAGGACAAATTTCTTAATGATTTTCCTAGCATATTTAGTTTGATAAACATGAGTTCCTTCATTTGTTTGTTTAACTTGTAATCCCAAAAAGAATGTCAACTCACCCACAAGACTCATCTCAAATTCATTTTCCATGCATTTAATAAACTCATGGAGAAATTAACTATTTGTGGACCCAAAGATAATATCTGTTGGATCGATAGAATACGATAGAGGGGGTGAATATCGTAAAATATTTTCGGATTAGATTGAGAGAAAATTACGCAGTAGAAATAAATAAATACAAACACGAACACAAGATTTTTCCTGGGTTTGGAGTCGCGGTCAGCTCCTACTCCAAGGCCCACGGTCCTTGACCGTTTACTACGGGCAATAGTATAATCGTGTAAGTTATTACAAGAAGTAGTGCAGTAAAAATACAATTAAAATCTAACTCTTCATTACCGACGCCTGGTGTGTATCTTTCTTAGGCGCGTAGGGTCGTCGTCGGCGTTAGAACCTCGAGATCAGAAGTTTCCGGAGTAGAGCGCTTGAGTGAAGAGTATTAAGGCGTTGGAAAACTGTGTACTGAAGCATTGGGGGTCGAGCCCCTTATATAGTGCACCTAGGGGCACCCGGGATGCTGGGGACACCCTCCACGTGTCTCCCGATCCGTAAACCCTCATCCGCAACTCGGTCAGCCCTTATCCCTCCAGGGTCGGGCTCAAGGTTTGACGGGGGCGCCCGAGAAGCAGGGGCGCCCGGGTTGACTCAGTCTGCTGGCTTCTCGCTGACTTGAACTCTATCTGCTTCATTGGCTTGGACCCAGGGCGCCCGAGGCATCCGTGGCGCTCGGGAGCATGGGGGCGCCCGGGAGCTTGGGGGCGCCTGGCCCAGTGAGCTTCCGAAGCGTTTTCTTGCTAACTCTTGTTTGGCTTTGACTTAGAGCGCCTGGGACCTCCCGGGCGCCCAACCCAGCTGCTGCCCCTCTCCTTTGGGGTATTTTGAGCTGCAGAAACTCGTTCCTTCGGTCCTGCATCCAGGGTTAGTACCAAACAAAACAAGGCAAGCATATTAGTGAATTTTACAGTCGTAGCTATCTTGGTTCTGACTTTGGGTCTCCAAAATGGAATCCTAAGTCGAACCAACGTCTACTGTTCCCTCGACGAGGAACGCGTCCTCACCTACTCCTCTTAGGAGAATTTACCTATTGCCAACCGACTCCTCTGGTTGGACTTTTGCCCAGCAGTCCTTCGCCAGGTGCCTAGCAGTCCTTCGCCACGTTTTCAGTTCCAAGCAGTCCTTCGCCTGGTGCCCAGCAATCCTTCGCCAGGTCTTCCGTACCAAGCAGTCCTTTGCCTGGTACCTAGCAGTCCTTCGCCAGGTCTTCGACTCCTAGCAGGCCTTCGTTAGGTGCCCAGCAGTCCTTCGCCAGGTCTTAGTCTCCTAGCAGTCCTTCGCTAGGTGCCCAGCAGCCCTTCGCCAGGTCTTAAGGTTTCGATACCTAGCAGTCCTTCACTAGGTGCCTAGCAGTCCTTCGCTAGGACTTCAATCTGCACACTCAAGTAACATGTTAGATAAATATAACATCTTAACTTTTGAATCCTTTTCCATTATCAAAACCAAGGTTCGACTTGGGTGATGTCTGCACCGACAATCTCCCCCTTTTTGATTTATGGCAACCTGATTCAAAAAGTTAAGTTAATCAAAACGGGTGAAATATTAGTTTAGTTTCCTCCCCCTGGAAGGAATCTCCCCCTAGGGTTTTCAGAGGTTCGTGGGGTTATAAAAAAATTTCTAAGTCTAAAGATGGAATTGATTTTTCAACACTTAGAATATTTTTCAAAAGAAAGTTTTTATAGAACTATTTCAAGGAAAGTTTTGGTCTGGCACTTTGGAAAATTTATACTTAGAAAAATTTTCATGTTAATAATTTAGACAATTTTCAAAATACCTTCTTGAGTTTAAAAATTTAATCTCTTTTAGTATCTTAGAAGGTTTATACTTAGAAATTTTTCTCTTAGAGAAGTTTGAAAATAAGTACTTAGAAACACTTTTGAAAAATAGCTTGGGTAAAATACTTGGACTCAATTTTGGAATCAACTTAGATCAAGTACTTAAAAACAAAAAAACAGTTTTGAAGGCAACTTTGATTAAGTACTTAGAAAGCAGTTTTGAAAGCAACTTAGATTAAGTACTTTTTGAAGAAAGGATAAGGAGAATTTAGAATTTTTTTTAAAAAAAATTTAAATCTTCTCTCCTTTCCAATCTCTCCCCCTTTGTCATATATCAAAAAAAAGTAAAGCAATATATTAAAAAATTGCATAAGGATTTAGCAAAAGAATAATATGCTGTACTGAACCAATTCAAGATATAAACTGAATCAATTTGATATATCTCTGTCGGGTCCTGTCTAACCCAATTAGCTACTTACTAACTGTTATAAACAGTAGTTTTCGCTAGGGTTAGTCAAATTAAGTGTTCTGTTCAAGTTAGATTTTCTAAGCTTGACACTTAACCTGATTGCTGTTCAATTTGTATTTAGTGCCCCAATTACTGCAGATGCACTGACTTAAAGCATCTTAAATTAAGGCAAAGACCTAAGCATCTCAACCCATTCTAGGTTATCAGTCAGAAGTACCCTAAGGTGCTTGTGAGATATTGGCTTCTAGATCTATAGGTGCATGCAGTTCTAGGGTTAGGGCCTAAGCTAAGTTCATTTTCGAAAAAGCCCTAGTTTTGAAGGGCGTAGTTTTTTCAAAAAAAACTAAGTCGAAAAATTGATTTTAAAATTTTAAAAAGATTTTGAAAATCAAGTAAAGCAGTTTTAAAATTATTTTTGAGATTGATTTTAAAATCGAGTAAAGCAGTTAAAAAACAAAGAGTAAGCATATTCTACCAAGCATAATCACTGATAAAGATCAAGAAAAGTAAATAGTCAACTCCATAAGTTAGCTGGTAAAAGAGAGAACCAGCACAGTCATACAAGTCAAATATAAGTCAACCCTACTGAGTAGGGGCAGTCAAATAGTCAATCGTACAATGCCAATCTAAACTAGGAGGAGGGACCGGGACGATCCGATGAGCCTGGTTGCCAGGATCGAAATAATGCCATCATCTCATCGTAGCGTGCGCCGCTTGTCTCTCGATCGGCTCTGCGGGCATCCATATACTCCACGTGATTAGCTTCTACTTCTTCCCTCAGACTGTGTATCTCGGTCTGAAGTAGAGCTAGTGTCTCGGCAGTCGTCGGAGGTGGGGGCTCGTCCATCTGCTGTCGAATCTCGGCCGCCAAATCTCCGACATCGACCTCAACCTCCTCATCTGAGTCGATCTGGGGTCCGAATCGCTGATGTCGCCACGATAAAACCCCGGTACCCGATACCTCTATACCAGCAAGGGAAAAGTTCCTAAAACCTATCTCATCAAATTCAGTCATCGTGGTCATCTCTCCGTCGGTAATGTTATAACCGTGATGATGATGAATGGAGGTGATGATGTGGCAGTAAGGGGTGCGTACCCACCCCTGAGTGGTAACACTGGACGCATATAGAATCGTGTGAAACATATGGAGTCCAATGTCGATATCAAGATGATGAATAAATGCGTATAGTAGGAAAGTGTGGAACGGTCGCATGTTCGCGACGTCCCTAGCGGATAAGGGTAAAATACAGTGGAATAGAACTCTATAGAGAGCGTAGTCCTGGACCTGAAGGTCAACAGACTGAAATCGTCTGGCCAAGGGGTTTCTAGCATCCCTATAGAAGTAGGAGTGTAGAGTGTCTAGGTCAATGTGAGAGTATGGAGCATCAAAGGGAGGATCCCTAGGAGGATAGCAGCAAAAGGTGGACTGAGAGAGTCGTAGTCCAAGAAATCGGTTGAGCAATGAAGGTGAAATTGTCAAGGGCATCCCTTGAACTGTGGTGACAAACATAAGGTCATTTTGACTAATTATGTTGTTGTAAAATTCTGCACAAAGGGATGTGTTGATGGGATGGGTGCAGAATATAAGGTTGTCTAATTGATAAAAGTTAATAACATTCATGGTCAATGGACAAGATTGAGTGAAAAAGTGTCTATTTAGGTAACTAGTTTTGATGGGTTTATATATGGTCCTGGCAAACATATTGCAAAGTTCTAAGGTTAGGAACCTAGGGTCGGGGCTAGGTTCGGTACGGGGTTTGATTGGTTTGCTCGGCATTTTCTAAGATAAGAAGCATACGTTTAAAAGAAAGGAATTTTAAGAAAAATAATTTTAAATGCGTAAGAAAAAGGAAACAAAAATTGTATCGAGTAGCCGTTCGGGGAGGCATGGTCGAGGTTAAGGGAGCAAGAGGGTCACTTGGTCACCTTGGAAGGAAAAGAGTTAGAGAGGAGAAGGATTTTGGATGTGGCAAATGAATGGAATTCGGGTGGCTTATATAGAGGTTTTGGCTTGGGCGCCCGGGAGGTTCCGGGCGCCCGGGTCAGATGGTCACTGCGTTTGGCAGTGACCTACTACTGGACGGGGCACCCGTGATGGCCCGGCGCCTTGGTCAGAAGGGGATGGCAGCTTTACTGCCTTTGTCTGGTACTCGGGGCGCCCGCAAGGGCCTGGGCGCCCTAGTTAGGGAGACATGGCAGTTTTTCTGCCTTGAACGAAGTGAAAGAGATGTGGGGGTGCCCAAGGAGTAAAGGGCACCCGGGTTAGGTGGGAATTGGCAACTTTATTGTTTTGTTGACCAGTTTGACCATTCAACCATGGCTTAATTATTTCGACCATGGTATGACTACTTTGACCATGGTTTAACTAGTATTAGGTCAACTCCGTTCTAAACTACAGGATTTAATGTTTGTATTTACACAATAATACAGGTCTTAAATGAATTTCAATTAAGTTAAATTTTACCATCTCACCCATTCTAGAGTTGTCAATCACGTTAGCCTTATGGGTTTTTGTGAGATAGGTTTTTAATAGGCATAATTATTTTGAAAAAAAACATGGTTTATTTTGAAAAAGTTAAATTAGTTTTGAAAACAATTGTTTTGAATTTATTTAAAAAAAATATTTGAATCTACAATTAACTGAAAAGTTGTGTTAGGTTTGAATTTGACAAAGAATAATTTAAATTTGAATTTCAAAAATTAGCTTCCAGGTCTTGGCAAGGCACTAGGCCTTCTTTGGTCGTAGCCTTATTGGATCATCAACCCTTTCCTTGACAAAGCCTTTTAATAAAGTTTCATTTTCAAAATTATTTTTTGAAAAATTCTAGTCTAACTAGTTTGGGTCTTGGATCAGTAGCTTCGGCTAGTTTCACCAGTCTAAAGAGACCAAGTAGAGTATACTTGACCTTATTAGAAGAGGCTTCCCTAACGTACTATCATCTCACCGCCACCCAATACTTTGTTATTCAAATTTCAGTTAAATTGGTTCAGTCCTTAAACTAACCAGCCCTAAGTCTAAGCATAGTAAATTGCAGAAATTAAATAAACAAGCAATCATGCAATTTAAAAACAAGAATAGAAATTTATCTAACTATGAATATTGTTTTTAATTTGGCTCCCCCTGGACTAAAGCCATGATAATGGTTTGGCAAGATGTGAATCTTGTCCTTGGGGATCCAATACTGATTTGATCCAGTTTGATTATTCAGGCACAGTTTGGGTACCCATGCCTAAATTTTAGGTCTAGACTAGTTCAGTACAGCATAGTATGATCTTTGTCTAGACTTGGTTCTATAGCCTAATCCAGATCGATTTAGAACCGACTTCTGTTTTCCAAGGATCATGTCAAGACCCTTGGAGCCAAAAGTGAATCGTTCTAAGGCTGTTTTGAGGTCCTTGACTTGAGTTTTCAAGGAGGAGTTCTCTTTCTCAAGTTTTTCAACTTGAGTAGAGGTTCCTTCTTGAACATTCTCAGTTAAGGATCCAGAGTCAGCTCCCTCTTTCAGGATTTTTACTTCCTGTCGAATAGATTCGACTCGGAGTTTGGCTTTCGCCAAGTCTCAAGAAAGATAGGCAATTAATTCGTTTAACTGATTTCTAAAAAAACCACTTACAGTGATTTCGCCATCCTCTGAAAACGTGAGTCTGCCGTCGTCCGGTTCTGATTCTGACTCGGTCTCGATTTCTTCTGAGGCGGTTAGTGCGAGCAGGTTCGACTGTGGGACCTCTTCTTCTTCTTCGGAGGAGGATTCGTCCCATGTTGCCTGAAGTGCATTCTTCTTTCTTGTCTTCTTTGTTTCCTTCAAATTAGGGCATTCAGTCTTGTAGTGACCCTTCTTTTTGCATTCGTAACAGGTCACATTCGGTTTGTTCTTCTCATTTGAAGGTTCAGCTAGTTCTTCCTTTCTTCGGCTGGCTTTCCTTCTGTTGGTCTGATTTTTTAGTTCTTTGTAGTAGTCTCAAGCTAGTCGAACCAGTTTAGGTCGATTTCCTTCGCTGTCTTCTAAGTCTGAGTCTGAATTAGACTCGGGTGGAGGTTGAGGCTTCTTCTTCGTTACCTTTCTAGTTTTACCTGCAACAAAAGCGATGCCTTTCTCGGTCATGGTGCAGTTAGTCTGCTCATGCAATTCTAATTCAGAAAACAGTTCATCTAACTTGATTTTAGAAAGATCCCTTGAAACTTTATACGCATCTACCATGGATGCCCATAAAGTATTTCTAAGGAAGGCATTAAGAGCATATCTGATCAGGTCACGACTCTCTACCTTGTGACCAATGGTGTGTAGACCGTTCATCAGTTGCTGAATTCTGGCGTGGAGCTGAGCTACAGATTCGGTGTCATTCATCTTGATGGTATACATCTTGTTCAGTAGTAGGTCCCTCTTGCTGATTCGGGTGTCGGAGGTTCCTTCATGTAATTCAATCAGCTTACCCCAGAGTTCCTTTGCGCTGTTGAATGGACCTACCCGGTTCAGCTCCTCTTTGGTTAGGCCACATTGAAGTGTTTGAGTTGCTTTGGCGTCAGCTTCAATTTTTCTTTTGAGGGTTGTATCCCATTCGGTGAAGGATTGTGGCACTCCGTCATCATTTTTAGGTATGTCCAGACCAGACTGGATTATTATCCACATGTCCACCTGAGTTTTCAGGTGGACTTCCATCCGACTCTTCCAGTAGGAGAAATCCTCTCCACTGAAGAGCGGTGGTCTGGCGGTACTGAAGCCCTCTTGCATGGCCATTTAAGAATTATCTGAAAAAGAAAGAGAGAGAGAAAAAAAACGTCTCAAGACTTGGTCTTGGATTAGTAGTGCGGGAAGAAGATAAAACAATTTTATCGAGTGGTGTTGCACCAACCTCGATTTATGATAAACCTTGAAAAAAATAAAAACAATTCGAAGAAAATCCAAAAAATTCTCAAATTGGTGGTTGTACTAAATTTGAGCTTCCCCGCTCTGATACCACTTGTTGGATCGATAGAATACGATAAAGGGGGGTGAATATCGTAAAATCTTTTCGGATTAGATTGAGAGAAAATTACACAGCGGAAATAAATAAACACAAACACGAACACAAGATTTTTACTTGGTTCGGAGTCGCGGTCGGCTCCTACTCCAAGGCCCACGGTCCTTGACCGTTTACTGCAGGCAATACTATAATCGCGCAAGTTATTATAAGAAGTAGTACAGTAGTAGTGCAGTAAAAATACAATTAAAATCTAACTCTTCGTTACCGACGCCCGGTGTGTATCTTTCTTCGGTGCGTAGGGTCGTCGTCGGTGCTAGAACCTCGAGATCAGAAGTTTCCGGAGTAGAGCGCTTGAGCGAAGAGTATTGAGGCGTTGGAAAACTGTGTACTGAAGCCTTGGGGGTCGAGCCCCTTATATAGTGCACCTGGGGGTCCCCGAGACGTAGGGGGTGCCCTCCATGTGTCTCCCGATCCGTAAACCCTCATCCGCAACTCGATTAGCCCTTATCCCTCCAGGATCGGGCTCAGGGTTTGACGGGGGCGCCCGGGAAGCAGGGGGCACCCGGGTTGACTCAGTCTGCTGGCTTCTCGCTGACTTTAACTCTATCTACTTCGTTGGCTTGGACCCAGGGCACCCGAGGCATCTAGGGTGCCCGGGAGCACGGGGCACCCGGGAGCTTGGGGGCGCCTTGCCCAGTGAGCTTCCGAAGTGTTTTCTTGCTCAACTCTTGTTTGGCTTTGACTTAGGGCGCCCAGGACCTCCCGGGCGCCCAACTCTGCTGCTGCCCCTCTCCTTTGAGGCATTCTGAGCTGCAGAAACTCGTTCCTTCGGTCCTGCATCCAGGGTTAGTACCAAACAAAACAAGGCAAGCATGTTAGTGAATTTTACAGTCGTAGCTGTCTTGGTTCTGACTTTGGGTCTCCAAAATGGAACCCTAAGTCGAACCGACGCCTACTGTTCCCTCGACGGGGAACGCGTCCTCAACTACTCCTCTCAGGAGAATTTACCTGTTTCCAACCGGCTCCTCCGGTTGGACTTTTGCCCAGCAGTCCTTCGCCAGGTGCCTAGCAGTTCTTCGCCAGGTGCCTAGCAGTCCTTCACCAGGTCTTCAGTTCCAAGCAATCCTTCGCCTGGTGCCCAGCAATCCTTCGCCAGGTCTTCCGTACCAAGCAGTCCTTCGCCTGGTGCCTAGCAGTCCTTCGCCAGGTCTTCGACTCCTAGCAGCCCTTCGCTAGGTGCCTAGCAGTCCTTCGCCAGGTCATAGTCTCCTAGCAGTCCTTCGTTAGGTGCCCAGCAGCCCTTCGCCAGGTCTTAAGGTTTCGATACCTAGCAGTCCTTCGCTAGGTGCCTAGCAGTCCTTCGCTAGGACTTCAATCTGCACACTCAAGTAACATGTTAGATAAGCATAACATCTTAACTTTTGAATCCTTTGCCATTATCAAAACCAAGGTTCGACCTAGGTGTTGTCTGCACCAACAATATCATCCACATATACTTGCATCACAAAGATGTCCTTATCCTTAGATTTTAGGAATAGAGTTGGATCAATTGTACCTCTCGTAAAACCCTTGGATACTAAGAAAGATGAAAGCCTTTCATACCAAGCCCGGGGAGCTTGTTTCAATCCATACAAGGCTTTTCTTAGTTTATAGACATGCCTAGGGTAATTTGGGTTTTCAAACCCGGGTGGTTGCTCTACATATACCTCTTCATTAATGACCCCATTAAGGAATGCGACTTCATATTCATTTGGTGAAATGTGAAACCCATGTGAGTGGCATAAGCTAATAAAATTCTAATTGACTCTAATCTAGCTACGGGGGCATATGCCTCATCATAATCAAGGCCCTCTACTTAATTAAACCCCCTAGCTACCAACCTAGTTTTATTTCTAGTTATCTTTCCTTGATCATCTAGCTTGTTCCTAAAGACTCATCAAGTGGTGACAATGGTGCAATCATTGGGCCTAGGAACCAACTCTCATACCTCATTTCTTTCAAATTGATTTAACTCCTTTTGCATAGCTAGGACCCAATCCACATCACCTAATGCCTCATCGATAGATTTCGGTTCCAATTGAGAAATCAAGGAAATTTGACTACTTTGTTCTCTAATGTAAGACCTAGTCCTCACCCCTTGAGTGACATCACCCACAATTTGGTCAATGGGATGATCTTGGTGATGCCTTAAGGGCCTAGAGGTTATGGGTTCATTGACTACATGATGCTCATCCTCTAGTACACTTCTCGCTCCCTCTTGATCATTGCCCCCCAAATGTAGGTCTTGAATTTCTTGGGTTGGGGGTTGACTTTCTTCTATGCCTTTATAATAGAAGATTTCCTAGGGTAGGTGTTGGTAGACTCATCAAACTCCACATTGGATGATTCCTCAATTACCTTAGTCTTTTTGTTATATACCCTATATTCTCTACTAGTGGATGAATAACCAACCAAGATCCCCTCATCCGCTTTAGATTCAAACTTCCTTAACTCATCCTTGGTGTTCAAAATGTACACTTTACATCCAAAAACCCTAAAGTAGTGAACTTGTGGAATTCTCCCATTCCACAACTCAAATGGTGTTTTTCCTAAAAACCTATGAATTAATACCCGGTTTTAAATGTAACAAGCGGTATTTATCACTTCGGTCCAAAAGTAGCTAGGAAGTGAATATGCATTAAGCATAGTCCTAGCGGCCTCTTGTAGAGCTCTATTTCTCCTTTTTACTACACTATATTGTTGAGGGGTCCTTGGGCATAAAAATTCATGCTTGTACCCATTTTCTACACAAAATTGTGAAAAGTTTGAGTTTTGAAACTCCCCACCATGGTCACTGCTAATTCAGTTGATTTTGAGATGTTTCTTATTTTCAACCCTCTTACTAAAGCCTATAAAAATTTCTAAGGTATCATCCTTATGTTTCATTAAAAATACCCAAGTAAATCTAGAAAAATCATCTACAATAACCAAACAATATTTACTCCCTACCAAAGATGGAGTACTATGGCAATCAAATAAATTCATGTGCAATAATTCTAAAGGTAAAGTAGTGCTAGTTAAGGTTTTACCTTTGTGTGATGACCTAGTTTGCTTACCCTCTTGGCATGCATCACACATTTTGGTCTTTTCATACTTGATCATGGGAAGCCCCTTCACCAACTCCTTCTTGGCAACTCTTGCAATGTTCTTCATGTTGATGTGCCCAAGTCGTCGGTGTAACGCCCGCCACTTATCGTCAGGCGGCGCGTTACCTTTAACCTTTTTTTTCCTTACTTACTTATATCATTGCGTATGGATCTAACATTGTAGCGGAAATGAAACATAACTAAAAACATATGCAACGATAAGGAAGTAATAACATCTAATAGCATCCATACTTAAATAAACTCCAAAAGAACTAGCAAGTATCATGCATAAAGTAGTAGCATATGTCTTATTAGAAATAAGAACTAAGTCTATGGATGGCACTAAAGTGGATCGATCAGTCAAGTCACCACCACACACATTAGCCCTTCCAGCAGCTGCCCATTCCTCAGAAATTTCTATGTTGATCTACAACATAAGCAACCAAACTATAAGTATAAAACTTAGTAAGTTCTTTCCTACTCACTAAATCCGTACGTCGCATGCATTTTAAAACATATAACATTTCATGGATAACATAAAATTCATAAGGCACATAAGATACATGAAGACATATAAACATAGGACATGTGCATTTCAAACATTAGGATGCTCTTTAGAAAACATAGTAAATAATACTTTAAAATCATATACATCATCTTCTTTGGGGTCCCCGGCTTTGTACCCATTCTTTCTTTTGCGCACATACCCCTATGTAGGATGCGAGGTAGCTAATCCCGACCTACAGGGGTCTACATTCTAGGCTTACTATCTTTTAGCCTAGGGACAGCATCATCGGTAGTCCGGAACCGTGGATCTTTTCAAGATCCGGTACAAGCCAATCTTTAAAGTAAAATACATACATGCATTCTTTTCTTTTCTTTCTTTCTTTCTTTCATATAGAACATGCACTCCTTTCTTCCTTTCTTTCTTTCATATTGCATGTACTATAGACATTCAATCATTCATAATCATAAGCATACTTTCATATATAGAGCATGCATTCTTTCTTTTTCTTTCTTTCTTTCATATTGCATGTACTATAAGCATTCAATCATTCATAAACATAGGCATACTTTCATGGCATAATCATTAGCATAAATAGCAAGACATGGAAGGACCTTTCGTTTAACACATGTAAGTGAAGCAACCATCATGCTAGTTTCATCAATACATCATACATATAACATGCTTGTCTTAATCAAGGCAATATGTTAGTTTAATCTTTCTTTTCTCATCTTAATACATGCTGGCCGAAACTTCATAGCAAGGATATCATACCATAAAACCCACATAACATTTGAATAAAGGCATACATTACATAAGAGGTCATTTACAAGTACACTAGTAGTCTAGACTTCACTAGTTTGGGTGCATGAATTGTACTTTAACTTATTCTTAGCCTTTATTCTAGTAATTGGCCAAAATTCACAGTATAGATAACATAGTATAAAAGTCATATAATCATGGAAATAAAAACATACGTTACACATGGAATCATATACAAGCACAAGGGTAGTCTAGGCTTCATTGAACACTAGTTTAGGTGCATGTTTTGTGCTTGAGCTTATTTTTAACCCTTATCCCAGTATTTGTCCGAAATTCACAGCTAGATAACATGGCATGAAAGTCATCCAATCATGGAAATAAAACATAATTTACATGAGAGATCATTAGCATGTACAAGAGTAGACTAATCTTCACTAAACCTTAGTTTGGGTGCATGAATCGTACTTGCACTTATTCTTAACCCTTACCCTTGTAATTTGCCGAAATTCACAGTATGTATAACATGGTATAAAAGTTCATATAACATGTAAACAAAAACATATTTTACCATTAAGGTCATATACAAGCATAAAGGTAGTCTAGGCTTCATTAAACACTAGTTTAGGGGCATGCTTTGTACTCGAACCTATTCTTAACCCTTATTCTTGTAATTTGTCGAAACTCACAGTAGGGATTTCATAGCATAATCATTCACATAACATAGGAATAAAAGTATATTTTTCATAAGAATTCATTCACAAGTGCAAAAGTAGTTTGTACTTCACCAAACACTAGTTTAGGTGTATGATATAGAGTTCTACTTGGATTATCATGCATATGGGTACATGTAACATTTTTCTAAACATCAATACATAGAATGGAGCATGAGTTTATTCTCAAACAACTTAGATAAGGTACTGACCCTAAGGTATAAATTATTTCCATCATGAAATAAAACACCCAATCACATGCATATCACTTGATTTAACTATAACTTCATGAAGGTCTATAAAAATCTGTTTTAAGGCATAATTTAAGGTCCCTTGGCCGAATGTTACAGGGGTCCCTTAGCATAGATTTCACAAAATTTCTTGACCTAAAATATTTATATAGCAAGGAAACAATCATTAGAACAATACCCTACTTCATGCATCAACATTTATCCATTTCATGACTTGGCCGAATTCTTCCAAGTCCTTTACATCATGGAGGGCATTCAAACACCATGTATCTATCATATATTCATTACAAAAAGGTAGTAACAATTTCATGAACTCTTCCTTTATGTTTTGGACATAGAAAAAGGGGGGTACCCCTTTATGGCCGAAACTTCCCTCAAGGTTTTCTTCCATTCTCTTTCACCCAACATCACAAGCAAACATAAAAATCATAAAAACACATAAAAATCCATTATGTTGCAGGTGAGGGAGTCTTACCACTTGTGCTTATGTCCCCAAAAGATCTCCAAATTTTGGAGAAGAAAAGACCTCTTAAACTCTAGCACTCCTCTTGTTCTTCTCTTCTTTTGATCCGGTTTTCTCTAGGAGGTGAATGACTTGAAAATGGTAGCAAGGGCCACAAGGATTTTGGTGAGGAAGAGAAGGAAGGGGAAGAGTTTGGTGGAGAGAAAAAAGGGGGGTTTCTTGGTCGAAATGCCTTAGGCATTTCCTCCTCTTCATGGCCTTTTATGGTGAGTAAAGAGGCAAGAACCTCTCTAATGGTGTCTCTTCAATTTTCTTGTGTCTCTTCATCTTCTTTCCCACTTGTCTACAATTTCCCATCCTCTTCTAATAGCACTCCCTTGCTAGGTGAATTGGTTACATGAATATTCTTAAGGCTTTGCTTTCCTTTCAGGTCCAAGGTTCAATCCTTGGCACCTCTTTTTTTTTTCAAGACCATGTAACCAACGCCCAACAAGAGAATGCTACCCATTTAGTTCATACACATGCATATTTATATCATTATTCATTCATTCATTTGCATGATGTCAAGCATAATATTAATGTAGCATATAAACATAATTATCACACACATTCACCATATATCAAGAAGGTGCTTAATATCTTCTTTATTCGAAATTTCCCCTTTAAATTCATAATTTTATTCTTGGCCACATGTTCAATTATTACATCATTCTAGAGGAAAATTTGGGGCGTTACAGTCGGTGCCACAACCATCCTTCTTCTTCTTTAGATATGAGACACTTAGGTAAATTGTTAGAAACATAAGCAAGATTAATATAGTAAAGATTAACCTCTCTATATCCTTCTACCATAACACTTTCGGATCCATGTTGTTTAATTAGACACTTTCTAGCATGAAACTCAACCCTATATCCCGCGTCACAAAGTTGACTTACACTAAGTAAATTAAATTACATTCCCTTAATTAAAAGAACTTTGTGGATAGTGATTGTAGGAGATGCCTCAATGGTGCCCCTACCAATTATTTTGAGTTTCCCACTATTTCCGAAAGATATGGTGCCTTCTCTTAGATAGCTAATAGTTGTGAACTTGCTTACATCTCCGGTCATATGCCTTGAACACCCGCTATCTACCATCCACATATTTGAGGCTTCCTTCACCTTCACCTATACAACATGGAAAACACAAGCTTTTGGTACCCAAATCTTAGTTCCACAAGCATCATTTAAATATTTCTTTTGTACCCAAGCCTTCTTTGCATTTCCCTTAACACTTAGTCTCCTAGAGGTACCCTTTCTACCCATAAGTGAAACAAAAGCTACCTCCTTGGTTTTTGGCCTATAACCTATCCCAACTTTGTTGTACACGGCTCTTTGGCTATTTATTATCATATCAAGGTTGCTAGAGCCAACTTGAAATTTCTTAAGTGCCTTGGTGAGGTCCTCTACCATTCCCCTTAGTTCCCTATTTTCTTTTTCCAAACATGCATCATCTAAAATAATAGAGGGAACATTTTTCAATTCTACTTTAAGCATGCAAACTTCATTCTTTAATTCCTTAACTTTCCTCCTAGCCTTGGCCAAATCAACATTTATACTAGTAATAATTTTGATAAGAGTAGATGAGGGTAAGCTATATACATCACGTACCAAAGCCTCGGATTCGGATGATGAGGCCTCACTTTCATCTTCACTACTAGAACTTGATGGATCGCTTTGGCGTGCTAGAGGGGGGTGAATAGCACTTTGTCGTTCGTTTCTCTACAACGTTGTTAGCGCAGCGGAAACAATAATATGTAAAAGAAAATGAGTACAATACTAACAACAAGAGTTACTTGGTATCCACCCAGATGGGTGACTAATCCAAGGATCCACGCCGCGCACCACTTCCACTATCGAAAAATCTCCTTCAGGTGGAGAAACCTTTACAGAATGCAGTAATTGTTAGTGATATGAGAGAAGTGTCCTAAGACAATCACCTTATGATTGTAAATATTTATTTTAATAAATGATAATTCACTATTTGAGTATACATGTTTGTGTATTTGATTGAGATATTAAACTCATCTACTGAATGTCCGCAATACAATTCACAGCATAAGAGAATTTGTGATGGGATCACAACTAGTGATTATCTCTACATGTGCAATTGTGAAGTATTGAAAATATCCCTAGCCGATGAATTGATAAAAATGGACAATATCAATTCTGTTGAGACTAGCATGGGTTATTCTCTAATCAACTGATTCTCACTGGCTGGTGACATTGGGATGTCCGGAGATAAACATGGATGCTAGTGAAGGGAACTAGTTCATTGGAGTGACTAGCTGTAAAACTTCATATGGTAATCTACATAGATATGTCAATGAAGTTCTTACCGCAGCTTAAGTGCGATGTTCCTTTGACTTGCGGTGTTCAAGTCATCTTGGTCATGGAGACTTATACTTTAACATCTTAAGCAAGCATCTCCAAGGAGGTGTGGACCCAGGATGATTGGGTATAAGCCGAAGTGCCCGAAGATGTTTGAACAGCCTACAAAGGATTCACCACTCCTTGCGAGGAGATGTATACCCAGGCCTATCGTCGGATTGTTACTCAAAGCCTCTGGCCAGAGCATATCATGTTTAGAGTGCGAGTCTCTTAAATACATGAGAGTAATTAGAAATCCAAAGGACGAGAAAGACATTACTTGGGCTAGGTGTGACGTAGTCAGCCTAGTGGGGACTGACACACATAGACCGTGTCCTGAACCAAGTGGGTATAAGATGGTGAAGGGAATGGGGCACGATTCATTAGAGCTGCTAAAGGGTTTCAGAATTACTTCTGAGTTCAACCGTTGATCTTTCGATTAATTGGGGGTCATGATGTACTACTAGGTGTCACTCATGATCGTTCTATAATTGGTTGATTATAGACGGCCAACATAAATCGAAAGCCTATTTAGTCACACGCACTACGAGTAATCCGAGGGATTTAAAACGAGTTGAAAATTGGATTTTCTGATTAAGAGAAATAAGTCGAATCTGAGTTAATCAGAGGCACAACGGAAGCTAAAAATGGCTAAGTCTTTTGAAGGCTTATTGGGCGAATTAAATGAGTTTAATTCGCGACGGTTCGGCTCGGTTTGGCCGGCCAAAGAGGGTGCTAACCCCCTTTGGGTTACTATATAAAGGAACCAAAGGCAAGCCCTTAATTCCAATTTGAGTTATCAAGAGATTAGTAGCTTCCTCTCTCTCTTTCTCTTATTCTCTCTTCTCTCTTCCCTTTAGGGCCGGCACCCCTAGCATACCCTAGGGCCGGCGCCCCTTGTTCCCATTAGGGCCGGCCCACCATCCACCCATCTAGGGTTGGCGTGAGCAACAACAACCAAGGAAGAGTCGAAGAAGAAGAAGAAGCGGATTGCGATTCCTTCCTTCTTTTCCCGGAATTTTGATTCCGTTACTTTGGTGGTTAGTTTCCTATCTTTTCTTTTGTTCTTCTAATTGTGCCTTCCGAGAATCTAGTATTTCTCGTCAGCACAAAACTCGTGACTTTGCGAAGTCATCCCGAAGAGAACTCGGCGTGGACGCGAATAGAGGGGGAGCTTCCAAGGGACGCTACGGTTGGATCTCGTCCCTTACTTCGAGTTACGAGAGGTACTTGGTAAATTAGTTTACTTTTCCGCAAAGTTTTAATTTATGATTATGTCCACACATCATAAGGTTGCAAGCTAGATACGTGGTTAAAATAATTTAGGAAATTATTTTATGCTAATTCTTCCGTTGCACGTAAAAATTTAAAATTTTACGAACCCGTATCCTTGTCAACATGCACCCGATCACCAACAGTGGTATCAGAGCCGGTTAGTGTTCGACATAATCATATAATTATTTTGTGGAAAACTTTGTCATAATCTCAATTTTGGAAAAAAAAATTCAATTATGGAAACTTTCCAATTATAATAAATTTTAGATTTAGGAATTTCTAAGTTTGGAAATCCTCATGAAATTTCGCAAACTTTTGAAATTTTCTAATTTCTGAAATTTTATAATAATTGTGAAAACTTCCCATCTTTGGAAACCTTCCAATTTTGGAATTTTTCTATTTTAGAAATTTTTCAATTTTGGAAATATGTAAGTTTTCTTTGTACCAGAAACTTACAATTATTCTGAAAACCTATTTTGAAATCTCGCGATTTTGGGCACTTTCTTTTGAGAATGTCTAGACAAATTTATGGACAATTAATTGAAAATTAAATTTGAATTGGTTTTTAAATTGACAATAAAATTCTTTATTTTGGATCGGGGAGCCGTCCAATTTAAAGTTTGTTGTTGTAATTTAATTTCCCAATTTTAATTGAAATTGTCATGTTTAATTTGGCTATGCTTATGAAGCAAACCAAATTGAATTTATGACAAATTATTTTCTTTGGGTATCTGAGCCTCGGGGAGCCACCCTTAGAAAATAATTTGTTGTAATTAATTAAATCCATAAATAAAATATGATTTAAGAGGTGATGCTCTTACATATTGTTGTCTACAAAATTAATTAGGAAAATGGTTTCCTATAGAGTTTTCTTAATGAGATTTTCATGAAAATAATATGTGGTTGAATTAAGGGAATCTCTCTCTTAATTTAATAAGATTTGATTTAGAGAAATCAAAGTCTTAAAACATATTATTTCCGAAATTGATTATGAGAATTTAGGAAAATGTTTCCCAAAACAATTCCTTCAATAAAGTATGAAATTAGAATTAGGAAATCCGGTTCCTAATTCAATCAATGAGACTTGATAAATTAAGTCGCATACATACTTTATTAAGGAAATCGTTAGTCATGACATATTTATATGTCATGAATGTGCTTTAAAAGGAAAGGATGAGACCCAAAACCCCTTACAAAATATTAAGGCCAACACCTTCCATTAATATGGTTAGAATCGGAGTTTTGTTTCTCGTTTGGGTTGATGGACACATCCATGCGCGGCTTGAACCTCAACATGTTCAAACCATGGAATTAGTTTATGGATAATATAGTAGGAGTCAGAGGTCAATCCTTAGTTTTGGTTGTTGGACACATCCAAGCCTGACTAAGCGGTTGAATGAGCTCCAACCATATTAAAACTATTTCTTGATTAATGGGTTAGCCTTAAGCTTGGAGCATCGATTTGTTGTGCCACAGCCAAGGTCGATGTAAAGAGAGGTGCAGTTGGGTGCTATGTATATTGATGCATACTTGTTAATGAGTTAACAACCCAATGATTTATGCAAACATTCAATTAGTTGATAGCATAAAGTGATAGTTACATATATGTGATGTGTAATCGGTATAATTACCTACCTTCATAGCTAAGAATAACTTGATGGCCACAGCCATGGTCGTTCTTATCTATGGTTGGATATCAACCTATTTGGAGATGCTCCTACGATCTCCCGAATTGATAAAAAAGGGTTATTCAATTTGAAAATAAATAGGATTTTTTATTAATGTATATTGATACATTCTTTATCATCTTCTCACATAAGCTCAATTTGTATTTCTAGGTTAACCACTCTATCATGTCTTCTCTGAATTGGCGTTCCATTTTGGACACCAATAAACTGACTGGGCTGAACTTCATGGACTGGCTTCGAAACCTGAGGATAGTCCTCAAGGCAGAGAAGCTTGCTTATGTCATTGAAGATCAACTTCCCAACCGTCCACCAGAGGGTGCAACTCCAGAACAATTAGTGGCCTATCAGAAACATGTGACTGATTCTGAACTTGCGAGTTGCATTATGCTAGCCTCTATGGTACCTGAGTTGCAAAAGCAGCATGAGCATATGGATGTTTATACCATCATCTTCCATCTTCATGAGTTGTTCGAAGAGCAGGCGAGATCCGAAAGGTTCGAAGTCTCCAGACTCCTCTTCACCACTAAGATGCAGGAAGGCACTTCTGCCTCGCAGTTTGTGTTAAAGATGTTGGGGTACATTGAGCGACTGAGCACACTCGGTTTTGCAATGGATCATGAACTAAGTATTGACTTAATTCTGAATTATTTGCCCAAAAGTTATTCACAATTTGTGATGAACTATCGGATGAACAAGCTGGAAACTACCATTCCTGAGTTGCTCAACCTGCTGAAGACTGTAGAGCCTTCTGTAAAGCAGGATCAAAAGACGGTTCTGTTAGTTGGTTCCTCAAAGAAAGGTTCTAAAAGGAAGACCAAAGAACAGAATAAAGGAAAGAAGAAAAAGGCCAAAAAGACTGAAAAGAAACCAAAAGGAACTTGCCATCATTGTGGCAAGGAGGGTCACTGGCGAAGAAACTGCAAGGTTTATCTTGAGTCCTTGAAGAATAAGGCATCCGATGCCCCATCCTCTTCAGGTATCTTCGTTATTGAATGTCACTCTATTTCCTCTAATACCTGGGTACTTGATACTGGGTGTAGCTCACATATATGTAATGACATACAGGGGCTAAGGAATAGAAGAAGACTCGTCAAAGGAGAGGCGAATTTGCGAGTTGGAAATGGAGCAAAGATTACTGCTGTTGCCATCGGAACATATTTGCTAAAGCTCCCCACTGGACGTGTCTTAGAATTGGATAATTGTTATTTTGTTCCTTCGTTAATAAAGAACATTGTATCTATTTCATGTTTAAATGAAAAGGGTTATCATTTAACTTTTAGTAACAATTGTTGTTACATAACTTTAAATGGCGTTCTTTATGGGAATGGAACTTTGTGCAATGGTATCTACACGTTAGATTTATCCAGTGACATTTTCAATATCGAAGTTAGCAACAAACGTGCTCGAATAGATAATCGAATAGACTCCTACACTAGGCATTGCCGTCTTGGCCATGTAAGTAAGAAACGCATGACCGAATTACACCGATATGGAATTTTGGAATCATTTGAACCCGGTTCATTTGATACATGCGAATCATGCTTAAAAGGCAAGATGACCAAATTACCCTTTTCCGGAAAAGGTAATCCAGTGGGAGAGTTGCTTGGTCTAATACATACTGATGTATGTGGACCAATGTCAACTCTTGCACAAGGAGGCTATAGCTACTTCATCACCTTTATCGATGATCACTCACGATTCGGGTATGTGTTCTTGATGAAACACAAATCTGAAGCCTTTGAGAAATTCAAAGAGTTCAGAAATGAAGTAGAGAAACAACTTGGCAAAAGTATTAAGATACTTCGATCCGATCGGGGTGGTGAATACTTGAGTCAAGAGTTTCAAGATTATCTTAGGGACAATGGAATATTGTCCCAATGGACTCCGCCATATACACCACAGCATAATGGTGTATCTGAGAGGCGCAACCGAACCTTGATGGACATGGTTAGGTCTATGATGAATCATGCAACTCTTCCAAAATCCTTTTGGGGCTATGCACTAAAGACAGCTGTTTACTTGCTAAACAGAGTCCCGACCAAGGTAGTCTCTACTACTCCATATGAGACATGGAATAGTAAGAAACCTCACTTAACTCATCTTAAGATATGGGGTTGTCCGGCTTATGTGAAGCGGACTGTATCAGACAAATTGGATGCTAAGTCTGATAAATGTCTATTTATTGGATACCCTAAGGAAACGAAGGGTTACCAATTCTATCATCCCTAGGAACAAAAGGTGTTTATTTCAAGGCATGCTGTATTTCTGGAAAGAGAATTTCTTTTACAAGAAAACAGTGGGAGTGGCATTGAACTTGATGAAGTTCAAGAAACTCCAATAGACATTACAGAGACACCTAGTCTAGACCCACAACCAATACCTCATAATGATGAGCAATCAGTTGAACCTAAAACAACACCACCTCTTCGTAGGTCTGATAGGACACGCAATATTCCAGAGAGATACGGGTTTCTCATAAGTGAATCGAACGACGATGAACCTATCAGTTATGAAGATGTTCTGAAATGTTCAGAAAGGGACAAATGGCTTGAAGCCATGAAGTCGGAAATGGATTCCATGTACGAAAATCAAGTATGGGACTTGGTTAACCCACCTGAAGGGATTAATCCCATAGGGTGCAAGTGGGTTTTCAAGAAGAAAACCGACATGGAAGGTAATGTTGTTACCTTTAAAGCTAGATTAGTGGCAAAAGGATATCGTCAAAAACAAGGAATTGATTATGACGAAACCTATTCGCCAGTAGCTATGCTTAAATCCATTCAGATGCTCCTAGCCATAGCAGCTCATTATGATTATGAGATGGATGTGAAAACAGCTTTCCTTAATGGAAACCTGCTTGAGGATGTATACATGATACAACCTGAAAGTTTCACATCGGTTGATAAAACCAAAGTATGCAAGCTTCAACGATCCATATATGGACTGAAGCAAGCATCTAGGAGCTGGAACATCCGTTTTGATGAGACAATCAAAGAGTTTGATTTTTCACAAAATCCTGACGAACCTTGTGTGTACAAGAAGGTTAGTGGGAGTGCAGTCGTATTCCTAGTATTATATGTCGATGACATCTTACTTGTAGGAAACGATATATCAGTCTTACAAACAGTTAAAATTTGGTTGTCCAAAACTTTCTCCATGAAAGACCTGGGAGAAGCCACCTATATCCTTGTGATTAGAATCTATAGAGATAGATCAAAACGGTTGCTTGGTCTTTCGCAGTCTACATATATAGACCGAGTGCTAAAAAGGTTTAGCATGTCGGAATCCAAGAAAGGTTACCTTCCCATCAGGCATGGGATCAACCTTTCAAAGTCTATGTGTCCGCGCACAGAAGACGAGAGGATTTCCATGAATAAGATTCCTTATACATCCGCGATAGGATCTATCATGTATGCTATGTTATGTACTAGGCCCGATGTATCGTATGCTCTGAGTGTCACGAGCAGATACCAGTCGAATCCAGGAATGG
The DNA here is from genome assembly GCA_024364735.1 of Boesenbergia rotunda. Lineage (NCBI taxonomy): Eukaryota > Viridiplantae > Streptophyta > Magnoliopsida > Zingiberales > Zingiberaceae > Boesenbergia > Boesenbergia rotunda. Next base: position 282,860 of record JAGFNQ010006572.1, on the reverse strand, counting down.
ATCATTGGGCGGCTATCAAGACAATCCTTAAGTACTTAAGAAGAACTAAGGATGTGTTCCTAATATATGGAGAAGGAGATATGGTAATACGTGAGTATACAGATGCCAGTTTCCAGACAGATAAGGATGACTCCAAATCTTAGTCTGGATACGTATTTACTTTGAATGGAGGCGCAGTAAGTTGGAAAAGTTCCAAACAAGACACCGTAGCAGATTCTACCACGGAAGCGGAATATATCGCAGCTTCGGAAGCAGCAAAGGAAGCAGTCTGGATCAAGAAGTTTGTCTCCGAACTTGGCGTGGTTCCAACCATTGATGAAGCAGTGCCGATTTACTGCGACAACAATGGAGCTATTGCACAAGCAAAGGATCCAAGGTCTCATCAACTATCCAAACACGTGCTTCGCCGCTATCATCTGATCAAAGAGATTATAAGTAGGAATGATATACAAATTGAGAAAATTCCCACTGAAAGGAATTTAGCGGATCCTTTAACTAAGGCCTTACCTCAGAGTAAGTTTGAGGGTCATGTTAGAGCCTGTGGTATTGGATACCGTAGCGATTGGCATTAGGCCAAGTGGGAGTTTGTTAGTGATATGAGAGAAGTGTCCTAAGGCAATCGCCTTATGATTGTAAACATTTATTTTAATAAATGATAATTCACTATTTGAGTATACATGTTTGTGTATTTGATTGGATCTTAAACTCATCTACTGAATGTCCACAATACAATTCACAGCATAAGAGAATTTGTGATGGGATCACAACTAGTGATTATCTCTACATGTGCAATTGTGAAGTATTGAAAATATCCCTAGTCGATGAATTGATAAAAACGGACACTATCAATTCTATTGAGACTAGCATGGGTTATTCTCTAATCAGCTGATTCTCACTGGCTGGTGACATTGGGATGTTCAAAGATAAACATGGATGCTAGTTAAGGGAACTAGTTCATTGGAGTGACTAGCTGTAAAACTTCATATGGTAATCTACATAGATTTGTCAATGAAGTTCTTACTGCAGCTTAAGTGCGATGTTCCTTTGACTTGCGGTGTTCAAGTCATCTTGGTCATGGAGACTTATACTTTAACATCTTAAGCAAGCATCTCCAAGGAGGTGTGGACCCAGGATGATTGGGTATAAGCCGAAGTGCCCGAAGATGTTTGAACAGCCTACAAAGGATTCACCACTCCTTGCGAGGAGATGTATACCCAGGCCTATCGTCGGATTGTTACTCAAAGCCTCTGGCCAGAGCATATCATGTTTAGAGTGCGAGTCTCTTAAATACATGAGAGTAATTAGAAATCCAAAGGACGAGAAAGACACTACTTGGGCTAGGTGTGACGTAGTCAGCCTAGTGGGGACTGACACACATAGACCGTGTCCTGAACCAAGTGGGTATAAGATGGTGAAGGGAATGGGGCACGATTCATTAGAGCTGCTGAAGGGTTTCAGAATTACTTCTGAGGTCAAACCGTTGATCTTTCGATTAATTGGGGATCATGATGTACTACTAGGTGCCACTCATGATCGTTCTATAATTGGTTGATTATAGACGGCCAACATAAATCGAAAGCCTATTTAGTCACACGCACTACGAGTAATCCGAGGGATTTAAAACGAGTTGAAAATTGGATTTTCCGATCAAGAGAAATAAGTCGAATCTGAGTTAATCAGAGGCGCAAGGAAGCTAAAAATGGCTAAGTCTTTTGAAGGCTTATTGGGCGAATTAAATGAGTTTAATTCGCGCGGTTCGGCTGGTTTGGCCGGCCAAAGAGGGTGCAACCCCTTTGGTTTGGCCGGCCACAAAAGGGGAGAAACCAATTTATTTGGTNCGAGCAGATACCAGTCGATCCATCAGGAATGGATCATTGGGCGGCTCTAAAGACAATCCTTAAGTACTTAAGAAGAACTAAGGATGTGTTCCTAATATATGGAGAAGGAGATATGGTAATACGTGAGTATACAGATGCCAGTTTCCAGACAGATAAGGATGACTCCAAATCTTAGTCTGGATACGTATTTACTTTGAATGGAGGCGCAGTAAGTTGGAAAAGTTCCAAACAAGACACCGTAGCAGATTCTACCACGGAAGCGGAATATATCGCAGCTTCGGAAGCAGCAAAGGAAGCAGTCTGGATCAAGAAGTTTGTCTCCGAACTTGGCGTGGTTCCAACCATTGATGAAGCAGTGCCGATTTACTGCGACAACAATGGAGCTATTGCACAAGCAAAGGATCCAAGGTCTCATCAACTATCCAAACACGTGCTTCGCCGCTATCATCTGATCCAAGAGATTATAAGTAGGAATGATATACAAATTGAGAAAATTCCCACTGAAAGGAATTTAGCGGATCCTTTAACTAAGGCCTTACCTCAGAGTAAGTTTGAGGGTCATGTTAGAGCCTGTGGTATTGGATACCGTAGCGATTGGCATTAGGCCAAGTGGGAGTTTGTTAGTGATATGAGAGAAGTGTCCTAAGGCAATCGCCTTATGATTGTAAACATTTATTTTAATAAATGATAATTCACTATTTGAGTATACATGTTTGTGTATTTGATTGGATCTTAAACTCATCTACTGAATGTCCACAATACAATTCACAGCATAAGAGAATTTGTGATGGGATCACAACTAGTGATTATCTCTACATGTGCAATTGTGAAGTATTGAAAATATCCCTAGTCGATGAATTGATAAAAACGGACACTATCAATTCTATTGAGACTAGCATGGGTTATTCTCTAATCAGCTGATTCTCACTGGCTGGTGACATTGGGATGTTCAAAGATAAACATGGATGCTAGTTAAGGGAACTAGTTCATTGGAGTGACTAGCTGTAAAACTTCATATGGTAATCTACATAGATATGTCAATGAAGTTCTTACTGCAGCTTAAGTGCGATGTTCCTTTGACTTGCGGTGTTCAAGTCATCTTGGTCATGGAGACTTATACTTTAACATCTTAAGCAAGCATCTCCAAGGAGGTGTGGACCCAGGATGATTGGGTATAAGCCGAAGTGCCCGAAGATGTTTGAACAGCCTACAAATGATTCACCACTCCTTGCGAGGAGATGTATACCCAGGTCTATCGTCGGATTGTTACTCAAAGCCTCTGGCCAGAGCATATCATGTTTAAAGTGTGAGTCTCTTAAATACATGAGAGTAACTAGAAATCCAAAGGACGAGAAAGACATTACTTGGGCTAGGTGTGACGTAGTCAGCCTAGTGGGGACTGACACACATAGACCGTATCCTGAACCAAGTGGGTATAAGATGGTGAAGGGAATGGGGCACGATTCATTAGAGCTGCTGAAGGGTTTCAGAATTACTTCTGAGGTCAACCGTTGATCTTTCGATTAATTGGGGGTCATGATGTACTACTAGGTGTTACTCATGATCGTTCTATAATTGGTTGATTATAGACGGCCAACATAAATCGAAAGCCTATTTAGTCACACGCACTACGAGTAATCCGAGGGATTTAAAACGAGTTAAAAATTAGATTTTCTGATCAAGAGAAATAAGTCGAATCTGAGTTAATCAGAGGCGCAACGGAAGCTAAAAATGGCTAAGTCTTTTGAAGGCTTTTTGCGTGAATTAAATGAGTTTAATTCGCGACGGTTCGGCTCGGTTTGGCCGGCCAAAGAGGGTGCTAACCCCCTTTGGGTTGGCCGGCCACATCAAGAGGGAGAAACCAATTTATTTGGTTTAATTAATAAAATAAATCTAGCGCGATTTGTTTTATAAATTATGTATAAATAAATTTATATAAAGAAATTTATATAAATAAATTTATATAAATTTATTCTTTTTATGGAAATTAAAATGATCCATGGAATGGTTTATTTTAATTTTATAAAATTAATTATGAATTGATTTTTCCATAATAAGAAAGTTTATAAATTTCTTATAAAATTTATTCCATAATTAAAAGAGAGATGAATTAGTTTTATTATAAAATTAGTTATAGTAAAACTAGGCATAACGGAATAAGTCATAAGAAACTTTATACGATAAATTTCTTATGATAACTAATTCCGTTAATTCCGTTAAGAGGGAGACTTGGCAAGGGAGATGCTACTATATAAAGGAACCAAAGGCAAGCCCTTAATTCCAATTTGAGTTATCAAGAGATTAGTAGCTTCCTCTCTCTCTTTCTCTTTTTCTCTCTTCTCTCTTCCCGTTAGGGCTGGCGCCCCTAGCATACCCTAGGGCCGGCGCCCCATGTTCCCATTAGGGCCGGCGCACCATCCACCCATCTAGGGTTGGCGTGAGCAACAACAACCAAGGAAGAGTCGAAGAAGAAGAAGAAGCGGATTGCGATTCCTTCCTTCTTTTCCCGGAATTTTGATTCCGTTACTTTGGTGGTTAGTTTCCTATCTTTTCTTTTGTTCTTCTAGTTGTGCCTTCCGAGAATCTAGTAGTTCTCGTCGGCACAAAACTCGTGACTTTGCGAAGTCATCCCAAAGAGAACTCAGCGTGGACGCGAATAGAGGCAGAGCTTCCAAGGGACGCTACGGTTGGATCTCGTCCCTTACTTCGAGTTACGAGAGGTACTTGGTAAATTAGTTTACTTTTCCGCAAAGTTTTAATTTATGATTATGTCCACACATCATAAGGTTGCATGCTAGATACGTGGTTAAAATAATTTAGGAAATTATTTTATGCTAATTCTTCCGCTGCACGTAAAAATTTAAAATTTTACGAACCCGTATCCTTGTCAACATGCACCCGGTCCCAACAGTAATATGAGAGAGAAAGTAGAAGACACTCTTCAGACGAGCAGCACTTCGACACTGTACGGAACCGTACTGCTCACGTGCAAAAAGGTGCTCCTTTTATAGGTGAACAGGGCAAACTCGCAGTCTGTCCAGCCCCGCACCAGTCGACTGCCCCTGGGGCAGTCGACTGGCCTAGTCATTAATTGCTAGCCAACGGCTAGTTTTCGGGGTATACCAGTCGACTTCCCCAAGGGCAGTCGACTGGTCCGAGGCCGAAAACTCTCTGTGAGTTTTGGTAGTCGACTGGCCCTAGGCCAGTCGACTGCCCTACCTCTCAGCTTAGTCCCAGCCACTCCGAACCTTCTCCTTCATGTATGCCTTCAGGTCTGCTCCCTTGGCTTGCCTCTTGAAGTCCTCTTCCTATGGCTATCGTCCCTCGGATGTGCACGCAAGCCTTCTCTTGGCTTGCCTCCATGCCACCCTTCATGTGTGACCTTGAAGTCCACTTCCCGGCTTGCCCTTGGAGCTCTCCTCCCTCGGCTCTCATCCCTCGGATATGTCCACCATGTGTGATTCTTCAAGTCCTACAAACTCAATCATATACATCAAATACAATATAACACTCTAACCTTAAACATATTCTCACACACACACATCAAAACCATGATCTTCCAATCATTTAAGGGTCGATTGCCTTAATAATCTCCCCCTTTTTGATGTGTGGCAATATGTTTAAGTTTAGAGATAAATAACAGCCAACAATAATAAAAGATAGCAATTGGAAAAGCATAAGACATAGTAACCCTAAGAGGTAACCTCCCCCTTAATCCTTGTCTTCTCCCATTTTCAATTCTAATCCTAATCCAGGTTAAATTTCCACTTAACACTAAACATTATTAAGAATGTAAGACATATCCAAACTTAAGAGGTAACCTCCCCCTTTATCCATGTCGTCTCCCCATTTTTAATCATTCAAGGTCTAAGTGAGAAAGAAAACCTTAAACCATTCATTCCAAGTTAAAATTCTAACTTAAACCGACCATTCTCCCCATTTGACACCATCAAAATGATTATCTCAAGCAACCAAACCCTATGGCATCAAATGAGAGAAAATTTGATTTCTGAAAATTCACACAGTAGTTGAAAACAGACGTGCTAGTCGACTACCCATGGGGTAGTCGATTGATACGCTATCAGTGTCAATTTTCAACTTTTGTGCCGAAATTCAGAAACTCCCAGAAAAATCCAGAAAATTCCAAAAATTCTAAAATTTTGCATACATGTTTGAAATGATATACTCTATCAAGGAAAAATATCAGTCCATATAAAATTTTAAACATGCATGACTTTTGATAAAAATCTAAAATCTTTGAAAACCACTAAGTTTTGTACCAAACTTTTAATTTAGTTTTGCAATTATATAACTTTCAAAAGCATGGCAAATTATATAAAGCATAAAATGATTTTCAAAAGTTTAAAATGTCCAACTATGATCTTTGGGCAAAGTGTCCATTGATTAAACACTTGCCTTCCCCATAGTTGGTCTAGTTTTCATATGTTAATACTTCTAATGGTTCAACAATGTGTCACAAGCACAAGTGAGCCAAATGTATCACCCTAATGGATCAAGCCCCCTTTTTCAAATCTAATGTCTCAAAGTTCATCCTACACTTCCACAAAACACATTCCAAGGCCTCTTCTTAAGGATGTAAACTCCGATTCAGGAAGAGGCTTGGTAAAGATGCCGGCTAGGTTCGACTTTGATTCAACATAGTGTAGTTCTATGTCCCCCCTTGCCACATGGTCTCTAATGAAGTGATGTTTCACTTCAATGTGTTTTGTCCTAGAGTGGTGAACCGGATTTTTGGTCAAGTTGATTGTACTTACATTATCACACAAGACTTTGACCTTGGTATAATGTAACTCATAATCTTCTAAGGTGTGCATGATTGACAGACCCAAATGATATATTACATATTGTCACGAAATTGTGAGTCTATCGAATTTAGATGTGAATGAAATGCTGGAAACCCTTTTTACAATCAAAATCTGAAAATGTAATATAGGGGCCACAGGTCGTATTTTTTCTCGGGGACTAGTTGAAGGTTTGTTTCGTTCGCGCTTGTATTTAGGTGTCGTTTGTTATTGATGGGTTTCAAATTAAATCTGGGTTTTGGGTTGCAGTTTGGAAATGAAATCACAATGACAATTAAGAAAACTTACATCAATGAACAAAACAAGGTGATAGCAATTAATAGCTCAAGCAATGGATAATTAAATCAACTAATGCAAGTTTTCAAATTCAAGAAATCAAGCTGATATCAAGAGCAACTAGATGCTAAGCAATCTGCGGACAACTGGATACAAAGTCAATACAAAAACTCACTTAATACCAATTGCATTCAATTAAAACCGACATGCAGAATTTGAACTTGAAATTCAGATTCAAGTTGGATTTAAAACAATATGCTTTCAAGCTCAATAGCACACTTAAAGGTATGTTTAAACTTGATGCAATTTAATGCAGTAACCAAACTTGACATAACCTGTTGAGTTCAGCAACTTGGTGCACCAAAATGAGAAAGTTGTTGTGCCAAATACAACTCAAACCAGTTCCGAAATGTTACTTGATACAACAACAAAGAGAGCTGCGGCTAATGTAAATCAACTAGTAATGCAGAAGTGCAAAGAAGATCTAAGGCTCTCTTGATGCAAACTTCATCAATTACAACTAATGTCTGCAGAGAGGAAGCAGATTTGCAGAGATGGACTAACTTTTGCCGAGACAAACTAGTATGCATGAACAAACTGATGGAACAATCAGAAATGACTACTGTAAATTTGAGTTGTTATTTGATGCAAAACAGACTTACAACTAATAGAAACAAGTTGATGTGCAGCAAGTTACCGAATGCAATCCTCCAAACAATTTGATGCAGAATTGAAAATTCAGAACTTAGCTAAGTGCAGAAATCTGATACGCATGGATTTAAAAATGAAGAACAATCTGAAATTTGGATGTACCAAGCTAAACAAGATTCAGAAATGAAGCTAAGATCTAAACAAACTTAATCCAACTAAATTAGCTCACTAAAAAGGAAACAAACTGAAAATTTCTGAAACTGAAATTCAGTTTCAGAAATGGAATGATACGCAAGCATATAAAATGGTACGCAACAATTAAAGCTACAATTAAACTGAAATTTAACTCACTCTATCACTAAACAAGTTCCTAAACTACTAAACTTGAAGGATTAAAGCTAGATTAAGCAAAAACAAGTAGGAAACGAGATTAACCAAATCTGAAATTCGAAAACAGTAACTAAACTACAGCAGTAATGGAAATTACAGCTAAACAAACGAAATTAAACTATCTAAGCTACTCCTCAATGCTTCCCTAGCTCAAGGTTTCTTTGTTCGTCACGCAAAGGCTGGCCTCGAACCCCTAAGCTCAGCAATTCGCTGGAAAACAGCTCCGCTTGGTAAACTCTGCTCAAACTGCACAGTTGGGGAAATTTCCAATCCGAAAGCTTCGATCTCAGTTGTTGAGCTGCGATGGTGATTTGGAGAAGACCTGAGCTCACCTGAGAACCCCTACAAGTGGCCCAGGTCGTCGGAAATTGATTGTAGCTGAGATTTAAGCTCCCGGACCACAGAGCTGTCGAAACCCTCAAACAAGCTATATCCGGCGCGAATTTGAGCTGAAATCTCCAATAAAGTATCCTCCAGCGATCCAAACCTTGATCCAGATGAAGAATTAAGGGGTCGCGCCCCTTGAATTGAAGAACTGTGAAGAAAACGCTAAGAACTCGATGAAGAAGATGAAGAACGGCGGAGACGCGACCAGGCTTGGCTGCGGGAAAAATTTGATTAAATACTTAGCATTGGACGGTTCAGATTAATTTGAGAAATCCAATGGCTAATCTTGCTCTGATTTTAGCCAAACTTTTATGATGATGATCTGGGGTCAGGATCTGCCTTGTGGTAGTTCGGATCCTCCAGATGTGCAACGGATGGTCCAGATCAACTCTATCTGTGAATGGATGCTCTAGAGCCCTCCTTGCTTGATCCAACGGTTGATTGAGCTCTGATTGGAATGAAACCTTCAGATCTTGATCATAGAGCTTGATCAACCCTAACCCTAGCTCGGATTGCTTCAGATCGTCCCGGATGGCTCAGATCTAGCTGCTCTTGAATCGGACGGCCCGGATTAATTGTAACCTTGATAATTCGATCCGGTTCACATCCGACTCAAGTTTGACCCAGTATGCCCTAGGTCCAGGATCCTTTCATGCCTACAAAAATATTCAGAAAATTAGTGGCCAAATAATCCAAAAATATGTAATTTTGCAATTAAGTCCAAAATAAGAGGAAATCCTAAAACCTAGGGTAAAATCACAATTAAGCAATAAAAACATAGGTCAAACATGGATTTTAACAATTAAAATAATCAATAAAATGGTGTTTATCAATGATCCAAAGGAGTTGGGAAACACACCCACCCATTGCCACATATTCCGCCTCCGTTGTTGATAGGGAAACGCATGGTTGTTTCCTACTACTCCAACTAACTAAGGAAGACCCAAGGAATTGACACCCTCCACTAGTACTCTTCCTATCTAGCTTATAACCCGCATAGTCCGAGTCGGTGTATCCAATAAGATCAACACTAGGGGTTCTTGGATACCAAAGTCCGACATTGAGGGTACCTTTGACATACTTTAAGATCCTCTTGACTACAACTAAATGGGACTCTTTGGCACAAGATTAGTATCTTGCATACATACCCACCGCAAAAAGTATATCGGGTCTACTAGCGGTTAGGTATAGGAGGCTACCAATCATGCTCCTATATTACTTAGAGTCTACCATTTTCCCTTCAAGGTCACTATCCATTTTCACATTGGTTCCTATGGGGGTGGATGCTACCTTAGCATTTTCTAAGCCAAATTTCTTTAACATCTCCTTAGCATATTTGGTTTGAAAGACATGTGTTCCCTCATTAGTTTGCTTAACTTGAAGACCTAAAAAGAAGGTTAACTCTCCTACAAGACTTATCACAAATTCATCTTCCATACACTTGATGAATTCTTGAAAGAAGTCATTATTTGTTGACCCAAAAATGATATCGTCTACATAGACTTGGGCAACAAATATGTCCTTATCCTTAGATTTTAGGAACAAAGTAGGGTCAATTGTTCCTCTCCTAAACCCCTTAGACACTAGAAATGAAGAAAGTCTTTCATATCAAGCCCGGGGAGCTTGTTTCAATCCATATAAGGCTTTTCTTAATTTGTAAACGTGTCTTGGATAATTAGGGTCGTCAAACCCAGGGGTTGCTCTACATAAACCTCTTCCTTAATGATCCCATTAAGGAATGTCGACTTCACGTCCATTTGGTGAAGTGTGAAAGCCATGTGAGCGGCATAGGCTAGTAGAATTCTAATATATTCTAATCTAGCTACGGGGGCATAAGTGTCATCATAATCCAATCCCTCAACTTGATTAAACCCCCTAGCTATCAATCTAGCCTTGTTCCTAGTGATTTTCCCTTGGTCATCTAGCTTGTTCCTAAAGACCCATCTAGTGGTTACAATGGTGCAATCATTGGGCCTAGGAACCAACTCCCAAACTTCACTCCTTTCAAATTGATTTAGCTCTTCTTGCATGGCTAAGACCCAATCCTCATCTCCCAATGCTTCATCAATGGACTTGGGTTCTAATTGAGAGATTAGAGCTATTTGACTAGTTTGATCCCTAAAATAGGATCTAGTCTTTACTCCTTGAGTTACATTACCCACTATTTGGTCAATAGGATGATCTTGGTGATGTCTCAAGGGTCTAGAAGTTGTGGGTTCATTTCCTACTTCTTCCTCATCCTCTAGGATACCTCTTAATCCCCCTTGATCATTGGCCTCCAAATGTAGGTCTTGGATTCTTTGGGCAAGGGGTTGGACCTCTTCTATATCCTTATCAATTGAGGCTTTTCTAGGGTAGGTATTTGTTGTTTCATCAAATTTAACATTTGAGGACTCCTCAATCACTTTTGTCCTCTTGTTGTAAACTCTATAACCCCTACTAGTTAATGAGTACCCTACTAGAATTCCTTCATTGACTTTTGACTCAAACTTTCTTAGGTCATCTTTGGTATTTAGAATGTAGACTTTACACCCAAAGACACTAAAGTAATGGACTTGTGGTACTCTCCCATTCCATAATTCAAAGGGTGTTTTTGTTAGGATCGTTCCGTCCGCTAGAGGGGGGGTGAATAGCGATTTTTCAAACCCCCTTTAACCTGCGTTGTTAGTAGCACAGCGGAATATACAATAAACAATAAATACAACGCTAACAAACCGTATTTAGTTGGTATCCACCCCGGCCGGGTGACTAATCCAACAATCCGTCGGTGGATCACTCCCCGGATAACCTCCGGCTATCACGTGTCGCTCCTTGTGGGTGGAGAAACCTCACCACAACACTCACCAAAGCTCTGGACACGAAGACTACTAACTTGCCCTTAACCAAGACAAGTTTCGTGAAGAAACTCAGCCACCACGAAGTCCTCTTTAAATAGGGCTCGGGGCTGATTTCTCGCTACCAGTCGACTGCCCCCAGGGCAGTCGACTGGTGCCAGCCAAATTCGACCGTTGACACTCCCAACGTTTGAATTTGCCAGCTCACCTGCCACCTACCAGTCGACTGCCCCTAGGGCAATCGACTGGTCCTAGGCCAGAACCCTTCTGTGAGTTTTATCAGTCGACTGCCCCAAGGGTAGTCGACTGCCCTACTCACTCACCTAGGATTTTCCTTCCCGAGTACATTTCACTCGCACTCGTATCCTCACGACTCGACTGACTCCTCCACAGCAGCCTCGACTGTTGCCTTCGCGCCCTCTTCATCTTCGGCTCCCGTCCCTCGGATGCACGCAAGCCTCCAGCTTGCCTCCATGCCATCCTTCACGCATGTCTCGAAGTCTGCGCCCATCAGCTCATCGTCCCTGCACTCCATGGTCCCTCAGATGCGCACGCCAGCCTCCAGCTGCCCTCCATGCCATCCTTCACCGTACCGAGGTCGTCCAGTCAAATCCATATGCGTAACCTATACAACCTGCACACTCCATATACGCATATCAAATACAAGGGTAAACCTAACTTAAACTCTTTGCCCAAACATCAAAACCCATGGTCACTCCGGACCATCCTAGGGTCGATTGCTCCAATAGTTTTTTCCTAAAAACCTATGTACCAACACCCGATTTTGGATATAGCAAGCGGTGTTAACTGCTTCCGCCCAAAAATAGCTAAGAAGAGAATATGCATTAAGCATAGTCCTACCAGCTTCATGTAGGGCTCGGTTTCTCCTCTCAACTACCCCATTTTGTTGAGGAGTCCTTGGGCATGAAAATTCATGCTTGTATCCATTTTCAATACAAAATTATGTGAAACATGCATTTTGGAACTCCCCGTCGTGGTCACTCCTAATTCGGTTAATTTTAAGATGTTTTTCGTTTTCCTCCCTTTTGCTAAATCCTACAAAGAGTTCTAGGGTATCGTCCTTATGTTTCATGAAGAAAACCCATGTAAACCTTGAAAAGTCATCTACTATCACTAAACAATATTTACTCTCTACAAGTGAGGGAGTGTTATGACAATCAAATAGATCTATATGCAAAAGCTCTAATTGTAAAGTAGTGGTGGTTAGGGTTTTACCTTTGTGTGATGATTTTGATTGCTTACCCTCTTGGCATGCATCACACAATTTGGTCTTCTCATACTTGATCATTGGTAGCCCCTTCACCAACTCTTCCTTAGTCACTCTTGCAATGCTTCTCATGTTGACATGTCCAAGTCTCCAGTGCCACAACCACCCTTCTTCTTCTTTAGACATGAAACACTTAGCAACATTGTTAGTAGCATAAGTAAGAACAAGATAGTATAAATTTGCCTCTCTAAACCCTTCTAATATGACATCATTTGATTCATTATGTCTTATTATGCATTACCTAGCATGAAATTCAACTCTAAAACCCGCATCACATAACTGACTTACACTAAGCAAGTTAAACTTCATATCTTTGATTAGGAGTACCTTATGTATAGAAATCGTGGGAGATACCTCACGGTGCCCATACCAATAATCCTCAACTTTCCACTATTTCCAAAGGAGACCGTCCCTTCTCTCAAGTAGCTAATAGTAGTGAGCTTGCTCACATCCCCGGTCATGTGTCTTGAGCATCCACTATCTACTATCCACATAGTTGAGGCCTCCTTCACCTTTACCTATACAACATGAAAAACATACTCTTTTGGTACCCAAATCTTTGATTCATAAGCATCATTTAGAAATCTTTTAGGTACCCATGCCCTCTTGGTGTTTCCCTTAGCCCTAGTCTCCTAGATGCACCAATCCTACTCGTGAGTGATACAAAAGCCACTTCCTTTGTCTTTGGCCTATATCTCAGACCGGCCTTGTTGTAAACGACCCTTTGACTGTTGATTATCATATATAGGTTGCTAGATCCTACTTGGAATTTCCTAAGGGCCTTTGTGAGGTCATCTACCTTTTTCCATAGTTCCCTATTTTCAATTTCAAGATGTGAAGCAATAGAACTAGCATGCAATTCTTCAAGTTTGGTAGATTCTACTCTAAGCATGGCAATCTCTTCTTTTAGATCCTTAATCTTACTTCTATCCTTAGCTAAGTCCATATTAGTGCTAGAAATGATCTCTACTAAAGTAGAGGAGGGTAAGTGGTATACCTCACTTACCGAAGCTTCTGACTCGGATGATGATGAGGAGGTGCTCTCATCTTCACTACTTGAGCTTCTTTCATCATCTGATGAATCTGAGTGATCTTGTGCCATAAGAGCAAAACAGAAGACTTGCTCTTCTTCTTCCTCTAAGGATGATGGATCATCCCACGTCGCCTTTAGGTTGGTGGCTCCCTTCTCCTATCCTTTTGACTTCTTCTTGTCACCTTTCTTCTTCTCCTCCTTCTTGTCATCTCTTCTCTTGAGTTGAGGGCACTCGTTCTTCATGTGTCCCTCTTGGTGGTAGTTGTAGCAGATAATGTCCTTGGTCTTACCCTTACCTTTGGACCCTTTCCTAGCATAGGATTTGTTAGAAAAACTTTTGAAAGCTCTACGAAATTTTCTTACCATGAAAGCCTCTTGATCGCTATCCAAGGAGGCGTTGGACTCCTCTGAGTCGGATGAGGAGTAGACCACCTTCTTCTTCTCCTTCCTCTTCTTCTTCTCCTTTTTAGCAATAAAAGTAATACCCTTCTCTTTGGCTGAAGTGTTAGCTTGTTTGTACAGTTCGAAGTCACAAAATAAGTCGTCTAATTTAATTATAGATAAATCCCTTGATACTTTGTAGGCATCCACCATCGATGCCTACAAGGTGGTTCTCGGGAAGGCTTGTAGAACGTACCTGACAAGATCTCGGTTCTCGATCTTTTCTCCAATCACGTGGAGCTCATTGATTACTTCCTTCACCCTTCCATGTAGCTGGCTGATAGTCTCATTGCTCTTCAAGGATAGGGATTGGAGTTAGGCCACGAGCAAGTCCTTCTTGGCTCTTCTGGACTCGTTTGACCCCTCGTTCAGTTCTACCAATTTGTCCCATAGTTCCCTGGCGCTCTTGAATGGCCCCACCTTGTTCAGTTGCTCCTTTGAGAGCCCGCACTGCAGTGTGGTGGTGGCCTTGGCATTGGACTGTGCCCTCTTCATTATCTCCTTCGACCAGGATCTCATCGGTGTCGGTTCTCCTCTTTCATCGATGGGTGCCTCGAAGCCATCTGCAACACTAATCCAGTTCTCAATATCATTCATAAGGTAGTATTGCATCCTACCTTTCCAGTAAGCGAAGCCGTTCCCGTCGAAGAAGGGTGGTCATGCGGTGGAGTATTCCTCTTGAAACGCCATTATACTTGCTCCAGTTAACGGTTAGTTCTTCCAAAACGAACCAGCTCTGATACCAAGTGATGGATCGCTTTGGCGTGCTAGAGGGGGGGGTGAATAGCACTTTGTCGTTCGTTTCTCTACAACGTTGTTAGCGTAGTGGAAACAATAATATGTAAAAGAAAATGAGTACAATGCTAACAACAAGAGTTACTTGGTATCTACCCAGATGGGTGACTAATCCAAGGATCCACGCCGTGCACCACTTCCACTATCGAAAAATCTCCTTCAGGTGGAGAAACCTTTACAGAATGATCTTCCTCTTTACAGAATGCAGTAATATGAGAGAGGAAGTAGAAGACACTCTTCAGACGAGTAACACTTCGACACTGTATGGAACCGTACCGCTCATGTGCAAAAAGGTGCTCCTTTTATAGGTGAACAGGACAAACTCGCAGTCTGTCTAGCCCCGCACCAGTCGACTGCCCCTGGGGTAGTTGACTGGCCTAGTCATTAATTGCTAGGCAACGGCTAGTTTTCACGGTATACCAGTAGACTGCCCCAAGGGCAGTCGACTGGTTTGAGGCCGAAAACTCTCTGTGAGTTTTGGCAGTCGACTGGCCCTAGGCCAGTCGACTGCCCTACCTCTCAGCTTAGTCCCAGCCACTCCGAACCTTCTCCTTCACGTATGCCTTCAGGTCTGCTCCCTTGGCTTGCCTCTTGAAGTCCTCTTCCTCTTGCTATCGTCCCTCGGATGCGCACGCAAGCCGGCCCTTGGCTTTCCTCCATGCCACCCTTCACGTGTGCCCTTGAAGTCCACTTCCCGGCTTGCCCTTGGAGCTCTCCTTCCTCGGCTCTCGTCCCTCGGATATGTCCACCATTTGTGATTCTCCAAGTCCTGCAAACTCAATCACACACATCTAATACAATATAACACTTTAACCTTAAACATATTCACACACACACATCAAAACCATGATCTTCCAATCATTTAAGGACCGATTGCCTCAACAGAACTCCTCTCATCATCGGATGACTCCAAGTTGTACACTCCCATTAGTGCAAAGTGGGACACATGTTCATCTTCCTCCTCCGAAGATGATGGATCATCCTAAGTAGCTTTGAAGCTTATAACATTCTTCTCTTTTCCCTTCGATTACTTCTTGTCACCCTTCTTCCTATCCTCCTCTTCACTTCTCTTTAGTTGTGGACACTCATTCTTCATGTGTCCCTCTTGGTGACAATTATAGTAAATAATGTCCTTCCCTTTGCTCTTGCTCTTAGAACCTTTCCTAGCATAAGATTTGTTAGAAAAACTTTTAAAGGCTCTCCGCATTTTCCTTACCATGAAAGCTTCTTGGTCGCTATCCATTAAAGTGCTTGACTCCTCCGAGTTGGATGATGATGAATAAATGACCTTCTTCTTTTCCTTCTTCTTTTCTTTTCCTTTTCTACAATGAACGCTACACCTTTTTCTTTAGATGAAATGTTAGCTTACTCATGTAACTCAAACTCACAAAATAAATCATCTAATTTTATCATAGAAAGATCCCTTGATACTTTGTAGGCATCAACCATTGATGCCCACAATGTAATCCTAGGGAATGATAGTAAAACATACCTCACAAGATCGCGGTTCTCAACCTTATCACCAATTACTTGTAGCTCGTTGATAATTTCTTTTACCCTTCCATATAGTTGGCTAACCGTCTCGTTGATCTTCATTGATAGTGATTGTAATTGAGCCACCAAGAGGTCCTTCTTTGCCCCCTTTGACTCGTTTGAACCTTCGTTGAGCTCGACTAGCTTCTCCCATAATTCCTTGGCGCTCTTGAATGACCCCACCTTGTTGAGTTGTTCCTTTGATAGTCCACATTAAAGCGTTGTGGTGGCCTTGGCATTAGCTTGCGCCTTCCTCATCACCTCCTTGGTCCAACTCCTCATTGGTAGTGGCTCTCCTTGTTCGTTGACGGGTGTGTCGAAGCCATCTACTACACTCATCCAATTCTCAATATCGTTCATCAAACAGTGCTCCATCCTACCTTTTCAATTGGCGAAGTCATTTCCATCGAAGAACGGTGGCCTTGCGGTGCTATACCCCTCTTGAAACGCCATTTCATGAATGCTCCGGTTGACGGTGAGTTCTCTCGAAGCGAACCGGCTTTGATACCACTTGTTAGATAGTGGCGCTTGCTAGAGGGGGTGAATAGCAATTTCTCTCGAACTTTCTCTACAAGAGGGTTAGCATAATACAAAAATATAATGGAAAATATGAAGAACAATGCTAGCAAGTAGAATTTACTTGGTATCCATCCCGAAAGGTGACTAATCTAAGGATCCACACGAGTACACCACCTCCACTATGAAAAACACCTTCAAGGTGGAGAAAACCTTTACAAGGTTGTCTTCTTCCTCTTTACAAAATGAAAATAAATACGAGAGGAAGATCTGAGCACATCTTACACGAACAACACTTTGGTACAGTAAAAGATCGTACCTACCTCGTGCCAAAAAGTCCCCTTTCAATAAGAGTAAAGGACAACTCCACGAGTTGTCCAGCTCGACAGCAGTCGACTGCCCCTGGGGTAGTCGACTGGTCTAGCCTTAATTTCTAGCCAACGGCTATATTTTGGGGTTATCAGTTGGGAGCAGTCAACTGGTCTTGGATCTGAAACCTTCTGTGAGTTTCTGTTTGGGCTGGCAGTCGACTACCTTTCTACAAGTCAACTTCCCAACCTATACAAACAATCATCCTCACTTCAACGACCCTCCTTCACGTGTACCTTCTGTTGGTGCAAGTTGCATCAATGATGTTCTCCTTTAAGTGTTTTAATGTTTGACAATATACTTAGGTCAGTGATACAATGAAGAGACAAAGGGGAGCAAAGGAGAAGTAACCTAAGCTGAAGAAAAGTCCTAGTTAACCTAGGCATCGAAACCCTAAGACCTAGCGAAGGGTTGCTAGGCACCTAGCGAAGGGATGCTAGGCATAGAAGACCTAGAGAAGGACTACTAGGCACCTAGCGAAGGTATGCTAG
Source organism: Boesenbergia rotunda (assembly GCA_024364735.1). Classification (NCBI taxonomy): domain Eukaryota; kingdom Viridiplantae; phylum Streptophyta; class Magnoliopsida; order Zingiberales; family Zingiberaceae; genus Boesenbergia; species Boesenbergia rotunda. The sequence goes on along the minus strand of JAGFNQ010006572.1, from coordinate 265,195 downwards.
GCATACAAGACCTAGCAAAGGGCTGCTAAGCACCTAGCGAAGGGCTGCTAGGTATAGAAGACCTAGCGAAGGGATGCTAGGCACCTAGTGAAGGACTGCTAGGGAATAAAGACCTGGCGAAGGACTGCTAGGCACCTGGCGAAGGACGGCTAGGTAATAAAGTCTTGGTCCAAGGGACTGAGCAACTTAGCTGAGCGATGACTAAGGACAGGAGTAGAGACGGGTCAGGGTTTGGGCGTCTCGAGGTCCGGAGGATCGGAAGCTAAGCAAAAGTCCACCCGAAGGGCTTGGTGGCAACCGTCTCCTGAAAGGAGTAGGTGAAGGGCAAGTTCTCGGGGATGGGAACTTGTGCCGGTTCGACCTAGGGTTTCGTGGAAATCCAAAGTCCGAACCAAGTCCTTAAGGCAAATATTGTATGTATATGCTTTGTATTTGTGTATCTTGCAGGTACCAAGATTGGAAGACAAAGCAAGCGGAACAAGGGTTGGATGCCCTGAAGCAGGGCGCCCTCATCAGGGAGGGTGCCTCCATCAGCCAGGGCGCCCCCAACAGCCAGGGCGCCCTGAGCCAAAGAAGAAAAATAGTGGTTGTGTGAAGTAAGCAGAACAGGTGTCATGCGGGGCGCCCGGAGCATCCGGGGCGCCCTGGTTCAAAGCTGTATGTGCAGTTTCGAACCCAAAACATAGATAAGCCTCCATGAGGGCGCCCGGGACGTCCGGGGCGCCCTGGTCAAAGCTGTTATCAGCTGCGGCGAGGTAGGCGCAGGGATAAAGTTTGACCGAGTCTTCCGGGGCGCCCCCAGGAGGCCTATATAAGGGGCTTCGACCCCTCTGCTTCAACAACCACTGCCATGTACTGTTCCAAGCATTCTGACCGACGACAACGTGCTAGAAACAAGGCTCTACGACTGGGAGGCTCCAGGAGGAAGTGCGCGGCACTTCGGAGGTCCAGATCGGCCGAGTTTCAGATTTGTGTTCGGTTCGCTTTTAGTTATTCCGTACTTAACTTTCAAATTATTGTTGCTTGTAATTGTACACTGTAAGACGGGTTTTCTCCGCCTCCGGAATTTCCAGAAAGGAGACCAATAGTGGACTCACGCTGAGTACATAGGCCTTGGACGTACTGACCCTGGGGGTTGGGAACCAAGTAAATAATCCCGCTGTGTCCTTGTATTATTGTTTTCTTCGTTCTGTTTGTTTTCCGCTGCTACTAACTCTGAATCTAGAACGAAGATCCGAAAGTTTCCGCGAAAGTTTTTAACGATCGATATTCACCCCCCCCCCCTCTATCGACGGCACCGGTCCTACACCTTCAGGTACACTCTCATGGCTTGCCCCTTGAAGTCTTCTTCCACCGGCTATTGTCCCTCGGATGCACACACAAGTCTTCCCTTGGCTTGCCTCCATGCCACCCTTCATGTATGCCCTTTGAAGTCCACTTCTTGGCTTTCCCTTGGAGTCCTCCTCCCTCGGCTCTCGTCCCTCAGATAGGTCCTCCATATGTGATTCTCCAAGTCCTGCAAACTCAATCACATATATCAAATAACAAAATAACACTCTAACCTTAAACATGTTGACACACACATCAAAACTATGATCTTCACGATCATCCTTGGGTCGATTGCCCTAACAAATCATACAACTCAGATTCTGGATAACATCTTATCGTAATTTGTCCGTCCTCGGAGATTGTGAGTTTTTCAGTGTTGATGTCCTCGTCTAGTTCCGATTCCGTTCAGGAGTCGACGTCTTCCGAGGTGGTCAAGGCGAGTAGGTTCGCGTGCGGAGCTTCTTCTTCTTCTTCCAAGGATGATTCATCCCAGGTTGCTTGAAGAGCCTTCTTCCTCCGAGCCTTATTGTTCTCCTTTAGGCTAGGGCACTCTGATCTGAAGTGTCCCTTCTTGTTGCACTCATAGCAGGTGATGTTGCCTTTGCTCTTCTGGCTTGTCGAGGGTTCAAATGGATCTTCCTACTTCCGACATGACTTCTTCTTGTTCGTTTGGTTTTTAAGCTCCTTGTAGTAGTTGTGATCTAGCCGGACTAGTTTTGGACGATCCCCTTCACTATCGTCTGATTCCGAGTCTGAGTCGGACTCGGGTACTGGTTGACTTTTGTTTTTCGGAGTTCTTCCTTGAGTTTTACTAGCAACAAACGCAATACCCTTCTCGACCAATGTAGTATTAGTTTGTTCATGTAATTCAAGCTCATAAAACAATTAATCTAATTTTATTTCAGAAAGATTCCTAGGAACCTTGTAGACATCCACCATAGATGCCCACAGTGTGTTTCTCGGAAATGAGTTTAAGGTATACCTGATTAGGTCACGATTTTCGACCTTGTGACCTATAGTGTGTAGCCCGTTCATCAGCTCCTAGATCCTAGCATGGAGTTGAGCTGCTAATTCTCCGTCATACATCTTTATCATGGAGAGTCTGTTGAGCAACAGATCCCTTTTGCTGATTTGGGTATCAGATGTACCTTCATGTAACTCAATCAGCTTGTTCCAGAGCTCTTTTGCGTTGCTGAATGGTCCGACACGGTTTAGCTCTTCTTTCGTCAGGCTGCATTGTAAGGTTTGGGTAGCTTTTGCATCTGCCTCGATCTTCTTCTTGAGTGGACAGTCCCACTCAGTATAGTGTTGCACCATGCCTTGTGCATTTTTAGGTATTACCAGTCCAGACTGGATAATAATCCACATATCCACCTGAGTTTTCAGGTGGACTTCCATCCTACTCTTCCAGTAGGAGAAATCTTCTCCGCTGAAGAGAGGTGGTCTGGCCGTGCTGTATCCCTCTTGCATGACCATTTAATTTTAAATTGAAAAAGAAAGACAGAAAACTTGTTCCAAAACTAAGTCTTGGATTAGTAGTGCGGGAAAAATAGTAATAAAAAAATCGAGTGGTGTTGCACCAACCTCGATTAACGAGAAGAATATGAGTGCAAAGAGAAAAAAAAATATTAAAATTTGAAAATTTTTGGAAAAATGCTCAACTAGTGGTTGCACCAAATTTGAGCCACTCGCTCTGATACCACTTGTGGGATCGGTTTGAATTGATAGAAGGGGTGAATATTGATCGATAATTTTTCAGAAAAACTTAGAGTAGTTTGCGCAGCAGAAAAGCAAAACAATGCTAACACATTTATTTTTACTTGGGTCGGAGTCGCAGTTAGCTCCTACTACAAGGCCCATGGTCCTTGACCGTTTACGATGGGCAATTCTATATTGCGTAAAATTGTTACAACTTGAGTACAAATATATAATTTAAAATACAACACTTAAATGAAAATTATATGGACAACCGGAAGATTAGAATGTCGGAGCCGCGGGTCGTCGTTGGCGCTTGAGTCTTGAGCACGGAGCGTTTGGATCAGAGCGCTTGAAAGATTGCATAGAAAGAAGTTGTGTTTGAAGCCAAGGGGGAGAACCCCTTTATATAGTGGTCGTTGGGGCGCCTGTGTTGAAGGGGGTGCCTGACACGTGGCCCATTCTGCGCAAAACTCAATCCACAGACTTGGCCAGCGCTTATCCCTTCAACTGGGGTGCCTGAGTTGACTGGGGCGCCTGCATGAACACAGGCGCCTCTGTTGCTATGTTGAGGCTTGCTTCAAAGTGGCTTGGAATCACCCTTTGTCTGGGGTGCCTGTATCAATACAAGTGCCTGGTCAAATAGGCGCCTGACACCAATGAAGCACCTGGGAGCAGAAAGCTTTCACCCTTCGTTCCTGCAACTAGGGTTAGTTCTAAAACATAAATAATAAACAATATAATATCATTTAAGCATGATTAACAACCTGAGCTTGTCTTGGTTCTGACTTTGGGCTTTCAAAATGGAACCCTAGGTCGAACCGATGCCTAATGTTCCCTCATACGGGGAACGCATCCTCACCTACTCCTCTCAGGAGAGTTTACCTGTTTGCCAACCAGCTCCTCCGGTTGGACTTTTGCTCAATCCCCCGGATCAGGTCTTCGTGCCCAGTCTGTGACCAGGACTTATTACCCAGCTTCACTCACCAGGTCTTCGGTGCCCAGTCCACGACCATGACTTATTGCCCAACCTTATGTCAGGACTTAGGTGCCCAACCCGCGGCCAGGACTTAGTGCCCAATTCATAGAACCAGGACTTCGTGCCTAGTGTACCTAGGACTTTTCCTGCACAGTCGAGTAGCATTGTTAGATCACAATAAAGCCTTAACTTTTGAACCCTTTGCCATTATCAAAACATAGGTTTGTCTTTGGTGCTTCCGGCACCAATAGAATCTCCTCAGAACCCAACAGAGCATGCATTTCTAGGGTTAAGTCCTACGCTAAGTCCATTGCGTAGAAAAACCCTAGTTTTGAATGGATAATTTTTGAAAAAAAACTAAGTCAGAAAAATATTTCAAAATTCAAAACATAGCAGAAAAATATGATTAAAAAATATGATTTTTCTTAAAACAGTATGATTTTTTTTTGAAAAAAAAATAATGAATAAAGAGCAGTCCTATTCTACTAAGCATATTCCTAACTGCCTTCTTAGTAAACTAAACTTAGATTCAAGAAATGGTTTAGTGAAAATATCAGCTAGGTTAGATTTTGAGTCTACATGTGTAAGTACGATTTTGCCCCTAGCTACGTGATCCCTAACAAAGTGGTGTCTGATTTCTATATGTTTAGTTCTGGAATGATGAATAGGGGTTTTGGTAAGATTGATTGAACTTATATTGTAAACAAAAACTTTAGTCTGGGTGTAGTCTAGGTTGAAGTCCTTAAGGGTATGCACCATCCATAAAAGTTGGGCTACACATTCCCCTAGGGCAACATATTCTGCTTCAGTTGTGGATAAGGCAACACAATGTTGCTTTCTACTGCACCAGCTAACTAGACTTTATCCTAGTAGCTGACAGCTTCCACTCGTACTTTTTCTATCTAATTTACACCCTGCATAATTTGAGTCCGAAAATCCTAACAATTCAAAATTAGGCGTCCTAGGGTACCAAATGCCTGCATTTATTGTGCCCTTAATATATCTAAGGATCCTTTTAACTGCAGTTAAGTGAGACTCCTTAGCATAAGTTTGGTACCTAGCACAAATACCTACTGTAAAAAGTATATCAGGTCTACTAGCAGTTAGGTAAAGCAAACTTCCTATAATACTTCTATAATATTTTAAGTCAATTGGCTTACCTTCTGGATCGTTATCTATTTTGGCATTTGTGGCCATAAGCATACTTAAATTCTTTGAATTATCCATTTTAAATTTCTTAATTAATTCTTTTGCGTATTTTGATTGGTGAATGTAGTTTCCATCTTTGGTTTGTTTAATATGTAAACCTAAAAAGAAGTTTAATTCTCCTACTAGACTCATTTCAAATTCATTTTCCATAATATTAATAAAGTCTTTTAGGAAGTTAGTGTTTGTTGAACCAAAAATTATATCATCTACGTAAACTTGGACTATAAAAATATCTTTTTCTAAGGTCTTAACAAATAGGGTTGAGTCGATTTGGCCTTGGTTAAAACCTTTAGAAATTAGATAGGTGGATAATATTTCATACCAAGCCCTAGGTGCTTGTTTTAATCTGTAAAGGGCTTTCCTAAGTTTGAACACATAATTAGGGTAGTTATGATCCTCAAAGCCTGGGGGTTGTCCTACATAGACTTCCTCTTTTATAAACCCATTCAGGAAGGCAAACTTGACATTCATTTAGTATAATTTAAATCCTTTATAGGCTACAAAGTCTAGTAGCATCTTAATTGACTCAAGTCTAGCTAAGGGGCATAGGTTTCATCATAGTCTATCCCCTCAACTTGACTAAATCCTTTAGCTACTAAGTGGGCTTGATTTCTGACTATTTCACCTTGGTCGTTCAACTTATTCCTAAATACCTACTTAGTGTCTATTATAGACTTACCTTCTGGTTTAGGCACAAAGTCCCAGACTTGGTTTCTTTCAAATTGTGCTAGTTCCTCTTGCATAGCTATGATCTAGTCTAGGTCAGGTAAGACGTCTTCTATCGTTTTTGGTTTTATCTTTGAAATTAGTGCTATATACTTGACTTAGGTTCCTATAGGATGATCTTATTTAACCCCTAAGGTTGGATCACCTATAATTTGGTCAGTTAGGAGATTTATTCTAGGTTTCTTAGATTTTCTAGAATTTGATTCAGCCTCAGGTCCAGCTGGTAGGTTTTGGGTTGGAACAGGTTCAATAGTTTGAATTGATTCAGTTATTGGTTCAATTACTGGTTTAATCATTGGTTCAATTGTTGGCTCAATTTCGTCTTGATCTTGATTAAAAGTAATTGGTTTTGACGAATTGGTTAAGTTAGTTGAGTTGGGTTTTGTTATGATTTCTTCGTCAAATATAACATTCATGGTTTCTTCAATTCTAAAGATATACTTGTTATAGACCCTATATGCCCGACTCGTAGTTGAGTATCATATAAGAATTTCTGGGGTTGATTTTGATTGAAATTTTCCTAGATAGTCTTTTGTGTTTAGTATATGTACCTTACACCCAAACACCCTTATATAATATAAGTTGGGTATTCTTTGGTAATATATTTCGTAAGGTGTTTTAATGTGTCTTTTATTTATTAGTACCCTATTTTGAATATAGCAGGTGGTGTTTATTACTTCTGCCCAAAATTGATTGGTTAAGTTATATTCGTTGAGCATGGTTCTAGTGGCTTCTTGAAAGGTTCTATTTTTCCTTTCAACTATCCCATTTTGTTAGGGGTTTTCGGGTAGGAAAATTCATGAATATAGTCATTTATTTTACATAATTCATTAAACTTTTGATTTTCAAATTCTCTCCCATGATCACTTCTTATTCTTTTAATTTGAGTATTTTTTTAATTTTCTAACATTTTACATAAGTTGTTAAACGATTCAAATGTTTCATCTTTGATTTTTAAAAATCTAACCCAGGTAAATCTAAAATAATCATCAATAATTACTAAGCAGTATCGATTTCCGCTTAGTGACTTGGCTCCATAGAATCAAATATATCTAGGTGTAGGAGCTCAAGTGTGGCTTGGGATAAGTCTGATTGGGTAAATTTATGGGTTGATTTTGTTTGTTTATCTTGTTGACATGGGTTACAGATTAAATTTTTAAAGTTTTTAATTTTTGGAATTCCCTTAACTAGCCCGTTTTGACTTAATTTAGAAATTAATTTTGTGTGAGTATGACCCAGTCTCCTATGCCAAAGGTTCGTTTCTTCAAGTTGGGTTAAGATACGACACATAGGTGTTGATGGTAGATTAATAATATAGATATTATTTTTCCTTACTCCCTTAAGGGTTATATCTGAGTCATGCAAGTTCCTAATAAGACAGTCAGAGTTGATGAAGGTGACTACATAACCAGTATCACATAACTGACTAATGCTAAGCAAGTTGAACTTAAAATCATCAACCAATAAAACCATTTTGAAAATAAAATCAGAATTTAATTCAATATTACTTGATCAAATTACTTTAAGTGTGATATTGTTGCCAAATGCCACCGAGCCTAGATTTTTATACTTGATTTTAGTGAACTTCAATTTATCCCCAGTCATATGTCTGGAGCATCCACTATCCAACTACCACTGGTCCAAACCATTATGTTCCTACACATAAAGTATTCTGATTTGGATCCATTTATGTAGAGGTGTAAGGATAGATTGATTGAACTTCACTGTCTAATCTGTCTCACCCAATCAGGGTTATCGGTCATGTTATTCCTATGAGTAATTTTGTGAGACAAGTTTTCAACTTAAAAACTTATTAAATTGAATTTTTTGAAAATATTAAGTTGAATTTTAAAAATGTTAAATTGAATTTTTGAAAATATTAAGTTGAATTTTAAAAATGTTAAATTGACTTTTTGAAAATATTAAGTTGAATTTTAAAAATGTTAAATTGAATTTAAATTTTGAAAATATTAAGTTGAATTTTAAAAATGCTAAATTGAATTTAAATTTTGAAAATATTAAGTTGAATTTTAAAAATGTTAAATTGAATTTTTGAAAATATTAAGTTGAATTTTAAAAATGATAAATTAAATTTTTGAAAATATTATGTTGAATTTTAAAAATGTTAAATTGAATTTTTGAAAATATTAAATTGAATTTTAAAAATGTTAAATTGAATTTAAATTTTTTAATTTGATTTAATGTATATTCAGGGTAAAATTAATTGAGTTGGTTGGGTTGGACTACATTATTAGGCCCTACACATCTCACCCATTTCTAAGTGACAAAACAGGTATCCTTATCTGTTTTGTGAGACGTATTAACTGTATCTTGATTTTATGTTAATACTATGATTTAATTAGAACTTGTGTTAGATTTAGGTTTAATAATTAATAAGTTGAAAATACATTTCGATAATCAGCTTCTAGGTCTTAGCGAGGCACAGAGGCCTTCTTTGGTCGTAGTCTTATTGGATCATCAACCTTTTCCTAAACAAAGCCTTTTAAAGAAATTTTATTCTCAAATTACTTATTGACAAACCCTGGTCTAAGTAGTTGAGGATTTGGCGAGGTAGCTTCGGTTAGTTCCACCTGACTAATAGGACCAAATAGGGTACGCCTCACCCTATCTGACTTTTTAGATAAGTTTCCCTAACGTGCTATCATCTTGCCCCACCCTAATACAAAGTTGTGCAAGTTTCAATTAAGTCAGATCCTTATCTAACCATTCCTAAGTCTAAGCATAATAGTTTTGCAGAAAAATAAAATAAACAAGCATCAAATAGAAAACAAAAAAATTATCTAATTATAATAATAGTGTTTATATTGGCTTTCCCTGGACTAAAGCCTCGGTATGGGTTAGGCAAGATGTGAATCTTGTCCTTGGAAGTCCAATATTAGTTTGGTCTGGCTTGATTTATCAAGCATAATTTTGGGGCCCATGCTTGGACTCGGGTTCTACTTGGGTTCAAAACAGTAGTAAGATCTGTATCGTGAGTTGGTTCGATAACCAAGTCCGGATCGGTTCAAAACTAATTTTTGTTTTCTAAGAATCATGTCAAGACTCTTGGAACCCAAGGAAAATCGTTCCAGTGCAATTCTAAGTTCCTTCACCTGAGTTTTCAAGGAGGAATTCTCCTCCTCAAGTTTTTGGGCATGAGTGGAGGTTCCTTCTTGAACGGATTCAGTTAAGGTGCCAGAGTTGACTCCCTCTTTCAGGATTTTGACTTCCTGTTGGAGGGATTCGACCCTAACGTTGGCTTTGGCTAACTTACGAGACAAATAAGATATTAAATCGTAAAGCTGAGATTCGGGGTAACCTTTTACCGTTATTTGCCCGTCTTCCGAAATTGAGAGTCTTCCGGTTCCGACGTTTTCTTCCGATTCCGATTCCGATTCCGATTCCAATTCGGTGTCGAGATTCTTCGAAGCAATCATCGTGAGGAGGTTGGCGTGTGATACTTCTTCTTCTTCTTCTGAAGGCGATTCGTCCCATGTAGCTTTGGGAGCCTTCTTCCTCCGGTTCTTCTTGCTTTCCTTCAAGTTGGGACACTCCGATTTATAGTGGCCCTTCTTGTTGCACCCATAATAGGTTACTTCGCTCTTGGCTTTCTGGCTTGTAGAAGGTTCGGTTGGATCATTCTTTTGCTGGTTCGCCTTCTTCTTCTTTCTTTGGCCCTTGATCATTTTGTAGTTGCTCCGGGCCATCTGGATCAGCTCCGGATAATTGATTCCGTCGTCGTCAAATTCGGAGTCGAAATCTAACTTAGGTATCGGTTACACCTTTTTCTTCTTTTGCTTTGTAGGGAGTTTTCCTGCAAAAAGAGTTAACCCCTTCTTGACCTGTGAAGTGTTAGTCTGTTCATGAAGTTCTAATTCAAAAAAAAGTTCATCTAACTTAATATCTGATAGGTTCCTAGAAATCTTGTAAGCATCTACCATTGATGCCCACAATGGATTCCATGGGAACGAGTTTAGGGTATACCTGATTAGATCAAGGTTTTCTACCATGTGACCTATCGTGTGCAAACCATTCATAAGTTCTTGGATCCTCGTGTGTAGCTATGCAGTTGTTTCACCGTCTTGCATTTTGATCATGTACAGTTTGTTGAGAAGAAGATCCTTATTACTGATTCTTGTGTCCGACATTCCCTCATGCAGCTTGATCAATTTATTCCATAATTCCTTAGCGCCGCTGAACGGGCCAATGTAGTTGAGTTCTTCCTTCGCCAGTCCACACTGGAGGGTTTGAGTGGCTTTTGTGTCTGCTTCTATCTTTTTCTTGAGTGCAGCGTCCCACTCAGAGTATCCTTGAGCTTCTCCTTAAGAGTTCTTCGGGATCTCCAGTCCAGACTGGATGATGATCCACATTTCCAACTGAGTTTTCAGGTGGATCTCCATTTTGTTCTTCCAGTAGGAGAAATCCTCACCAGAGAATAGAGGAGCACGAGCGATGCTGTAGCCTTCTTGTATGACCATTTAATATACCTGAAAAATAAGGAAAATAAAAAAAAAACTCGTTCCAAGACATTGTCTTGAATTAGTAGTACGGTATAAAAAAAGAATAAGCTAAAAATTAATTCGAGTGGTGTTGCACCAACCTCGGAAAAAGAGAATATATATATATATAAAACGAACGAAAAACAATTCTGAAAAACTGCTCAGTTGGCGGTTTCACCAAGGTTGAGCAACCCGCTCTGATATCACTTGTGGGATCGTTATAATCGATAGAGGGGAGGGGGTGAATAGCGATTACATAAAATTTTTGGAATAAATCAGAAACACAATGGAAGAATAAAATCACAATGCTAACGCGTTTTCTTTTTTACTTAGTTCGGAGTCTTTAATGGCTCCTACTCCTTTTGTGGTTAGTCTTCCGACTTCTCTATTGGTTTTTCTCGTCGCATTCTCGGAGAATCCAGTAGTTCTCGAGAACACGAAACTCATGGCTTTGCGACGTCATCCCGAAGATACTCGGCGTGGACGCGAATAGAAGCGGAGCTTCCAAGGGACGCTTATGGTTGGATCTCGTCCCTTCCTTCGAGTTACGTGAGGTAATATGTAAATTAGTTTACGTTTCTGCAAAAATTTTAAATACAGGATCATGTCTACACAAGATAAAATTGCATGCTTAGAAGTGTGGTTAAATGATTTAGAGAAATTATTTATGCTAAACCTTCCGCTACACGTAATTAATTTTAAAATTACGAACCCGCATCCATGTCAACATGCACCCCGACCAACAGTGGTATCAGAGCCGAGGTTTGTGTTCGACATAATCATATAATTGTTTTGCGGAAAGCTTTATCATGATCTCAATTTTGGAAAATTTTCAATTATGGAAACTTTCCAATTATGGTAAATTTTCGATTTAGGAATTTCAAAGTTTGGGAATCCTCATGAAATTTCGCAAACATTTGAAATATCTCTGTTTCTGAAATTTTATGATAATTGTGAAAACTTTCCATTTTTGGAAACTTTCCATTTTGGAAACTTTCCAATTTTAGAAATTTCCTATTTCGGAAATTTTCCAATTTTGGAAAAACGTAAGTTTTCTTTCTACCAGAAACTTACAATTATTCTGAAAATCTTTTATTTTTGGAAACATTCCATTTATGGAAAGCTCGCAATTTTGGGCACTTTTTTCAAGAAAGTCTAGACAAATTATGGGAATATTAATTGGCATTTAAATTTATAATTGGAAATTAAATTATTTACAAAATTCTTTATTTTGGATTGAGTCTCGGGGAGCCGTCCAATTTAAAGTTAGTTGTTATAATTAAATTTCCTAAATTGAATTTAAATTGTCAAATGTTTAATTTGGATTGAACCTCGGGGAGCCATCCAAATTAAGTTATTGATATTAATTTTCTATAAATAAAAAATGTGATCAAATCTTGGAAATTTTTAGGTGATTCTCAAACGATAATTTCCTTATTTGATTTATGAGATGATGCTCTTACATATTATTGTCTCCAAAATTAATTAGGAAAATTGTTTCCTATAGAATATATTTCCTTAAATAAGATTTTCATGAAAATAATATGTGGTTGAATTAAGGGAATCTGTCTCTTAATTTAATAAGATTTGATTTAGAAAAATCAAAGTCTTAAACATATTATTTCCAAAATTGATTTTGATAATTCAGGAAATTGTTTCCCCAAACAATTCCTTGAACAAAGTATGAAATTAGAATTAGGAAATCCGGTTCCTAATTCAATTAATGAGACTTGATAAATTAAGTCACATACATACTTTATTAATGAAATCGTTAGAACATGACATAATTATATGTCATGAATGTGCATAACAGGAAAGGATGAGACCCAAAACCCCTTACAAAATATTAAGGCTAACACCTTCCATTAATATGGTTAGAACCGGAGTTTTGTTTCTCGTTTGGGTTCATGGACACATCCATGGCCGGCTTGAACCTCAACATGTTCAAACCATGGAATTAGTTTATGATTAATATAATTGGAGTCAGAGGTCAATCCTTAGTTTTGGTTGTTGGACACATCCAAGCCTAACTAAACGGTTGAATGAGCTCCAACCATATTAAAACTATTTCTTGATTAATGGGTCAGCCTTAAGCTTGGAGCATCGATTTGTTGTGCCACAACCAAGGTCGATGTAAAGAGAGGTGCAGTTGGGTGTTATGTATATTGTTGCATACTTGTTAATGAGTTAACAACCCAATGATTTATGCAAACATTCAATTAGTTGATAGCATAATGTGATAGTTACATATGTATAATATGTAATCGATATAATTACCTACCTTCATAGCTAAGAATAACTTGATGGACTCTAGCCATGGTTGTTCCTATTTATGGTTGGATATCAGCCTATTTGGAGATGTTCCTACGATCTCCCAAATTGATAAAAAGGGTTATTTAATTCGAAAAATAAATAGGATTTAATTAATGTATATTGATGCATTCTTTATCATTCTCATCACATAACCTCAATTTGTATTTCTAGGATAATCACCTGATCATGTCTTCTCTGAATTTGCATTCCATTTTAGACACCAATAAGCTAGCTGGGCCAAACTTCATGGACTGGCTTCAAAACCTGAGGATAGTCCTCAAGGCAGAAAAGCTTGCTTATGTCCTTCAAGAACAACTTCCCAACCATCCTCCTGAAGATGCAACTCCAGACCAGTTAGTGGCCTATCAGAAACATGTGGCCGATTCTGATCTTGTTAGTTGCATCATACTGGCCGCTATGGTACCTGAGCTACAAAAGCAGCATGAGCATATGGATGCTCATACCATCGTCATCCATCTTCATGAGCTGTTTGACGAGCAGGCGAGATCCCAAAGGTTTGAGGTCTCCAGACTCCCCTTCACCTCTAAGATGCAAGAAGGCACTTCTGTCTCACAGTTTGTGTTGAAGATGTTGGGGTACATTGAGTGACTAGGCATACTCGGATTTGCAATGGATCACGAACTAAGTATTGACTTAATTCTGTATAGTTTACCCAAGAGTTACTCACAATTTGTGATGAACTATCAGACGAACAAATTGCAGACTACCATTCCTGAGTTGCTTAACCTGCTAAAGACTGTAGAGCCTTCTGTAAAGCAGGATCAGAAGACGGTACTGTTAGTTGGTTCCTCAAAGAAAGGCTCTAAGAGGAAGCCCAAAGAACAAAATAAGGGAAGGAAGAAAAAGGCCAAAAAGATTGAAAAGACGCCAAAAGGCACTTGCCATCACTGCGGCAAGGAGGGCCACTGGCGAAGAAATTACAAGGTTTATCTTGAGTCCTTGAAGAAGAAGGCATCCGATGCCCCATCCTCTTCAGGTATCTTCGTTATTGAATGTCACTCTATTTCCTCGTACACCTGGGTACTTGATACTGGGTGTAGCTCACATATATGTAATGACATACAGGGGCTAATGAATAGAAGAAGACTCGTTAAGGGAGAAGCGAATTTACGAGTTTGAAATGGAGCAAAGATTGCTGCTATTGCCATCGGAACATATTTGCTAAAGCTACCTTCTGGACTTGTCTTAGAATTGGATAATTGTTATTTTGTTCCTTCGTTAATAAAGAACATTGTATCTATTTCATGATTGAATGAATAGGGTTATCATTTAACTTTTAGTAATAATTGCTGTTACATAACTTTAAATGGTGTTCTTCATGGGACCGAAACTTTATGCAATGGTATCTACACATTAGATTTATCCGATGACGTTTTCAATATCGAAGTTAGCAACAAACGTGCTCGAATAGATAATCAAATAGACTCCTATATATGGCATTGTCATCTTGGCCAGGTAAGTAAGAAACGCATGACCAAATTACACCGATGTGCAATTCTGGAATCATTTGAACCCGGTTCATTTGATACATGCGAATCATGCTTAAAAGGCAAGAAGACCAAATTACCCTTTTCCGAAAAAGATAAACTAGTGGCAGAATTGCTTGGTCTAATACATACTGATGTATGTGGACCAATGTCAACTCTTGCACATGGAGGCTATAACTACTTCATTACCTTTATCGATGATCACTCACGATTCGGGTATGCGTTCTTAATGAAACACAAATCTGAAGCTTTTGAGAAATTCAAAGAGTTTAGAAGTGATGTAGAGAAACAGCATGGCAATAGTATTAAGATACTTCGATCCGATCGGGGTGATGAATACTTAAGTCAAGAGTTTCAAGATTATCTTAGGTACAATGGGATATTGTCTCAATGGACTCCGCCATATACACCACAGCATAATGGTGTATCTGAGAGGCGTAACCGAACCTTGATGGACATGGTTAGATCTATGATGAATCATGCAACTCTTCCAAAATCCTTTTGGGGCTTTGCGCTTAAGACAGCTGTTTACTTACTAAACAGAGTCCCGACCAAGGTAGTCTCTACTACTCCATATGAGGCGTGGAATAGTAAGAAATCTCATTTATCTCACCTAAAGATATGGGGTTGTCCTGCTTATGTAAAGCGGACTGTATCAAAAAAATTGGATGATAAGTCTGATAAATGTCTATTTATTGGATACCCTAAGGAAATGAAGGGTTATCAATTCTATCATCCCTTGGAACAAAAGGTGTTTGTTTCAAGGCATGTTGTATTTCTAGAAAAACAATTTCTTTTACAAGAAAACAGTGGGAGTAGCATTGAACTTGAAGAAGTTCAAGAAACTCCAATAGACATTACAGAGACACCTAGTCTAGACCCACAACCAATAACTCATAATGATGAGCTATCAGTTGAACCTAAAACAACACCATTTCTTCGTAGGTCTGATAGGATATGCAATATTCCAAAGAGATACGGCTTTCTCATAAGTGAATTGAACGACGTGTTACTCTTTAACGATGACGAACCTATCAGTTATGAAGATGTTCTGAAAAATTCAGAAAGGGATAAATGGATTGAATCCATGAAGTTGGAAATGGATTCTATGTACAAAAATCAAGTATGGGACATGGTTAACCCACCTGAAGGGATTAAGCCCATAGGGTGTAAGTGGGTTTTCAAGAAGAAAACCGACATGGAAGGTAATGTTATTACCTTTAAGGCTAGATTAGTGGCAAAAGGATATCGTCAGAAACAAGGAATTGATTATGACGAAACCTATTCGCCAGTAGCTATGCTTAAATCCATTCAGATGCTCCTGGCCATAGCAGCTCATTATGATTAGAGATATGGCAAATGGATGTGAAAACAGCTTTCCTTAATGGAAACCTGCTTGAGGATGTATACATGATACAATCTGAAGGATTCACATCGGTTAATAAAACCAAAGTATGTAAGCTTCGACGATCCATATATGGACTAAAGCAAGCATCCAAGAGCTGGAACATCCGTTTTGATGAGACAATCAAAGAGTTTGATTTCTCACAAAATCCTGGCGAACCTTGTGTGTACAAGAAGGTTAGTGGGAGTGCAGTCGTATTCCTAGTGTTATATGTCGATGACGTATTACTTATAGGAAATGATATATCAGTCTTACAGTCAGTTAAAATTTGGTTGTCCAAAACTTTCTCCATGAAAGACCTGGGAGAAGCAACCTATATCCTTGGGATTAGAATCTATAGAGATAGATCAAAACGGTTGCTTGGTCTTTCGCAATCTACATATATAGACCGAGTGCTAGAAAGGTTTAGCATGTCGGAATCCAAGAATGGTTACCTTCCCATCAGGCATGGGATCAACCTTTCGAAGTCTATGTGTCCGCGCACAGAAGACGAGAGGATTTGCTTGAGTATGATTCCTTATGCATCCGTGATAGGATCTATCATGTATGCTATGTTATGTATGTTAGTGATATAAGAGAAGTGTCATAAGGCAATCACCTTATGATTGTAATCATTTATTTTAATAAATGAATATTCACTATTTGAGTATACATGTTTGTGTATTTGATTGAGATCTTAAACTCATTTACTGAATGTCCGCAATACAATTCACAGCATGAGAGAATTTGTGATGAATTCACAACTAGTGATTATCTCTACATGTGCAATTGTGAAGTATTGAAATTATCCCTAGTCGATGAATTGATAAATACGGACACTATCAATTCTGTTGAGACTAGCATGGGTTATTCTCTAATCAGCTGATTCTCATTGGCTGGTGACATTGAGATGTCCGGAGATAAACATGAATGCTAGTTAAGGGAACTAGTTCATTGGAGTGACTGGCTGTAAAACTTCATATGGTAGTCTACATATAGATATGTCAGTGATGTTCTTACTGCAGCTTATGTGCGATGTTCCTTTGACTTGCGATGTTCAAGTCATCTTGGTCATGGAGACTTATGCCTTGACATCTTTGTTAGTAATATGAGAGAAGTGTTCTAAGGCAATCGCCTTATGATTGTAAAAATTTATTTTAATAAATGAAAATTCACTATTTGAGTATACATGTTTGTGTATTTGATTGGGATCTAAAACTCATTTACTGAATGTCCGTAAAACAATTCACAACATAAGAGAATTTGTGATGGAATCACAACTAGTGATTATCTCTACATGTTTAATTGTGAAGTATTGAAAATATCCCTAGTCGATGAATTGATAAATACGGACACTATCAATTCTGTTGAGACTAGCATGGGTTATTCTCTAATCAGCTGATTCTCACTGGCTGGTGACATTGGGATGTCCGGAGATAAACATGAATGCTAATTAAGGGAACTAGTTCATTGGAGTGACTGGCTGTAAAACTTCACATGGTAGTCTATATATAGACATGTCAGTGAAGTTCTTACTGCAGCTTAAGTTCGATGTTCCTTTGACTTGCGGTGTTCAAGTCATCTTGGTCATGGAGACTTATACTTTAACATCTTAAGCAAGCATCTCCAAGGAGGTGTGGACCCAGGATGGTTGGGTATAAGCCGAAGTGCCCAAAGATGTTTGAACAACCTATAAAGGATTCACCACTCCTTGCGAGGAGATGTATACCCGAGGCCTATCGTCGGATTGTTACTCGAAGCCTCTGGCCAGAGCATGACATGTTCAGAGTATGAATCTCCTAAATACATGAGAGTAATTAGAATCCGTAGGACGAGAAAACGTTACTTGGGCTAGGTGTGACGTAGTCAGCCTACTGNAGATCAGACCAGAAGACGAAGAAGGAGATCAACCTAAGCTGGTCCGACTGGCCCGAAGCTACTATAAAGAATTGAAGAACCAAACCTACAGAAGGAAGGCCAACCGAAGAAAGGACGAACTAGCTGAACCCACAAATGACAAAAACAAGCCCAACGTAACTTGCTACGAGTGCAAGAAGAAGGGCCACTACAAGACAGAATGTCCGAACCTGAAGGAGACCAAGAAGACACGAAGAAAGAAAGCACTCCAAGCAACCTGGGACGAATCTTCCTCGGAAGAAGAAGAAGAAGCACCCCAGTCAAACCTACTAGCCCTGACCGCCTCAGAAGAAGTCGAGACCGAGTCAGAATCTGAACAGGACGACGGCAGACTATCCTTTTCAGAAGACGGCGAAATCAAGGTAAGTGGTTTCAATAGAAGTCAGTTAAATGAACTTATTTCATATCTTTCTCGAGACTTGGCGAAAGCCAAACTCCGAGTCGAATCCCTCCGACAGGAATTAAAACACCTGAAAGAGGGAGCTGACTCTAAACCCTTAAAGGAGAAAGTTCAAGAAGGAACTCCTACTCAAGTTGAAAAACTTGAGAAAGAGAACTCCTCCCTGAAAACTCAGGTTAAGGATCTTAGAGCTGCCTTAGAATGATTCACTTCTGGTTCCAAGGGTCTTGACATGATTCTTGGAAAATAGAAGTCCGTTCTAAATCGATCCGGACTTGGCTACAGAACCAAATCCTGACAAAGATCTTACCTTGCTGTACTGAATCAGTCCAGAAGTAAAGTTCAGGCATGGGTACCAAAACTATGCCTGAATCAACAAACTGGATCAAATCAATATTGGATCCCCAAGGACAAGATTCACATCTTGCTAAACCATTATCGTGGCTATAGTCCAGGGGGAGCCAAATTGAAAACAATATTTATTGCTAGATAGAATTTAATTCTTGATTGAAATTTGCCTGTCTGATTGTTTATTTAAATTTCTGTAATTTACCATGCTTAGACTTAGGTTAGATTAAGGACTGAACAACTTAACTGAAACTTGACAACATAGTATTGGGTGGAGGTGAGATGATAGTACGTTAGGGAAACCAATTCTAATAAGATCAAGTACACTTGGTCTCTTTAGACTGGTGAAACTAGCCGAAGCTACCGATCCAAAATCCAATCTAGTTAGACCAGAACTTTTAAAAGATTAATTTTGAAAATGAAATTTCATTAAACGGCCTTGTCAAGGAAAGGGTTGATGATCCAATAAGGCTACGGCCAAAGAAGGCCTAGTGCCTCGCCAAGACCTGGAAGCCAATTTTTGAATTTCAAATTCAAATTACTTTTTGACAAATTCAAATCTAACATAAATTTTCAGTTAGGTATAGATTCAAACATTTCCTTTCAAAATAAATTTAACTGTTTTCAAAAATTAATTTAAGGTTTTCAAAATAAATAAATAATTTTTTAAAATAATTTTACTTATCAAAAACCTGTCTCACAAAACCTATAAGGCTAACGTGGTTGAAAACCCTAGATTTGAGTGAGACAGACTAGGCAGTGAAACTCAATTTAAGCTATTCCTGACTCTAATTGGATCCAAATCAATAAAACTCTTTTATGTGTAGGAACATAAAGATTTGGACCAATGGATGTTGGATAGCGGTTGCTCCAGACACATGACTGGAGATAAATTGAAGCTCACCAAACTCAAGTTCAAGAACCTAGGCTCAGTGGCATTTGGCAACAATGCTACACTCAAGGTAATTGGGTCAGGTAATATTGAACTCAATCTGACTTTGTTATTAAGAAAGTTCTTTTGGTTGAAAACTTCAATTTTAACTTGCTTAGCATAAGTCAGTTATATGATTCTGGTTATATAGTCACCTTCAACAATTCTAACTGCCTGATTAGAAATGTACAAGACTCAGAAATCATGCTTAAGGGCACTAGAAAAAATAATGTATACACCATAAACCTTCCCCTAGTACCCAAATGTATGTTAACTCAGTTAGAACAATCAAACCTCTGGCATAGGAGATTAGGTCATACTAATCTGAGAACTATCTCAAAAGTCGCCCAACTTGGCTTAATCAAAGGTATCCCCAAAATTAAAAAAAATGAAAACCTAATATATGAATCATGTAATCAAGGTAAACAAATCAAATCTAATCACAAACTAATTCAATATGACCTAACTCAAACCACACATGGGCTCCTGCATCTTGACCTATTTGATTCACATGGAGCCAAGTCACTAAGCGGGAACCGATACTGCTTAGTAATAGTTGATGATTAATCTAGGTTCACCTGGGTTAGGTTTCTAAAAGCCAAAGATGAAACCCTAAACCTATTTAATGAATTCTGTAAATTAATTGAAAATCAAAATGATACTAAGATTAAAAGACTTAGGAGTGACCACGGGGGAGAATTTGAAAATCAACGGTTCGAGGAATTCTGTAAGGTCAATGGGTATTTACATGAATTTTCATGTCCTAGAACCTCCCAACAAAATGGGATAGTCGAAAGAAGAAATAGAACATTACAGGAAGCCACTAGGGCTATGCTCAACAAATTTAACCTAGCAAACCAATATTGGACAGAAGCGAATAGTACGACTTGTTACATCCAAAATAGGGTTCTGATTAACAAGTGAAACAACAAAACACCCTATGAACTGTACTACCATAGACTCCCAAATCTACACTACCTAAGTGTCTTTGGATGTAAAGTCCATATCCTAAACACCAAAGACTATTTAGGGAAATTTCAGTCCAAGTCAACACTAGGTATCTTCCTAGGATACTCAACCACAAGTAAAGCCTATAGAGTTTACAACAAACAAACTAAGAAAATTGAAGAAACAACAAACTTAATATTTGATGAAGAAATCAACTCAACATCTAATAATCCATACCCAACTTCATCAAATTCTGATCAAGAAAATAATGAATAAACTAGTGAACCCTTAATTGAACCCTTAAACAAACTAACTATTGAACCAATTAATGAGTCAACTGAACCAATTATCGAACCAACAAATGAACCAGACCAAGGAGTCCAATCATATAGTGAACCAAACCGACCAGCCGGACCTGAGGCTGAACCAAGTTCTAGAAGAACCAAGAAACCCAGACTTAGTCACCCAACCGATCAAATTGTGGGTGATCCAATTCTAGGAGTCAGGACTAGGTCCTCCTATAGAAACCTTAGTCAAATAGCTATGATATCAAAAATTGAACCCAAAACTATAGAGGACGCCCTACCTGATCCTGATTGGATCATAGCTATGCAAGATGAATTAGCTCAATTTGAGATAAACCAAGTTTGGGAATTAGTACCTAAACTTGAGGGCAAATCCGTCATTGACTCCAAGTGGGTCTTTAGGAATAAGCTAAATGATCAAGGAGAAATAGTTAGAAATAAAGCCCACTTAGTAGCAAAGGGATTCAGCTAAGTAGAGGGATTAGATTATGACGAAACATATGCCCCAGTAGCTAGACATGAGTCCATTAGAATGTTGCTAGCCTTTGCATTCCATAAAGGATTTAAGCTATATCAAATGGATGTATAGTCAGCTTTCCTAAATGGATTCATTAAAGAAGAAGTTTATGTAGGACAACCCCCTGGGTTTGAGGACTTAGACAAACCTGACCACGTTTACAAACTAACTAAAGCACTATATGGGCTAAAACAAGCACCTAGAGCCTGGTATGAACGTTTATCAACTTACTTAATATCTAAAGTATTTAAACAAGGACAAATTGACTCAACCCTATTTATTAAACCCCTAGGAAAAGATATATTTATTGCCCAAATTTACGTAGATGACATAATCTTTGGGTCCACCAACTCGAACTTTCTAAAAGAATTTGTTAAAATAATGGAAAACGAATTTGAAATGAGCCTAGTTGGTGAACTTAACATTTTCCTAGGCTTACAAATTAAACAAACTAGGGATGAAAACTATGTCCATCAATCCAAATATGCTAAAGAGTTAATAAAGAAATTCAAAATGGATAACTCTAAAAGCATAAGTACCCCATGACCACTAATGTAAAAATAGATAGTGACCCTGATGGTAAACCAGTGGACCTTAAACTCTATAGAAGTATGATAGGTAGTCTACTGTACCTTACAGCCAGCAGACCTGACATTCTTTTTGCTGTAGGGATGTGTGCTAGATACCAAACCTGTGCTAAGAAAACGCACTTAGCAGCCCTAAAAATAATACTAAGATATATAAAGGGTACCCTAAATGTAGGGATTTGGTATCCTAGAACCTCAACCTTCAATTTGTCAGGATACTCGGATTCTGACTATGCTGGCTGCAAATTAGATAGAAAGAGCACAAGTGGAAGCCGCCAACTGTTAGGAAATAGTCTAGTAAGTTGGTGCAGTAGAAAACAACACTGTGTAGCTCTGTCCACAACTGAAGCTGAGTATGTAGCCTTAGGAGAGTGTGTAGCACAACTTTTATGGATGATGCACACTCTTAAGGACTTCCAGATTAACTACTCCCAAACTCAAGTATTTATTGACAATATAAGTTCAATTAATCTAACTAAGAATCCAATCCAACATTCCAGAACCACACACATAGAAGTCAAACATCACTTTGTAAGAGACCATGTAGCCAGGGGTGAAATAGTACTTAAGCATATAGACTCTAAATCTAACTTAGCTGATATACTCACAAAACCCTTACCTGAGTCTGAGTTCAGCTCACTGAGAAGGCAGTTAGGATTGTGCTCTGTAGAATATATTAACTCTACTTTTGAGTTTTTTTGCTTTATTTGATTTAAAAATTAATTTCTAAAAGAATTTTGAAAAATTGTTTTTCTTTAATTTTAAAATCAGTTTTTTTATCTTTTCCGACTTAGTTTTATTTCAAAACTATCCTTTTTCAAAACTAGGGCTTTTTCGTAAATGGACTTAGCCTAGGCCCTAACCCTAGAACTACATGCACCTATAGATTTAGAAGCCAGCATCTCACAAGCACCTTAGGGTACTTTTGAATGATAACCTAGAAAGGGTTGAGATGCTTAGGTCTTTGCCTTAATTCAAGATGCTTTAAGTCAGTGCATCTGCAGTAATTGGGGTACTACATACAACTTACACAGCAATCAAGTTAAATGTCAAGTTTAGAAAATCTAACTTGAACAGAAACACTTAACTTGACTATCCCTAGCAAAAACTACTGCTTATAACAGTTAGTAAGTAGCTAATTGGGTTAGACAAGTCCCTACAAGAGAAAATTAACTGATTTGGTCTTATCATGAATTGGTTCAGTACAGCAAAATCATGCAAATATTTTTCCTTTATGAAAGTTATTCCCTTTATGAAATTTAATTCCTGCTATATTTATCTATTTTTGATATATGGCAAAGGGGGAGAGATAAGAAAGGAGAGAGTTTAAAATTTTCTATTTAAAATATTTTTTGTTTTAAATTTTTTTTGTCTCTCAAAATTTCAAAAATCTATCCTTTATTCAAAAAGTACTTAACTAAGCTTTTCAAAACTTCTGTAAGTACTTAAGCTTTTCAAAAATTTTGTAAGTACTTAAGATTTTCTAAGTACTTAAGCTTTTCAAAATTTTCTAAGTACTTAAGCTTTTCAAAATTTTCTAAGTACTTAAGCTTCTCAAAAATTTACTAAGTTTTGTTAAAATCTTACTAAGTACGTAAGTTTTGTTAAAATCTTACTAAGTACTTAAGTTAAAGCTTTCAAATACTTTTGAGTACTTTAAAACATAAGGCTTCAAAATTTTTTTAAGTACTCTAAACTCATGCTTCCAAAAACTCTTCTATGTACTTTTAAAAATTAAGTTGTCAAAAGATTTCCAAGTACCTAAACTTAAGTTTTCAAAAGTGCAAAAATCATTTTTGAAAATACAAAAGCCTTCTATTGAAAATAACTCTAAGTTTTTTCTTAAACTTAGAACCCCACGAATTTTTGAAAAAATCTAGGGGGAGAGTCCTTCCAGGGGGAGGGAACAAAATTTAATGTTTTTACATGCTTTGATTAAAACTTAACTTTTTGAACTAGGGTTGCCATAAATCAAAAAGGGGGAGATTGTTGGTGCAGAAAGCACCCAAGTCAAACCTGTGTTTTGATAATGGCAACAGGGTTCAAAAGTTAGGTCTTACTTGTTATCTAACATGTCACTCTAGTGTGCAGGGTAAAAAGCCCTAGCGAAGGACTATTAGGCACTGGCGAAGGAATGCCAGGGTAAAAAGCCCTAGCGAAGGAATGC
The DNA here is from genome assembly GCA_024364735.1 of Boesenbergia rotunda. Classification (NCBI taxonomy): domain Eukaryota; kingdom Viridiplantae; phylum Streptophyta; class Magnoliopsida; order Zingiberales; family Zingiberaceae; genus Boesenbergia; species Boesenbergia rotunda. The sequence goes on along the minus strand of JAGFNQ010006572.1, from coordinate 241,433 downwards.
TAGGCACTGGCGAAGGAATGCCAGGGTAAAAATCCCTAGCAAAGGACTGCTAGGCGCTAGGTGAAGGACAGCTTGGGACTGAAGCCCTAGCGAAGGAATGCTAGGCACCGGGCGAAGGACAGCTCAGTATCCAAGACCTGGCAAAGGACCGCCAGGCAAAAGTGTTGGTGCAAGTTGCATCAATGATGTTCCTCTTTAAGTGTTTTAATGTTTGACAATTCACTTAAGTCAGTGATATATTGAATAGACAAAGGGGAGCAAAAGAGAAGTAACCTTAGTTGAAGAAAAGTCCTAGTTAATCTAGGCATCGGAACCCTAAAGACCTAGCGAAGGGCTGCTAGGCACCTAGTGAAGGGTTGCTAGGTATCGTAACCTTAAGACCTAGTGAAGGGCTGCTAGGTATCGTAACCTTAAGACCTAGCGAAGGGCTGCTAGGCATAGAAGACCTAGCGAAAGGCTGCTAGGCACCTAACGAAGGGCTGCTAGGCATAGAAGACCTAGCGAAGGATTGCTAGGCACCAGGCGAAGGACCTCTTGGTAACAAAGACCTAGCGAAGGGCTGCTAGGCACCTGGCGAAGGACTGCTAGGAAAAGAAGACTTGGTCCGAGGGACTAAGCAACTTAGCCGAGCGATGACTAAGGACAGGAGTAGAGACGGGTCAGGGTTTGGGCATCTCGAGGTCCGGAGGTATCGGAAGCTAAGCAAAAGTCCACCCGAAGGACTGGGTGGCAACCGTCTCCTGAAAGGAGTAGGTGAAGGGCGAGTTCTCGGGGATAGGAACTCGTGCCGGTTCGACCTAGGGTTTCGTGCAAATCCGAAGTCTGAACCAAGTCCTTAAGCTTAACATTATATGCATATATGCTTTGTGTTTGTGTATCTTGCAGGTAACAAGAACCGGAGACAAAGCAAGCAGAAGAAGCAGCCTTGCAGTGTTAATGCAGGGCGACCTCATGCACCAGGGCGCCCTGGTCAACATTGATTCGTTGCTGCGAGAATGAAGCAGTGGATAAGCGCTGACTGGGTTCAAGATGGGCGCCTGGAAGATCTGGGGCGCCCTGGTCAAAGCTGTTATCAGCTGCGGCGAGGTAGACGCAGGGATAATGTTTGACCGATTCATCCGGGGCGCCCCTAGCGTCCAGGGCGCCCCCAGGAGGCCTATATAAGGGGCTTCGACCCCTCTGCTTCAGAAACAACATTCAAGAGCGATTCTGATCATTCCGACCAACGACAACGCGCTAGAAACAAGGCTCTACGACCGGGAGGCTCCAGGAGGAAGTGCGCGGCACTTCGGAGGTCCAGATCGGCCAAGTTTCAGATTCTTGTTCGGTTTGCTATTAGTTATTCCGTACTTAACATTCAAATTATTATTGCTTGTAATTGTACACTGTAAGACGGGTTTTGTCCGCCTCCAGAAATTCCGAAAAGGAGACCAATAGTGGACTCACGCCGAGTACATAGGCCTTGGACGTACTGACCCTGGGGGGTCGGGAACCAAGTAAATAATCCCGCTGTGTCCTTGTTTTATTCGTTTTGTTTGTTTTTCGCTGCTACTAACCCTGAGTCCAGAATGAACTAAAGTCTTCTACGAAGTTTCCGCGAATAATTTCCACGATCGATATTCACCCCCCCTCTATCGACGGCACCGGTCCTACAATTGGTATCAGAGCCGAGCCGCTCTTCACCCGACTAACCGCCGACGGAGCAACGACGCCAAGAGTTGAGGGGGAGCCCAAGGGTGAATCAGGTACATTTTTTTAATGTCTAATTTTAAATTGCATATTATTTGTTTCACGTGCAGGGAGAGAGGGCACTATAAAAATCAGTGCCCTACTCGTAAGAATCGTTCGTTACCGGCAGCAAAGGAAGTACCAGCGCCAGGAAACCGGAGGGACAAAAGTCACGTACAATGCTTCAAATGCAAGAAATACGGACATTACAAAAACAAATGCCCGGCAAAGGTACGTAAGATTTACGTTCCAAAAGTTTTACAATTTCCTGCATTGTCTTTAGATAATTCAGTTAATTTTTCTGATAAATTAAATTTACTGGATAGTAGATTAAATATTTTGCATCAAAGATTAGAAAATACATATATGATTAAAATATCCAAAATTAACTATTTAATTACTAATATTAATTCGATAATTGCTAAAATTAATTCTGATAATTATTCTGATAAAATTAATCCTGATGAAATTAATTCTGATAATTATTCTGATAAAATTAATTCTGATGAAATTAATTCTGATAATTATTCTGATAAAATTAATTCTGATGAAATTAATTCTGATAATTATCCTGATGAAATTAATTCTGATAATATTAAGTCTGATAATTTTAAATCAGATAAAATTAAACCTAAGGATAAATTTGAATTCAAATTCGAAAATCTTAAGGATAATTCGGAATTCAAATTCAAAAATCTTAAGGATAATTCGGAATTCAAATTCAAAAATCCTAAGGATAATTCCGAATTCAAATTTGAAAACCTTAAGGATAATTCTAATGATATCCCTGAAATTATTGAAAATTTTAAGGATAAAGATGATAACTTAATTATAGAAAATCTTGAAAGTTATTACAAAAATTTAACTAGTGGCCCCTCTTACTCCACCTACTATGAGGATATTGAAAAATCTAATCTTGAGGAGGATATAGGACTATCTAAGATAAAGGCCATAGTTAATAAAAATTACAAAAATCCAAATAAAACAAAATTATTAGAAAAACTTGAAAAGAAAGATAAAAATGAAGAAGAAATTTTTGAAATAATGAAAATGATGAATTTAAACCCACAATTATTAATTAATCATTATAATTCGAATTAAATCTTAAACCTAATTAAATTCGAATTAAATCTTAAATTAATCCTAATTAAAATTAAATTCAAATTAATTCAAATTAAATCCAAATTAAATCCAAACAAAATTCAAATTTAAATTAAATTCGAAATTCAAATTCAAATTAAATTCAAATTCAAATTAATTAATTCTTAATAATTCAAATTCAAATTAATTAATTCTTAATAATTCAAATTCAAATTAATTAATTCTTAATAATTCAAATTAAAAATTAAAACTTAAATAATTCAAATTTATTTAAATTCGAATTAATTCGAATTAATTCAATTAAATTCGAATTAATTCAAATAATTAAATTAAATTCAAATTAAATTCAAATAAATCCAAATTAAATTCAAATTAATTCAAATTAAATCCTAATTAAATCCAAATTAATTCAAATTAATTCAAATTAAATCCTAATTAAATTTAAATTAATTCAAATTAAATCCTAATTAAATTCAAATTAAATTAAATTAAATTCAAATTAAATTAAATTTGAATTAAATTCAATTCAGTTAAAATTTTAAGTCAGTTAAATCAATTTAATTCAAATTAAGCTAATCAATTCAATCTACTTCAAATAAATTCAACTTTAATTGATTCAAATCAATTCAATTTTAATTAATTAATTTTCAAATTAATTCAAACTTCAATTAACTCAACTTCAAATCTTAAATAACTTAAAATCAAACTAAAATAAAATTTTATGCAAACTGTAACAATTAAAATTAATAACACTAAATATGTCAAAGTGGGTTGGCATATTCGCAGGTTCACACGACATCTATCAAATCAGGAATTTGATACATTTTTAGAAACTTAAATAAAATTCTTTAGACTTGTTTGACTCATGCATAATTGCCATGTCATGCATCTGATACTTCTTTTTTGACATGTCATTCATATTTAATTTTTATGCATATATTAGAACGGTTATAGGAAAAAGAATAATTGAAACTTGATCAACCTAGTATTGGGTTGCGGTGAGATGATAGTACGTTAGGGAAGCCAACTCTAATAAGATCAAGTATACTTGGTCTCTTTAGACTGGTGAAACTAGCCGAAGCTACCGATCCAAAACTAAAACTAGTTAGACCAGAATTTTTCAAAAAGTAATCTTGAAAATGAAATTTCATTAAAAGGCTTTGTCAAGGAAAGGGTGGATGATCCCATAAGGCTACGACCAAAGAAGGCCTAGTGCCTCGCCAAGACCTGGAAGCCAATTTTTGAAATTCAAATTCAAGTTACTTCTTGTCAAATTCAAATCTAACACAAGCTTCAATTAAATCTAAGAATTGAAAAATAAATTAAAGAAAAATGATTCAAGCATCTCACAATACACTTATAAGGCAATCATGCTTGTTGTATTGATACATCTAAAATGGGTGAGATGTTAAGGACTAATAAATTGAAAAATGTTTTTCAAAATTATTTTTCAAAATCATTAGAATATTTTTTCTAAAAATATATTTTTAAAATAGTGTTTCAACATAATAATGTTTTTATGAAATTCATGCTTGTCTGGTTGAATATGCATATTATATGTTTTTTCAAAATTATATCTTTTCAAAAATTGTTTGACTCACACAATTAGACACAAGCCTCTTAGGACAACACTAAAGTTCCTTAAGGCACTTAGATAGAGTCAAACGGTGTTGGATGCAGGGGGAGTGTTTTGTTCTTTTTATTAAAAATATTTTTCGAAAACTGCACCTTAATTTGCATTACATATGTTTTCAAAATTATCCTCTTTCCAAATTGTGGCTTCAAAATCTATCTACTTAAAAATTATCGGTTCTTTGACTTTGATAAACCCTAAAGACACAGAGGAAAGGTCCACTTTATGATCTTCAAGGACTCCTAGGACGTGTCAAATTTAGGGGGAGTCAAAGTCAAAAGAAGAATTTCATAAAAAGTTTTTTTAATTATCCATTTTTCTTAAAATAATTCTTCTTAATCTGAATCAAACCTTAAGACTTAGAGGAAGAGTACTTGTGGTCAACAAGCTTCCCAGGACTAGGTCAAGTTTAGGGGGAGATCAAATTAAAAGAATTATTGAATATTTCAAATGTTTTCTTGAGCGGTATTTTCAAATCTTGTTGAAAACATAAGTATTCTTTCAAAATAGTATCAATTTTCAAAAATTACTATTATTTTCAAAAGTTCATCTGGTTTTTTTTCAATTTGAAATAATATCTTCAGTTTGGAAAATCTTCCAGGACACTTAGGAAAATGTCCTTGTAGTCAACAAGGTTTCCTATGATTGTGTCAGACTGAAAGACAAACCAAATCAAGTACTATCACTTTAAAATCATTACATTTTTTCATCATATTATTCTGTGACTTATGAAATCTTACATAATATTTACATGGGTTGGAAAACTTCCAGGACACTTAGGAAAATGTCCTTGTAGTCAACAAGGGTTCCCAGGATAGTGTCAGACTGGAAAATTAACCAAGTGAAGTCAATATATTTTCAAAGGTACTTATATTTTTCAAAAAATTACATAATTTTTCAAAGTACTAGTACTTTTCAAAGCGCATAGCATCTTTTTCAATTTTTTTTCAAAAATTGCAATATATCTTTCAAAATACAATTCTTTCAAAATTTTGCACTAAGTATTTTCACAATGAACCAAAGGTTTTCAATGTTGGTGCAAGTATTTTCTTTTGTTTTTTGATGTATGACAAAGGGGGAGAGGTGTGTGCTTAAGTTAGAAATATTTTCCCCAAAGATCAAAAATGTAGTTTTAAAACTTATATCATTTTTTTGGATCATTTTTACCCCAAGGATAGTAATTTGCCCCTTTAAACCAATCTAACTTAAGTTATTGTCAAACATCAAAAAGGGGGAGATTGTTGGTGCAAGTTGCATTAATGATGTTCCTCTTTAAGTGTTTTAATGTTTGACAATTCACTTAAGTCAGTGATATATTGAACAGACAAAGGGGAGCAAAAGAGAAGTAACCTTAGTAGAAGAAAAGTCCTAGTTAATCTAGGCATCGGAACCCTAAAGACCTAGCGAAGGGCTGCTAGGCACCTAGCGAAGGGTTGCTAGGTATCGTAACCTTAAGACCTAGCGAAGGGCTGCTAGGCACCTAGCGAAGGGCTGCTAGGTATCGTAACCTTATGACCTAGCGAAGGGCTGCTAGGCACCTAGCGAAGGGCTGCTAGGCATAAAAGACCTAGCGAAAGGCTGCTAGGCACCTAGCGAAGGGCTGCTAGGCATAGAAGACCTAGCGAAGGATTGCTAGGCACCAGGTGAAGGACCGCTTGGTAACAAAGACCTAGCGAAGGGCTGCTAGGCACCTGGCGAAGGACTGCTAGGAAATGAAGACTTGGTCCGAGGGACTAAGCAACTTAGCCGAGCGATGACTAAGGACCGGAGTAGAGACGGGTCAGGGTCTGGGCGCCTCGAGGTCTGGAGGTATCGGAAGCTAAGCAAAAGTCCACCCGAAGGACTGGGTGGCAACCGTCTCCTGAAAAGAGTAGGTGAAGGGCGAGCTCTCGGGGATAGGAACTCGTGCCGGTTCGACCTAGGGTTTCGTGCAAATCCGAAGTCCGAACCAAGTCCTTAAGCTTAACATTATATGCATATATGCTTTGTGTTTGTGTATCTTGCAGGTAACAAGAATCGGAGACAAAGCAAGCAGAAGAAGCAGCCTTGCAGTGTTAATGCAGGGCGCCCTCATGCACCAGGGCACCCTCATGCACCAGGGCACCCTGGTCAACATTGATTCATTGCTGCGAGTACGAAGCAGTGGATAAGCGCTGACTGGGTTCAAGATGGGCGCCCGGAAGATCCGGGGTGCCCTGGTCAAAGCTGTTATCAGCTGTGGCGAGGTAGACGCAGGGATAAAGTTTGACCGAGTCATCCGGGGCGCCCCTAGCGTCCAGGGCGCCCCCAAGAGGCCTATATAAGGGGCTTCGACCCCTCTGCTTCAGAAACAACATTCAAGAGCGATTCTGATCATTCCGACCAACGACAACGTGCTACAAACAAGGCTCTACGACCGGGAGGCTCCAGGAGGAAGTGCGCGGCACTTCGAAGGTCCAGACCGGCCAAGTTTCAGATTCTTGTTCGGTTTGCTTTTAGTTATTCCGTACTTAACTTTCAAATTATTATTGCTTGTAATTGTACACTGTAAGACGGGTTTTCTCCGCCTCCGGAAATTCCGGAAAGGAGACCAATAGTGGACTCACGCCGAGTACATAGGCCTTGGACGTACTGACTGTAACGCCCCAAAATTTTCCAATATAGAATGTTATAAAATATTATCGAATTCATAAAATATTATCATGAAATATTATGGAATCATGAATATGAAATATTAAAAATATAATGAAATAATATTTATGGAATATTATGAAATATTATGAGTTCATGAAATGTTATTAATATTATGAAATTTCATGATGGGCTTGGCTTAATAGGCTTTGATATGGATTAGTGCAAATTGTGATAAAAAGAAGAGGTAGAAAGGAGGAAGCAAGGATTGAACCTTGAACCTCCTCGTTGCACTCACCATGTCATAACCAATGAACCAAGCAATGTTTCTTGTAGAGAGAATAAGAAATATTCTTGTTGAGTCTGGGGAAGCGAAGAGACATGTCTTTTCATGATAAGAGTATAAATAAGAGAGAGGGAAAGGAAGTTACACTTCCTCTTCTTCTTCCCCACTTCACTTTTCAAAAATCAAGAGCCCTCTCTCCCTTTCCATTTTCGAAAAACCACCACCCTAGGGTTCTAACCCTAGGGAATTGGAAGGAAGAGGACCCATTGGAGGTTCTTGCCCTCTACTAGGGCCAAAAGTGCTAGAGAAGGTCAACAAGGGAAAATTCATCTTCTTCTTCTTCAAGGGTACCCTAAGATCTTAGAGAAGAAGAAAATTCAAGCGAAAGGAAGTAAGTATCCCCTCGCCTGCAGTGTAATCGTTAATGTTTGATTTGTATGTTCTTCTTGTTGTTGTTTTTGAAAAAGGGAACCTTCTTCCCTTGTGCACCATTCGGCCACCCCCAAGAAGGAGGTCTTGGTTACTTCTTGTTGCATGAGGAGACCCCTAGGAACTTAGGGTATGAATATATGTTGTTCCCCATCATGTTGTGATAAGAAAAAGTAGTGTTATCCACCCTACAAGTTTCGGCCAAGAGGGAATAGGCTAGGGCTTTTGGGTTGCTTGCTATCCTATGATGTACCCATGATTAGTAGTGTAGGTAAAGTACTTATGTAAATGTTTGTGTGAATATTTGAAGTCAAAAAAACCTAGCCTACCCTACCCTATAATGTTTCGGCCAACCCTAGGTGGATTAGGGTTTAAGGTTGTATGATTTTCCCTATGATATATCCATGCTAAATAGTATAGGCAAGGTGTTTGTGTAAATGCTTGTGTGGATATTTGAAGTCAAAAACCTAGCCTAGCCATCCTACAAGTTTCGGCCAACAATAGTTTAGGGTTAGGGTTGCTTGATTTTATTCCCATGATGCATGCTATATATGATATGTGATGATTGTATGGGATGTACCCTATGAGATATGCTTAGGATTGCTAGGATGATTATATGTATATGCATGTGGTGTTAAATGGAATGGTTGATTTGAAACCTTAATTATTAGCATGCTATGATATGTTTATGCATGAGGTGTTTAAATGAGATGTCTGATTGAAATCTTAATTGTTAGCATGCTACCACTTCGTATGATATGAGTATGATCTATGTGACCAAATCTTGTCAGATCTAAAGTATGTTAAGTCGTTGAATTATGATGTATGTATGAGCATGTCTTATAGCCCATGGGGCACCCTTATGAGATTTCATGTGATATGCACGATGAAATGCTAGAAAGGATACTCCACTAAGTTTGGGATTTAGAACACCCTTATGTTGTGAGGTGTGTCCCAATGGGATCAGAAACACCCTGAAAAAGTGGGTGTCCCTTGAGCAATGGGATCAGAAACACCCTGAAAAAGTGGGTGTCCCTTGAGCAGTGGAAATGGGAGTACATCCTTAGCATATATATGTAAAGACATGATAAGTATTTTACTTTGAAAGTTGTGTACCCGACTCTAAGGAGGTCGTTAAACAAATCCGGGGTACATGCTAACTAAGGACATGGCTCCGGTAGGACGTAAGAGGTCCTGCCCTAATTGGTTGGTGGCTCGCTACCCCAATACATTAGGGAACGCGCATTATGTGGTACACAACCGGGCCCTATATGACATGGATGTATTTTTAAGTAATACCATTATGAAACTGTTTTGAAAAACATTTATTGCATGTGATGGGTATACTTAAAATTCTATATGCTGCATGCTTAGAAACTTTGATGTTTAGTATGCTATGATGAACTCATGCTTATGTCTTGTTATGTACACATGTTGTATGTTTTCGTATGGATTTTGCGAGTAGGACCGGATCCTTACTAAGCTTTTATGCTTACTAGTTATGTGTTGTCTTATGCTGCAGATAAAGGTAAGGAACACTAGAACTAGAGGAAGAGGCAGGAAGGCTGAAGATGTGTGGGGTGGTGGCTCGGGAAAGAATGATTCTATATCTACTTATCATGTTTATGTTATGTTTATGTTTCCCTGACAATAAGTGTTAGTGATTAAGATTGACATGGCATGATAGTGTTACCTTTGGAAGTGTTTTATATTTGATCATGTTATGAGTTGCATTACTGGTAAACTTATCATGTTGTAGAATGACTTTGATAGTTCAACAAGCATGCTTAGTCTTTAGTCCTTACTTTATTGTTTTAATGTCATGCTAGAAGATAGGAAAAAAAATATTACTATATGATTGAGTTGTACGTAACCCCTCCCCGAGAGTAGATATAAGGGCGGGCGTTACAGGTTGGTATCAGAGCAGGTTTCCCCTCCACCACACACACATCAAGCTTCATCCTGCCGCTTCCATGTAAAAGATCCTAACCTCGCTTTATTTTATTGCATGTACAGTAATGACATGTATAGGCATGATTAATGCTTGCATAACAAGAAAAAGTAGCATAAATTCTTATGTGGCTTATTTATCACCTGTATGATAGATATGGCTAGAGGACGTAGCAATCGGGGTAATGAGACAGCACCCCCACCTAATATGATGCAAGTGATCATGGACCTGCAGCGTCAGGTCACTGAACAACAACAGATAATAAACACTCTGATGACCCAGCAGGGGAACACTGCAACCCCGCAGGGAAGTCAGAATGCGATACCTTCTGAGCCTCCAACAGCACAGGCACCCCCAGACACTCTGGTCCGGGGAGTCTGACAGGAGGCCTATCTGATTCAGTGGCAGAGACTTAAGCCGGAAAAGTTCTCGGGCACCTGCGAGCCCTGGGATGCCCAGGCCTGGCTCAAGACAGTTGAGAGCACAGTGGAATTATTAGACTGGCCCGAGCATGAGAAAATTAAGTGCGTCTCGTTCTGCCACACTGGCGATGCCAGGATGTGGTGGGAACGGGTAAAAGCTAGAAGGTCAGTGGACCAGATGAAGTGGAAGGACTTTGAGTCTGAATTTCTGGAAGAATTCTTTAATATGCGAGTCACAAACAGGCACTTTGACGAGTTCACTGAATTCCGGCAGGGAAATCTCTCAGTCAACGATGCCGTTAAACAATTCAACAGACTGGCACGATTATGTCCAGAGCTGGTCAGTACGGAGAAAGAAAGGGTCAGATTGATGCTCAAGATGCTCAGGCCTGAGATAGCTCTGAATGTGGCCGGCGGCGTTAATAGGCCCCAGACTACAGAGGAGCTGTTCAGCAGCGCCCTTATTACTGAGCATTATCTGAAGAATATTAACCAGCAGAGCCAACCACTGACCGCCAACAAGAGTCAGAATCAATCGGGAGGTCAGAAACCTCAGAATAGCAACCCCCACTGGAAAAAGAACTACAACGGAAAGAGGAAGCCATGGGATAAATCTGCCAATGGTGCAGGAGGCAAGAAGCCCACATATTCCCCATGTGCCAATTGTGGGAAGAGACACCTCGGGACATGCCTCTTAGGCGCCAGGAGATGCTACACCTGCGGGAAGGAAGGACACATGGCCAGAGAGTGTCCTACTGCAGCCAAAGCACCTCAGCCGCAGCATGGCCAGTACAAAGGTGCTCATCCCCAGTTACACCAGATGCAGGCAGCTATTGATGGTACTTCTATATACCAGGGAAGATTAGAGGCCCCGCCTGCCACGACGAACGCCAGGGTTTTCTCGCTTACGAAAGAAGACGTGGCGACTGCCTCTACCGTTGTCACAGGTCAGATATTTATTTACAGTCAGTATGCTACTGGCTTATTTGACACCGGGGCAACACATTCGTTTATCTCCATGCAATATGCCAAAGGAAAGGATATGTCCCTGCAAGATTTAGATTTCAAATTTCTGACAACACTGCCCTCGGGTGAGGTGATGCCCTCTACCCAAATGCTACGTGCCGCACCAATCAGAATCGCAGATAGGGAACTCTACTGCGATCTGATAGTGCTTGCTATGTCAGATTATGACGTGATATTGGGCATGAATTTCTTGAACAAATACGGCGCCTCTATTGAGTGTCGTAAACGAAGGGTTATCTTCCGACCTGAGGCAGAAATTCTATTTGAATTTATCGGAGAGCCGAAGAAGAGGACAAGCAAATTCTTGTCGGCTCTGAAGGCAAGGAAGATGTTAGAAAAAGGATGCTCTGGATTTCTAGGTCATGTGATTGATACCAGTCTTACTGAGGGCCCGAAGCTAGAAGATGTCAAAGTCGTATGCAATTACCCAGAGGTATTTCCCGATGAATTACCAGGGTTAGCACCTGAAAGGGATATAGAATTTGCAATTGAGTTGGTTCCTGGTACTAACCCCATTTCTAAAGCACCGTACCGTATGGCGCCGACGGAATTAAAAGAATTACAGGGATAGTTACAGGAGCTGCTTGACAAGGGATTTATTCGCCCTAGTCATTCTCCCTGGGGAGCTCCCGTACTGTTCATGAAAAAGAAGGATGGGTCGATGTGAATGTGTATCGACTATCGGGCGCTGAACAATGTAACTATCAAGAACAGGTACCCTCTACCCAGGATAGATGACCTGTTCGATCAATTGAAGGGAGCCACGGTTTTCTCTAAGATTGACCTGAGATCTGGTTATCACCAAGTTAGGGTGAAGAAGGAGGATATACCGAAGACGACTTTCCGAACCAGATACGGACATTATGAGTTCGTAGTTATGCCATTTGGAGTTACCAATGCGCCAGCTATGTTTATGGATTTAATGAATCGGGTATTCTCGGCATACCTCGACAGATTTGTGATCGTCTTTATCGATGATATCCTTATATATTCGAGAACTCCCGGAGAACATACTGAGCACCTGAGTATAGTACTACAAATTCTTTAGAAGGAACAACTGTATGCTAAATTTTCCAAATGCGAGTTCTGGCTCGATCAAGTATCATTCTTGTTGGTGAGAGCCCTAGAGCCGATCATGTAATGATTGTATGGACTAATCTGTATCATATTCCTATGTATAAATAAAGGCATGTTTTATGGTTATTATACTTACGTGTATTTGTGCCAATTAGCTAAGTATGATAATGTCCTTGAGTAGAAGGTTCTTATCTATATCAATTGATTGGTTGAATCGATAGTGAGATGATATGGAGAACACTACTCTAAATTATTCCTAGTCGAGTATTAACATTCAGGGACAATGTTAATACGTAGAGACTAGCATGTAGGTCAACATGATGACTTGATCTCATAAGTCATGGATATAGAGATATCAAGTTGACACATGGGTATGCATTAGAGAATGTATATTGAATGACCCGCCATGAGAAAGTATCATGGATCGTTATATGAGTGTCATATACTTTCTCATGTGGCTATTAATATGACTATTAGTCCTTGGACCTGAAGTCACCATGGATTCCTATATAAGGAGTTACATACTTTAGCTTCGTCAAATTTAAACTCGTACAAGGTTCGCACGTGGCTCTGATACCACTGTTAGTCATTCTAGGCCGCAAAAACTGCTTTTTGCGTTGCGGAAACCCCAGAAGTTCGGCCACGGGATCCGTGCGAACATAAAATAAATTACGAGTACGAGTTTCGCTACTAAATCTACATTAGATCTACATGATAGAACCATTACCCTTGATGCGTAGCCCTTCGCTTTCCCGCTTGTCCAAAAGCCGCCGGATCTCGTAGAGTATCAAGGCAGACACTCCTCTATATGTATCCACGCGAACAAAATAGATGGATCAAAACCTTAGGTGTGCTAGCACCTTCTAGGTTTCGACAAGAGGAAAGCACACCACAAAAGAAGTTACTTGCTCACCAAAACAACCATCCACGCACAAGAGACCTTCTTCCATTTTATCTCCACGCAACCACAAATAGCCTCCAATTAATGCATGATTAATTCACCAATTAATCATCATTAATCCTTGCCATAACAAGCCTCCAATTAATGCATGATTAATTCACCAATTAATCATCATTAATCCTTGCCATAACCACATTATTGCCATTTACACCATGCATGCTTGCATGTGTCTAATTAAATCCATGTTCAACTTGAGTCTAACTCAAGTAGATACAACTTGAGTCCAACTCAAGTGTGGTTGCATGTGGTTAGATTAATCCAAGTTCAACTTGAGTCTAACTCAAGTAGATACAACTTGAGTCCAACTCAAGTGTGGTTGCATGTGGTTAGATTAATCCAAGTTCAACTTGAGTCTTACTCAAGTAGATACAACTTGAGTCCAACTCAAGTGTAGTTAGATTAATCCAAATACAACTTGAGTCTAACCCAAGTCGTGGTCATCCAATGCTCATTTGTTCTTAACTAAAAGAACTCATCTCCAATTAATGTCCTTTTTGTGTGTGACCCTATAGGTTCTTGTAACGTTGGCAATGTCTCCAAACACTTTTAGAGACATAAGCAATGAGCGGTATCTAGCAACACATCATTGCTACCCAAGTTACAAGAATGTTGAGATCCAACATCACCTTGTGACTAATAATTGTGACTTTCACAATATATGATAATGTCCCTTTATCCTTGATATCTAGATTGATTCAATTGAGGCATAGACCGTGTCATCCTCGAATCAACCTATATCTTGAACTCCAAGTAGACTCACACTTATCAAATGAGTTCAATATCTCATATTGACTCATTTGGGCATGGCCATGCACTTTGTGGTCTCACTCTATCAAGAATACGATATCGCTCCCGTCATATAGGAGGGATAGATCCCATCTACATCACTCATATCTCTCTCCATAATTTGTTACATACCTAGTAATCGCCTTTATAGTCCACCCATTTACGAGTGACGTTTGACGAAGCTAAAGTATGTAACTCCTTATGTAGGAATCCATGGTGACTTCAGGTCCAAGGACTAATAGTCATACTAATAGCCACATGAGAAAGTATATGACACTCATATAACGATCCATGATACTTTCTCATGGCGGGTCATTCAATATACATTCTCTAATGCATACCCATGTGTCAACTTGATATCTCTATATCCATGACTTATGAGATCAAGTCATCATGTTGACCTACATGCTAGTCTCTACGTATTAACATTGTCCCTGAATGTTAATACTCGACTAGGAATAATTTAGAGTAGTGTTCTCCATATCATCTCACTATCGATTCAACCAATCAATTGATATAGATAAGAACCTTCTACTCAAGGACATTATCATACTTAGCTAATTGGCACAAATACACGTAAGTATAATAACCATAAAACATGCCTTTATTTATACATAGGAATATGATACAGATTAGTCCATACAATCATTACATGATCGGCTCTAGGGCTCTCACCAACAATCTCCCACTAGCACTAGTGCCAATCACTGTAGTATCTAATACCCAATGATCTAGTGTGACCATCATGCTTTGTCTGTGCCAAAGCCTTGGTCAGGGGATCTGCGACATTCGCCTCTGTGGGTACTCTGCATATCTTCACATCTCCTCTATCGATGATCTCTCGAATGAGATGGAAGCGCCGTAGTATATGTTTGGTCCGCTGGTGTGAGCGAGGTTCCTTAGCCTGCGCAATAGCTCCATTATTGTCACAATAGAGCTCTATGGGATCTGCAATGCTAGGAACCACCCCAAGCTCTGCAACGAACTTGCGGATCCAAACTGCCTCCTTTGCTGCCTTTGATGCAGCAATATACTCAGCCTCTGTTGTAGAATCAGCAACTGTGTCCTGCTTCGAACTATTCCAGCTCACAGCGCCGCCATTCAGACAAAACACGAACCCTGACTGCGACCGATAATCATCCTGGTCGGTTTGGAAGCTGGCATCACTGTAACCCTTTACAGATAGCTCCTCTGAGCCTCCAAATATCAAGAAATATTCTTTAGTCCTTCTTAAGTACTTAAGAATATTCTTGACCGCTATCCAGTGACGCTCACCTGGATCTGACTGGTATCTGCTCGTCATGCTCAAAGCATACGAGACATCAGGACGAGTACATAGCATGGCGTACATGATAGATCCTATGGCCGAAGCATAAGGGATCTTATGCATGCGGTCTCTCTCCTCTCTAGAAGAGGGACTTTGAGTCTTCGAAAGACTCACACCATGTGACATAGGCAGAAATCCCTTCTTGGAATTCTGCATGGCAAACCGAAGTAATACCTTGTCAATATATGTACTCTGACTAAGGCCAAGCAATCTTTTAGATCTATCTCTATAGATCTTGATGCCTAAAATACAGGCTGCTTCACCTAAGTCCTTCATTGAGAAACAATTCCCCAGCCAAGTCTTCACAGACTGAAGCATAGGAATATCATTCCCAATGAGTAGTATGTCATCCACATACAATATGAGGAAAACTACTATGTTTCCTTCAACCCTCTTGTAGACACAGGGTTCATCTTCATTCTTGATGAAACCAAACTGTTTGATTGCATCATCGAATCGAAGATTCCAGCTCCGAGAAGCTTGCTTTAGTCCATAAATGGACCTTTGCAGCTTGCATACTCTGCCAGTATGCTTTGGATCTACAAAACCCTCAGGTTGTGTCATGTACACATCCTCGAGTAGGTTCCCATTCAGGAACGCGGTTTTGACATCCATCTGCCAGATCTCATAATCGTGGTATGCTGCAATAGCAAGCATGATCCGAATGGACTTAAACATCGCTACTGGAGAAAAGGTTTCATCATAGTCAATACCATGAATTTGTTTGAAACCCTTTGCTACCAGTCTACCCTTATAGGTATGCGTAAGTCCTCCCATGTCAGTCTTTCTCTTAAAGACCCACTTACACCCAATGGGTTTTACCCCTTCAGGTGGATCAACCAAGGTCCACACTTGGTTGGTGTACATGGAATCCATCTCGGATCTCATGGCCTCAAGCCATTTCTCAGAATCTGGGCTCATCACAGCTTCCTGATAGGTTGTAGGCTCATTCTCAATGAGCACAACGTCATTGTTATCAGACAAGAGAAATGAATATCTCTCAGGCTGATGACGTACCCTACCAGACCTGCGAAGAGGTAGGTCTACTTGAACAGGCTGTTGTTCCATAACTCCTTGTGTAACAACCTCATGATCCACAACATTTTGTGGTTCCTGTTCAACCTCCATCAAGGCCTCAGTGCTTTGGTCCATATCTTGAAGTTCTTCAAGATCGAATGTACTCCCACTAGTTTTTCTAGAAACAAAATCTCTTTCTAGAAAAACCCCAGTTTTTGCCACAAACACTTTGTGCTGACTGGGAATGTAGAAGTAATATCCCTTCGTTTCCTTGGGATATCCTATAAAATAGCACTTGTCGGATTTGGGTCCTAGTTTTTCTGAAACTTGACGTCGTACGTAAGCTTCACAACCCCAAATTCTCATAAAAGACATCTGGGGACTCTTCCCAGTCCATATCTGATATGGTGTCTTTACTACAGCCTTTGATGGAACACGGTTAAGAGTGAAGGCTGCCGTGTCCAGAGCATATCCCCAAAAGGATATAGGAAGATCTGTGTGACTCATCATGGATCGCACCATATCTAATAGGGTACGATTCCTCCTTTCGGACACACCATTCCATTGTGGTGTTCCAGGAGGAGTGAGTTGGGATAGAATCCCACACTCAGCTAGATAGTCACGGAACTCATGGCTGAGGTATTCTCCACCTCGATCTGATCGAAGTATTTTAATACTCTTGCCAAGCTGGTTTTGTACTTCATTTTTGAATTCTTTGAACTTTTCAAAGGATTCTGACTTATGTGTCATCAAGTACACATAACCATATCTACTGAAATCATCAGTAAATGTAATGAAGTACCTATAACCACCTCTGGCAGCAACATTGAAAGGGCCACATACATCGCTATGTATAAGACCTAACAAATCGGTTGCTCTTTCGCTGTGTCCACTGAATGGAGTCTTGATCATCTTGCCAAGAAGGCAAGACTCGCATGTCTCAAATAATTCAAAATCAAATGAGTCCAGCAAACCATCTCTATGGAGCTGAGATAGGCGACTCTCATTTATATGGCCTAAGCGACAGTGCCAGATATAGGTTTGGTTCAAGTCATTAGACTTGAGCCTTTTGGTATTTATGTTATAGATAGGGTTTTCTAAGTCTAGAAGATAGAGTCCGTTCATCAGAGGTGCACTACAATAGAACATTTCATTTAAATAAACTGAACAACATTTGTTCTTTATTATAAACGAAAATCCTTTCTTGTCTAAACAAGAAACAGAAACTATGTTCTTAGTCAGAGCAGGCACATAATAACAATCATCTAACTCTAGTACAAGCCCAGAGGGCAGAGATAGCATATAAACTCCTGAAGCAACAGCAGCAACTCTTGCTCCATTGCCAACTCGTAAGTCCACCTCGCCCTTTGTCAATGCCCTGCTATTTCTCAGCGCCTGCACATTAGTACAAATGTGAGAAGCACATCCGGTATCTAATACCCATGATGTAGAAATAGACAAATTGACTTCTATAACATGAATACCTGAAGTAGAAGTCTGACTTCTCTTCTTCTGGAATCTTCCATATATTTCTTGCAGTTCCGCTTCCAGTGTCCGGTCTCACCACAGTGGAAGCAGGTAGCATCCTTGGCAACCCCTCCTTTGGGTTTCAGTGCTTTGCCCTTGCCCTTGCCCTTGGCTTGAGACTTTCCCTTGCCTTTGGGCTTGCCCTTACCTTTGTCCTTCTGCACCATCAAAATGGGCTAGGCCTTCTTAAGATTGAGCTCAGCAGTTCTCAACATGCTGAGCATCTTAGGCAGGGGCTTGTCAATTTCGTTCATGTTCCAGTTCATGACAAATTGACTATAACTTTCGGGTAGGGACTGCAAGATCAAGTCTGTGGCCAGCTCTTGGCCCAGTGGGAATCCCAATCTCTGTAGATTATCTATGTACCCAATCATCTTGAGTACATAGGGACCTACGGGAGTCCCTTCTTGCATCTTGCACTGAAACAGTGCCTTAGAGATCTCAAATCTCTCGTGCCTTGCTTGTCCTTGATACAGTTGACGCAGATGCTCAACCATATCGAAAGCATCCATTAACTCATGTTGCTTCTGAAGCTCAGAGTTCATGGTTGCGAGCATAAGGCATGACACATCTAATGCGTCATCTTGATGCTTCTTGTGAGCATCACGGTCAGCTCGCGTGGCACTGGCAGGAGGTGCCTCAGGAATAGGCTGCTCCAGAACGTACAGTTTACGTTCTTGCTTGAGAACTATTCTCAAGTTCCTGTACCAGTCCAGGAAGTTTGCTCCATTGAGTTTGTCCTTCTCAAGGACAGATCGCAGAGAGAGAGTATTTGCGTTTGTCGACATGGCAATCTACAACAATAAAATGCAGAAATTAAATAACATATTCCCTTTTTCATTTAATTAGGCCTTTAATTAAATGATTCTCCCACTGAATTATAGGAAATTTGTAGAATCAAGTCATAGATGTGGTCAAACCACGCTACAAGATTCTATCTAATTTAACTATAATATAGTGGGTCAAGATCCACATCATACTAAGCCTTGAGTTAGCTTTGGCTAAATCGCCCAAGACTTAGTACGATCGGTAGGTAATAATTTACCGATTACATCTCTATGCAACTCTTGTTTATAGGATTAAAATTTACATTTACATAAAAACTTGAGTTAGCTTTGGCTAAATCGCCCAAGTTTTAATATAAATGCGATTTTTATCCTACCTTTCCAACGATTGGAATATGCCTATAGTTGGACTCGATCCGACCGAGTTAACTAGTTTCACTCAATCTGATTGAGTTTTGTTCTCACCCAAGCCGTGATAGGCGGGACCAAGATTGTCCCTCCGTACCCTACCAAGATTAAATGTGTTGCTCTGCTTTGGCAGATTCAACAACAACAAATGATCGAGGTAGTGATAGGTATCAAAACTTGGTAGGCATTTACGAGTCGATTTAAATTAGATCTAATCTAATCGAGAGGGGGTGTATCATATACACATAAAGGCTCTAATTACTTTATACTAGCATGCATCACATACAAGAAAAATAAAATAATTTAATTTGTGATTTGATCATGACCCTACTACGATCTTCTCAAGCCAATGAGAAGATCCGACGGTCAACCTAGGGTTAGCTTCTCCAAGCTTCTCCTTTGACCGCCACGTGTCGTTGGCCTCCTCCATAACTCCGTCTTCGGATGGACCATCCACCGTCTTCATTTTGGACATTACAAAATAAGATAATGCAGGAATAAAATAAAAGAAGCCGACTCGCAGGTCGCATACACTATACAACACGCACAACCACAAAAATGGTACGCAGACCGTAATATGAATTACAACACATTCCAATCATATTGGGTTTTTATTGGGCCATGATCATCACAAATCCATACATAATTCCAAATTATGTATTTTAAATAAATTTCTATAATTTTTCGACAATTTTACAATATTATGAGTTACACTTCCGTAACGGTCCCGCTACACGATTTTCGGGCACGATTGCGGGACAATGCCCCTCGCGGGGTTAGGGGCAGCGCCCCTACTCGCGAAATGAATTTCGCGAGTGTCCCAAAATCACCTTACAGCAACTTAAGCCGCTGTCCCGAAAAATTATAGCGAGATCTTTCCGTTTCGGAAAGTTTTTCTCGATCGGTGAAGCCTACAAGTGTCCGAACACTTGTTGCTTCAACTTTATGAGAAAAATACCCATAAATTCTATAAATTTCGAAAAATCACAGAATATTATTTGTCTGTAAATTTTGTATCTAATACAAAAAAAACAAATTTAAACTCGTACAAGGTTTGCACGTGGCTCTGATACCACTGTTAGTCATTCTAGGCCGCAAAAACCGCTTTTTGCATTGCGGAAACCCCAGAAGTTCGGCCACGGGATCCGTGCGAACATAAAATAAATTACGAGTACGAGTTTCGCTACTAAATCTACATTAGATCTACATGATAGAACCATTACCCTTGATGCGTAGCCCTTCGCTTTCCCGCTTGTCCAAAAGCCGCCGGATCTCGTAGAGTATCAAGGCAGACACTCCTCTATATGTATCCACGCGAACAAAATAGATGGATCAAAACCTTAGGTGTGCTAGCACCTTCTAGGTTTCGACAAGAGGAGAAGTATAGCAAGAACTTCAAAAGAAAAATCCAGAGGAAGAAGAAGAGCCCTTCTTCCATTTTATCTCCACGCAACCACAAATAGCCTCCAATTAATGCATGATTAATTCACCAATTAATCATCATTAATCCTTGCCATAACAAGCCTCCAATTAATGCATGATTAATTCACCAATTAATCATCATTAATCCTTGCCATAACCACATTGTTGCCATTTACACCAATTATTTGTGGTGTGCTTTCCTCTTCCATTTTGCTCTTTCCTCTCACAAAGAGTTGTGATACGGTTGCTAGCACAACCGATTCTTCAAGGTGTTTTGTCTGTGTGGATACTTCTAGAGGAGTATCTACTTTGATACTCTACGAGATCCGGCATCATTTGGACGAGCGGGAAAGCGAAGGGCTACGCTACAAAGGTAACTACCCTATCATGTAGATATAGTGTAGATCTAGTAATTAAACTTGTACACGTATTATATTTTATAAGTTCGCACGGATCTGTGGCCGAAATTCTGGGGTTTCCGCAACGCAAAAAGCGGTTTTTGCGGCCTAGAAATTCTAACAATTCTTGGGACATGTTATCTCCAAGGAAGGAGTAATGGTGGACCCGACTAAAATTGAAGCTGTGAGTAACTGGACTAGACCCAAGAATGCCAGTGAAATTCGAAGTTTCCTCGGGTTAGCAGGCTACTACAGAAAATTCGTAGAGAACTTCTCTCGGATTGCAGCTCCTATGACAGCTCTTACGAAGAAGGACAAGAAATTATAAATTACGGGATTGAGATCATATCAGGACAGTTGTCCACCCTGATGATTGCGCTGACATTGTTCGGTGATATTCTTGAAAAGCAGAATCAAGATCCGAGTCTTCAGAGAATCAAGCAAGAGGTTCTCGAAGGCAAGGACGATGGATTTCGGATTTCAGAAAGCGGAGTCTTGTATCTGCGGGATCGATTATGTGTTCCCGACGACTCCGACTTACGGACCAGAATCCTGGAAGAAGCTCACGGAACACCTTATGCGATGCATCCTGGGTCTACCAAGATGTATCAAGATTTGAAGAGAAAATTTTGGTGGTCCGGTATGAAGCGGGATGTAGCTCGCTATGTCAGTATGTGTTTGACCTGCCAGAGGGTCAAAGCAGGACACCAGAGGCCTGGAGGAATTTTGCAACCCCTGTCTATCCCCGAGTGGAAATGGGAAGACATCTCCATGGATTTCATCTCTGGGCTGCCTAGAACGACGAATGGATATGATGGTATATGGGTTATAGTGGATAGGCTCACCAAGTCTGCCCATTTTCTGGCTATCAAGATGACCTATTCAATAGAGCAGTTGGCTCAACTGTATGTCAAGGAAATTATCCGACTGCACGGGGTTCCGAAGACCATCATCTCTGATAGGGATGGTCGATTCACTTCAGATTTTTAGGGACACGTACAGAAGACTCTCGGTACGAAACTGAAATTCAGCACTGCCTTTCACCCCCAGACTGACGGGCAGACTGAAAGAGTAAACCAGATATTAGAGGACATGTTGCGAGCTTGTGCCTTGGACTTCAAGGGAAGCTGGTGTCGATACCTGAGCCTGGCAGAGTTTGCTTATAACAACAGTTATCAGGCTACTATCGGGATGGCACCGTACGAAGCACTGTACGGAAGAAAATGCAGATCTCCTATATGTTGGTTTGAGAGTGGTGAAAAGAAGGAGATGGGACTCCAGACTGATATTATAAATGAAACCACTCAGGCTATAAAGAATATTCGCCAGAGAATAGAGACTGCTCAGAGTCGGCAGAAGAGCTACGCTGATAAGCGACGCAGACCGCTAGAGTTCGAGGTTGGGGATTCAGTATTCCTGAAAGTAGCCCCTATGAAAGGGGTGATGAGGTTCGGAAGGAAAGCGAAGCTGAGTCCGAGATATGTGGGACCGTATCAAATTCTGAGACGGGTAGGCAAAGTGGCCTACGAACTGGAGTTACCGCCAGAAATGTCGGCTATCCACAATGTCTTCCATGTATCAATGCTCAGGAAATGTACCTCTGATGTAAATCAGATGATAGAGCCCCAACCAGTACAAGATCGAGAAAACTTAAGTTCCGAACGCCGGCCTTTACAGATTTTAGACCGGGAAGTTAAAAAGCTAAGGAACAAAGAAGTACCCTTAGTAAAGGTTCTGTGGCGGAATGAACAATTCGAAGAAGCCACGTGGGAATGGGAAGAGGCAATACGATTAAAGTATCCAGAATTATTTTAAAGTTCGGGACGAACTTTTTATAAGGTATGGAGGATTGTAACGCTCCAAAATTTTCCCATATAGAATGTTATAAAATATTATGAAATTCATGAAATATTATCATGAAATATTATGGAATCATGAATATGAAATATTAAAAATATAATGAAATAATATTTATGGAATATTATGAAATATTATGAGTTCATGAAATGTTATTAATATTATGAAATTTCATGATGGGCTTGGCTTAATGGGCTTTGATATGGATTAGTGCAAATTGTGATAAAAAGAAGAGGTAGAAAGGAGGAAGCAAGGATTGAACCTTGAACCTCCTAGTTGTACTCACCATGTCATAACCAATGAACCAAGCAATGTTTCTTGTAGAGAGAATAAGAAACATTCTTGTTGAGTCTGGGGAAGCGAAGAGACATGTCTTTTCCTGATAAGAGTATAAATAAGAGAGGGGGAAAGGAAGTTACACTTCCTCTTCTTCTTCCCCACTTCACTTTTCGAAAATCAAGAGCCCTCTCTCCCTTTCCATTTTCGAAAAACCACCACCCTAGGGTTCTAACCCTAGGGAATTGGAAGGAAGAGCACCCATTGGAGGTTCTTGCCCTCTACTAGGGCCAAAAGTGCTAGAGAAGGTTAACAAGGGAAAATTCATCTTCTTCTTCTTCAAGGGTACCCTAAGATCTTAGAGAAGAAGAAAATTCAAGCGAAAGGAAGTAAGTATCCCCTCGCCTGCAGTGTAATCGTTAATGTTTGATTTGTATGTTCTTCTTGTTGTTGTTTTTGAAAAAGGGAACCTTCTTCCCTTGTGCACCATTCGGCCACCCCCAAGAAGGAGGTCTTGGTTACTTCTTGTTGCATGAGGAGACCCCTAGGAACTTAGGGTATGTATATATGTTGTTCCCCATCATGTTGTGATAAGAAAAAGTAGGGTTATCCACCCTACAAGTTTCGGCCAAGAGGGAATAGGCTAGGGCTTTTGGGTTGCTTGCTATCCTATGATGTACCCATGATTAGTAGTGTAGGTAAAGTACTTATGTAAATGTTTGTGTGAATATTTGAAGTCAAAAAAACCTAGCCTAGCCATCCTACAAGTTTCGGCCAACAATAGTTTAGGGTTAGGGTTGCTTGATTTTATTCCCATGATGCATGCTATATATGATATGTGATGATTGTATGGGATGTACCCTATGAGATATGCTTAGGATTGCTAGGATG
This sequence comes from Boesenbergia rotunda, assembly GCA_024364735.1. Classification (NCBI taxonomy): domain Eukaryota; kingdom Viridiplantae; phylum Streptophyta; class Magnoliopsida; order Zingiberales; family Zingiberaceae; genus Boesenbergia; species Boesenbergia rotunda. Next base: position 217,515 of record JAGFNQ010006572.1, on the reverse strand, counting down.
ATTATATGTATATGCATGTGGTGTTAAATGGAATGGTTGATTTGAAACCTTAATTATTAGCATGCTATGATATGTTTATGCATGAGGTGTTTAAATGAGATGTCTGATTGAAATCTTAATTGTTAGCATGCTACCACTTCGTATGATATGAGTATGATCTATGTGACCAAATCTTGTCAGATCTAAAGTATGTTAAGTGGTTGAATTATGATGTATGTATGAGCATGTCTTATAGCCCATGGGGCACCCTTATGAGATTTCATGTGATATGCACGATGAAATGCTAGAAAGGATACTCCACTAAGTTTGGGATTTAGAACACCCTTATGTTGTGAGGTGTGTCCCAATGGGATCAGAAACACCCTGAAAAAGTGGGTGTCCCTTGAGCAATGGGATCAGAAACACCCTGAAAAAGTGGGTGTCCCTTGAGCAGTGGAAATGGGAGTACATCCTTAGCATATATATGTAAAGACATGATAAGTATTTTACTTTGAAAGTTGTGTACCCGACTCTAAGGAGGTCGTTAAACAAATCCGGGGTACATGCTAACTAAGGACATGGCTCCGGTAGGACGTAAGAGGTCCTGCCCTAATTGGTTGGTGGCTCGCTACCCCAATACATTAGGGAACGCGCATTATGTGGTACACAACCGGGCCCTATATGACATGGATGTATTTTTAAGTAATACCATTATGGAACTGTTTTGAAAAACATTTATTGCATGTGATGGGTATACTTAAAATTCTATATGCTGCATGCTTAGAAACTTTGATGTTTAGTATACTACGATGAACTCATGCTTATGTCTTGTTATGTACACATGTTGTATGTTTTCGTATGGATTTTGCGAGTAGGACCGGATCCTTACTAAGCTTTTATGCTTACTAGTTATGTGTTGTCTTATGCTGCAGATAAAGGTAAGGAACACTTGAACTAGAGGAAGAGGCAGGAAGGCTGAAGATGTGTGGGGTGGTGGCTCGGGAAAGAATGATTCTATATCTACTTATCATGTTTATGTTATGTTTATGTTTCCCTGACAATAAGTGTTAGTGATTAAGATTGACATGGCATGATAGTGTTACCTTTGGAAGTCTTTTATATTTGATCATGTTATGAGTTGCATTACTGGTAAACTTATCATGTTGTAGAATAACTTTGATAGTTCAACAAGCATGCTTAGTCTTTAGTCCTTACTTTATTGTTTTAATGTCATGCTAGAAGATAGGAAAAAAAATATTACTATATGATTGAGTTGTACGTAACCCCGCCCCGAGAGTAGATATAAGGGCGGGCGTTACACTGACCCTGGGGGGTCGGGAACCAAGTAAATAATCCCGCTGTGTCCTTGTTTTATTCGTTCTGTTTGTTTTCCGCTGCTACTAACCCTGAGTCCAGAACGAACTAAAGTCTTCTACGATGTTTCAGCGAATAATTTCCACGATCGATATTCACCCCCCCTCTATCGACGGCACCGGTCCTACAAAAAGTCCAACCGGAGGAGCCGGTTGGCATCAGGTACATTCTCCCGAGAGGAGTAGGTGAGGACGCGTTCCCCGTCGAGGGAACAGTAGGCGTTGGTTCGACCTAGGGCTCCATTTTGGAGGCCCAAAGTTAGACCAAGACAGCTAAGGCTGTATAAACATAATACTCTAATGCTTTATATTGTTTTGGACTAACCCTGGATGCAGGACCGAAGGAATGTGTGTCTGTAGCTCAGAATGCCTAAAGGAGAGAGGCAAGTAACTGAGAAGGGCACCCTCAGTGTCCCGGGCACCCCCAAGGGCAACATAAAATAAGCAAAGCAACAAAAGCTCATGCTGCTTACTGGCCGGGGCGCCCCCAGTGCCCAGGGTGCCCCCAGCGTCCAGGGCGCCCCGGACGCCCAGGGCGCCCCGGACGCCCAGGACGCCCCGCGCCTACGCCAGCGAAGCCGATTACCCTTATCCAGCCGAGAAGCCCTCGCCGAAGGAGTCAAACAGGGCGCCCCCAGCATCCAGGGGCGCCCCCAGTGTCAAACCTCATCCCTATTCGAGTGGGATAGAGGTTGACCGAGCGAAGCTCGGATTGCGTGACACGTGGGGGGGGGGGGGGCGCCCCCGACATCCAGGGCACCCCGCGGTGCTATAAATAACACCCAACGCCAAGGCTTTCAAAACAACACTTGATTCAACGCTTCTACGCTCCTCTGCTCTCGCGCCTCGCTCCGGAAACCTCCCAACTCGAGCCGACGACGTCCCGCTACTCCGAGAAAGACAACCTACATCAGACGTCGGTAAAAGAAGAGCTTTTTGTTTTTAAAAGTTTAACTTGCTACATTTGTAATTCAATACTGTAAACTGTTATTGCGCGATTATAGTATTGCCCGTAGTAAACGGTCAACGACCGTGGGCCTTGGAGTAGGAGTCGACCTAGGCTCCGAACCAAGTAAAAATCACTGTGTTTGCGTGTTTGTTTTTAATCTTCCGCTGTGTAATTTCTCTATCTCAAATCCGAACGCTTTCCGATATTCACCCCCTCTATCGGTTCTCTCGATCCAACACAATATTCTCAAAGCATGCACTTAGATCACAAAACATGGTTCTATAACGAGAAACTACATACGAAACTACTTCTATTGCAGGTGAGTGATTTACTTACCCTTTTCTTGATGAAAACTCACTAAATAGAGGTAAAAACCCTAGTGTAGGACTCCTTTCCTCTTCCTTACGAGAACTTCCACTCCTTGGCCCTAGGGGAGGAACCCTAGGTTCTTTACTCAAGAGGAAGAAGAAGAAGAAGGAAGAAAACTATGGCTTTCTCCCTGTTTTCGCAGCCTCCCTTGTCCTCTATTTTTCGCGCAGCCACTAAACCTAATCGGGGACTTAACGTGACTTAAGCGGAAGTTTAAATACCTCTTCATGAAAAAGCCTAACTTACCTATAACATTAATTGGCTTCATCTATTTCTGTGCTTGATACCCCTAGCCTATTGGTTATCCGAACTCGCTTAACGGCCTGCTTTGCCTTGTGGTCGCGGGATAAAACCCCGCCCGCCCCCTTATTTTTTTTCTTTTTATTTTATTCGAAAAAATGCTATAAAATTTAGAAAAATTCCTAATAATTCACGAAAATTATTGGGTGTTACAATCCTCCCTACCTTATAAAAAGTTCGTCCTCGAACTTAGAACAGCTCTGGATACCTTTGGCTCATGCTATCTTCTGATTCCCAGGTTGCCTCTTCATACTTCTGATTCAGCCATAAGACTTTTACTAGTGCTACCACGTTGTTCCTCAGCTTCTTATCTGCTCGATCTATTATCTAAATATGTCGACTTTCATAAATGAGATCTTCCTGAACTTGTACCCTCTGTGGCTCAATCACTTGTTTGGCATCTGTGATATGCTTCTTTAGCAATGAGACATGAAACACATTGTGTATTGCTGACATCTCTGGAGGTAGCTCCAACTCATAAGCTACTTTGCCAACTCTTTTCGTCACTAGGTAGGGTCCTATGTATCGAGGACTTAGCTTGCCTTTCTTGCCAAATCTCATTACACCCTTCATAGGAGCTACTTTGACAAAAACTGTGTCCCCAACTTCAAACTCTAACGGTCTACGGCGTACATCGGCATAACTCTTCTTCCTACTCTGAGCATCTTCTATTCTCTGGCGGATGCTCTTTATAGCTTCTGTGGTATCATCTATAAGGTCAGTCTGAGACCTCATTTCTTTTTTCTCACTACCTTCATACCAACAGAGGGGAGATCTACACTTCCTACCATAAAGAGCTTCAGAGGGTGTCATACCAATAGTGGCTTGGTAACTGTTGTTGTAGGCAAACTCAGCTAAACATAAATACTTGCACCAACTGCCCTTGAAGTCTAATGCACAAGCTCTGAGCATATCTTCTAAATCATGATTCACTCTCTCTGCCTGTCCATCAGTCCGGGGATGGAAAACTGTGCTGAATTTCAGTTTGGTGCCTAACGCTGTCTGTACGCACTCCCAAAAGTGTGAAGTGAAACGACCATCCCTATCAGAGATAATGGTCTTCGGGACTCCGTGTAGTCGGATCACTTCCTGCACATATAACTGGGCTAACTTTTCAATTGAGTAAAACACTCTAATTGCCAAGAAGTGGGCAGACTTGGTCAATCTGTCTACTATCACCCAAATAGCGTCACAGTCATTAGTTGTCTTTGGTAGAGCAACTATCAAATCCATGGCTATGTCTTCCCATTTCCACTCTGGAATCATAATGGGTTGTAGGGCACCTCCTGGTCTCTGGTGTTCTACTTTAACTCTCTGACATGTCAGGCAGGTGCTGATATACTTGGCTATGTCTCTTTTCATTCCAGACCACCAAAATCTTATTTTCAAGTCCTGGTACATCTTAGTGGAACTAGGGTGCATTGAGTAGGGAGTTCTATGGGCTTCTTCAAGAATCTTCTTTCTCAGCTCTTCATGATTGGGGACACATAAACGGTCACCATAGTAGAGTATCCCACTGTCAGATACTCTAAACTCTTTACTCTCTCCTTCTTGCATCTCTTGCTTGATCCTTTGGATATCAGAATCCTCAACTTGCTCTTTCTGTATTTCTTCAAGCAAAGTTGACTCTAGTGTCAATAGAGCTAGCTGCCCATCAATAATCTCCACTCCATAATCTACTATCTCCTTCTGTAATGGTGGTGCCAATGATGATAAGGACATCAAAGTGGCACAAGTCTTTCTACTCAGTGCATCTGCTACTCTATTTGCCTTACCAGGGTGGTACAGAATCTCACAGTCATAGTCCTTCACTAACTCAAGCCACCTTCGCTGTCACATATTGAGGTCTTTCTGAGTGAAGAAATATTTTAGACTCTTGTGATCTGTATAAATCTTGCACTGCACTCCATACAGATAATGTCTCCATATTTTTAGAGCAAAGACTACAGCTGCCAACTCTAGATCATGAGTGGGGTAATTCTTTTCATAGTCCTTGAGTTGCCTGGAAGCATAAGCTATGACTTTGCCTTCTTGCATAAGTACGGCTCCAAGTCCTAGCTTTGATGCATCGTTGTATATATCAAAGCTCTTACCACCTTCGGGTACTGTAAGAATAGGAGCGCTTGTCAGTCTCTTCTTCAACTCAAGAAAACTCTGCTCACAGTCCTCAGTCCACTCATACTTCTTATTCTTTCTGGTAAGGGCTGTAAGTGGAGAAGCTATCTTTGAAAAGTCCTCTACAAACCTTCTGTAGTACCCTGCCAATCCCAGAAAACTTCTGATCTCACTGGCATTCTTTGGTCGACTCCAGTTACTAACTGCTTCAATCTTGGCTGGGTCTACCATAATACCTTTCTTGGAAATGATGTGGCCTAGGAAGGCCACCTGGTCAAGCCAAAACTCACACTTTGAGAATTTGGCGTACAACTCCTTCTGATGTAAGGTTTGCAATACCATCTTCAGGTGTTCGGCATGTTCTTCCTGAGTCTTTGAATACACTAGGATATCATCAATAAAGACAATGACGAACTTATCCAGAAAATCCTTGAACATTCTATTCATTAGATCTATAAACGTCGCAGGGGCGTTTGTCACTCCAAAAGGCATGACCACAAACTCATAGTGCCCATATCTTGTACTGAAAGCAGTCCTTGGCACATCACTCTCCTTCACTTTGAGTTGATGGTAACCTGATCGCAGATCTATTTTGGAGAACACCGTGGCTCCCTTCAACTGATCGAATAAATCATCTATCCTTGGCAAAGGATATCTGTTCTTGATGGTTACCTTATTCAAAGCTCGATAATCTATGCACATTCGCATAGATCCATCTTTCTTCTTGACGAACAATACAGGAGCTCCCCAAGGTGAATGACTAGGGCAGATAAAACCCTTGTCGAGCAGCTCTTGTAACTGTTCTTGCAGCTCTTTCAGTTCTGCTGGTGCCATGCGATAGGGTGCCTTTGAAATTGGGTTGGTTCCTGGAACCAACTCAATTTCAAATTCAATTTCTCGATTGGGAGGGAGTCCTGGTAACTCTTCAGGAAACACCTCCGGATAGTCACAGACTACCCGTACCTCTTTTTACTTTAACTCTTTTCTTTGCCTTGCATCTACTATATGCGCTAATAACCAGAACATCCATTATCTAACATTCTCTGAGCTTGTAAGGTAGATAAGAACCTTTTTGTCTTTCTCATTGGGTCTCCAATAAACTCAAATGGAGGTTTTGCTTTTGGTGTGAACTTTACTCTTCTTTTACGTCATTCAATAGAGGCACTATACTTGCTCAGGAAATCCATCCCTAAGATGATATCATAATCCTTCATGTCAAGGACTACTAAATCACCATAGCATTCTCGGTTGGAAATCTGAATTGGCACGGCTTTCGGCCACTGAGTAGATGCCATGACCTCTCTCGAAGGTAAGGTTGTTAAGAACATCATCGTTCAACCTTTCTGGTGGCCTTTATACTGTTTAAGTAGTGCTCGGTGATCAAAGCACTACTTATCAGTTCTTCGGAGGTTTTCGACCTCTTAACCCTGCTGGCCACAATTAACGCTATCTCAAGCCTTAACATCTTGAGCCTTAGTCTGACTCTCTCTTTTTCTGTGCTAACTAGCTCTAGGCATAGACGAGCTAACTGATTAAACTTCTTCACCGCTTCATCCACGGATAAGTCCCCTTGTCTGAACTCCGTGAATTCATTGTAATGCTTGTTGGTTACTCGCATGTGAAATTATTCATCAAAGAACTCAGTCTCGAAGTCGGCCCATGTCATCTGGCTGACATTTCTCTTGGCCCTGACTCTCTCCCACTATATTCTAGCATCTCCCGTAAGGCAGAAAAATGCACACTTTATCTTCTTTACTTCAGGCCAGTCCAGTAGCTCTACTATGCTTTCTAAAGACTTGAACCATGCTTGAGCATCCCATGGTTTGGTTGTGCATGAGAAGTTCCCTGGCTTCAATATCTGCCACTAGATGAGGTATACTTCTTGTCGTACCCCCCTTGCCGGGACTACAGATGTAACCGATGGATCTTCAGTCACAACTGGTGCTACTATATTCTCCACCGGCGGAGTAATGGGAGCAGCCTGCTGGTTAGCCACTAAGGTGGTAATAACTTGCTGTTGTTCTGTTAACTATTTTTGTAACTGCGCCACCACCTCTAAGAGATTTGGTGGTGGTACTGACTCTGCCTTTTACCCTCTAGAAGCTCACTCCTCGTTTTGAGCCTTTCTAGGACGTCAACTTGTCATTCTCTTACTATTATCTCATAAAGAGAATAATGACATTACTTCTCTAAGGACATTACATTACTTCACTATCATCATTCTCATATCATCATACTCATATCATGATATGTCATATCATGTCATCTTACTCATATAGCATATAGTGATCATGCACATAATAGCATATAATAATACTAACATACTTCCTTATCATCTTTCACTTACTGATACTAGCAGTCAATAATGAAAAGTATAGAAAAACTACAACATATGAACTTCTTACATGGCAGGCGGCAGGATTGATGCTTGATGTCAGTGTGGCGGAGGGGTGGAACCTTTTGCTCTGATACCACTCTGTAACGACCCACCTTAACTTCTCCCTCTCATAGCGGACGTCACTTTTACTTAACCTTAAGTTTACCTTATTCCTAGCCTTAGGTTACAACTACTTAACTTCCCTTAACTTGCTCTGAATTTTTTTTCCTTTTTAAAAAAAGTTTCATTTTATTTGCTTTGCAAGGATTTGACCCCTAGACCTCTTAGTTGTAAAACTGAAGCACTAACCATCTGCCCTACAACGCTTTCCTTTCAATGGTATCAGTCGACTGCTAGATAGCCAGTCGACTGGTATCGGCCACAGAAACTTTCTGTGCCCGGCACCAATCGACTGGCCTCATGGCAGTTGACTGGTGCATCAAACAGAAACTTTTTGTTCGATAGGGCAGTCGACTGGTTCTGAACCAGTCAACTGGCACGCCTGAAACCTGCATTTACTGACATGGGAACTCCTTTCAAGGGTCCATAATTCATACACTTCCAAAGCATATAAAGAAATAACTCCAAATCTATACTCTATAGTAGTTTTATGAACATCTTAGCAACCCAAAACAAATCCATTTACTTGCAATTAGGATCTTTGCGGAATTTAAGAAACTATCAAAACATATGACATCTATTGTAGAGTTTGTACTCAACTTGGTCTCTATGCAAGGTTTAAACAAAATCCTTACGCTTTACCAATCCCAAAACACAAACACAAACGGAAGGTTCTACAAGACTTAGCCCAAAGATCTCTTCCACTATTCCGCCGCCACTGAACATCAATGCAAGTCCCGCTCGCCTCCCTAGCTTATGCTTTTTCTTTACTTTTGTCTGCAATAGAAGGAAATGCAACTAATAAGCGATTTGCTTAGTAAGTAAATCCATGCGATCAATGATAAACATGCTCTTTTCAAATAATGCTTGCTTCAAAACACATGCACTTTGAAATACTTGCACATGGAAACTTTCATATACTTATCATGCTCAATCATGCTTGAAAACATTTACTAGCATTAAAACATTGGCAAATCTAACATGCTCATAATTTCTTTTGAGACTTGCTACTTATGCATTGCCATACTTTAAACCACTAACTTCCTTGCTCTTGCTCTTTAACATGCTTGTAACATAACAATGTTAACATACGTTGCAAAACATATGCTCAAACTGAAAACACTTACATATACTCATACTTCAAAATAATAATCAACTTTCTCAGGTCTTGACACTGTACCTGGTATCAATGTACCAATGCGCGCATCCCTAATAGGTTTCGGGATAGCTAGCCACCGCACCCTATTAGAGCTTCTTTCTAACTATTTGTGGGTCTCTCTTTTGCCTGGTACATGTCACTTTACAAAAGTAAAATACTTTCTTACTCATAAAGCTTATACTTATCAAGCCATCTTTCTTTTTGCATAACTTTTTGCACTACAAAACTTTACCTTTCTTACTTGGAACTTTCATCGAGCACCTTGTGTACCCTTAACCCAAAACTCATTTTTGGGACTTTTCAAGAATTTGGTCTTATCATGCTTAGGTCACACATACAAAACCTACTCAAATTCAAATTCTATGATAAAAATATGTATTCTTTAGAAACTTAAATAATACAATAAAACAATATTCTCAAAGCATGCACTTAGATCACAAAATCATGGTTCTACAACGAGAAACTACATAGGAAACTACTTCTATTGCAGGTGAGTGATTTACATACCCTTTTCTTGATGAAAACTCACTAAATAGAGGTAAAAACCCTAGCGTAGGACTCCTTTCCTCTTCCTTGCGAGAACTTCCACTCCTTGGCCCTAGGGGAGGAACCCTAGGTTCTTTACTCAAGAGGAAGAAGAAGAAGTAGGAAGAAAACTATGGCTTTCTCCCTGTTTTTGCAGCCTCCCTCGTCCTCTATTTTTCGCGCAGCCACAAAACCTAATCGGGGACTTAACGTGACTTAAGCGGAAGTTTAAATACCTCTTCATGAAAAAGCCTAACTTACCTATAACATTAATTGGCTTCATCTATTTCTGTTCATGATACCCCTAGCCTATTGGTTATCCGAACTCGCTTAAGGGCCTGCTTTGCCTTGTGGTCGCGAGATCAAACCCCCCCCCCAACCTTTATTTTTTTTCTTTTTATTTTAATCCAAAAAAATGCTATAAAATTTAGAAAAATTCCTAATAATTCACGAAAATTATTGGGTGTTACTGTGACAATATTTTTGTAGCCCAAGTATATGTTGATGACATAATTTGTGGCTCAAATAATAAGCGCTATTTAAATGAATTCATTGGACACATGGAAAATGAATTTGAAATGAGTCTAGTGGGAGAGTTGACTTTTTTCTTTGGACTTGAAATCAAGCAAACTCGAGATGGGATCCATGTGCACCAATCGAAAGGGTACACTCAAAAAGAGGGTATCGATTACGAGGAGACCTTTTTGCTGGTAGCCATGCTTATGTCGATTCGGATTCTCTTATCTATTGCATCTCATATGGACTATGAGGTATGACAGATGGACGTCAAGACAGCTTTCCTTAACGGAAGTCTTGAGGAGACCATCTACATGCAGCAACTAAAAGGGTTCATTGTAAAGGGAAAAGAGCATCTAGTATGCAAGCTTAATAGATCCATTTATGGATTGAAGCAAGATTCGCGATCTTAGAACATCTGTTTTAATGAAGTAATCCAGTCATATGGATTTACTCAAAGCCCGGATGAGTCATGTGTATACAAAAGATGTGACGAAAACTTAGTGGTGTTTCTTGTACTTTACGTAGATGACATTTTATTAATTGACAACAATGTCAAAGTGTTATCAGACGTAAGGGTCTGGCTGTCAAAGCAGATTGATATGAAGGACTTAGGAGAAGCGGGACACATCCTTGGGATCAAGGTCATAATGGATCGCTAGAAAAGGATGTTGTGCTTATCCCAAGATTCATATGTTGACACTGTCCTATCTCGTTTTAGCATGGGAAACTCCAAGAAGGGTTTCTTACCCTTCAGGCATGGAGTTCCTCTTGTTGAGGCAATCTGTGGTTCGGAGTGACCAAGTGTTTTGATGTTTGGGCAAAGAGGTTATGTTAGGATTACCCTTGTGTTCTTATATGTGTATGTTCTGTAATGACCCGAAAAATTCTCTTAATATTTTCTTTAAAATATTGAGCATGTCTAGATAATTTTCCGAAGGACCTAGAAATATTAATACGAACTTTGGCCTAGAAATCCATGTTTTCTCATTTAAATTGAGAAAACTAAGTACTAATGGGCCTTATATGGGCTTTTTAGTACCATAATTATTGGTGGATTTTAGATAAAAATTAATATAAATATAAAGGGGTTTAATGAGGAATATTAACATGAATTTTAATATAGAAATCCATGTTTTTCCATTTAAATTGAGGAAATAGGCACTAATGGGCCTTAGATGGGCTTTTTAGTACCATGATTATTGGAGAATTTTAGGTAAAAATTTATAAAAATATAAAGGTATTTTAATGGGAAATATTAGCATAATTATGGGGTAAATTTTAAGGGATTTTTGGAATAATAGAAAAATAAAATAAAAATAAATGGAAAAAAATAAATTTTAAGTGCTAGTTTACAATGCCATGATTTAATTATGTTTATGCTAGTTTATGATGCCATGATTTTATTTATGTTCCTGCTAGTTTATGATGCCATGATTTTATTTGTGTTCCTGCTAGTTTATGATGCCATGATTTTATTTATGTTCATGCTAGTTTACGATGCCATGATTTAATTATGTTTGTGCTAGTTTATGATGCCATGATTTTATTTATGTTCCTGCTAGTTTATGATGCCATTATTTTATTTATGTTCCTGCTAGTTTATGATGCCATGATTTTATTTATGTTCATGCTAGTTTACGATGCCATGATTTAATTATGTTTATGCTAGGTTAGGATGCTATGATTTTATTTATGTTCATGCTAGTTTACGATGCCATGATTTAATTATGTTTATGCTAGTTTACGATGCCATGATTTAATTATGTTTATGCTAGGTTAAGATGCCATGATTTTATTTATGTCCATGCTAATTTATGTAGCCATGATTTTAATTATGTTTGTGCTAAGTTAGGATGCCATGATTTTATGTAGGTTCATGCTAAGAATGTTTATGAGGTTTGGTTTATTATGTTTATGTCTATGCCAAGTATTATGCCATGCCATGAATGTTTTTATGTCCATGTTTATGCCATGCTACGAATGTGATTAAGTTATGTTCATGCCATGTCGAATGTATGCCAAGTGATCATAAAGGCTTATGTTCTAAGTAAAGCAGGAAGTATGTTAATGTTTCATGTGCTCATGATTAAGTGATGAATGGTTTTAGTGAGTAGGAAAGTGTCTTACTAAGCCTGTGTGCTTATAGCCTTATTTCCTTATACCGCAGATCACGCAAGGGGACAGTAAGGAAGCAGCAGGAGGGCACTAGAGCATGTGTGTGATAGTGACTTAGCCAAGAAACCATATGGTTGCTCGTCTTATGATAGAACTTTACCTTTACTATTATGTGCTTGAATGTGACTCTATGACGTGATGCTAAGTATGACATGATGCTAAGTATAAAGTTAATATGCCAAGTTCCCATGATATGATGTTAGGAATGGTAGTAAGTGCATGTAGGTGTAAGTTTAAAGGTTTCCGCTGTATTATGATGTCTACATGCCCTAAGTATGTTAACGTAACGCCGCTTTATGAAAAGAAAAAAATGAAAAAAAAAAGCGGGTGTTACAGGTTGGTATCAGAGCGGTTACCATCTCACTACACACACATCAAGCCCTCTTCCTGCCGCTTCCAAGTAAGTACCTCTATGCATACTTTATTTTCTCTTATGATTCTAGAATATGCTAGAATATGCAAGTATGGATGATACCTTAGGATTCTAGAATATGCAAGTATGAATGATGTTTTATGATGAAAAGTACTTTAGGATATGTAACTATGAACGATACTTTATCTTATATTTTATTATGAAGCCAAACACTTTAGGATTTAATATGCGGGTAGGAATAACCAAGACTTATATTAGTCGTACTTGTCTTTTATGAAGAGAAGACTGGCTAGAAGACAGAGTAATAGAATTAATGAGACTACTTTATCGCCCGATCCGATGCTCAATATACCTTATATCATAACCTATCTTAAGTCACATTATAAGACAATCATGTATAAGTATTCTGCCTTATACATTCGGTCTAAGTTAGTCATAATACAATTAGTCCGAAGTGTGACTCAACCTTATGTTCATAAACATAGTATTAATTGAGCACCATCATAATATTAGTAATTAAGGTGAACCTAGTATTAACATAATGTTATATAACCTGTACATTATATGAGTTACCAATCATCTAATATAATTATATTATATTATATAAGACAAATGATAATAATATGAGAGCGTGTACTAATATAGGATTATTATAAATATAACTCTACTAATTCCTTATCATATAAGTATTGTCATAATTCACCTATCATATAGGTTCTTAATATGAGCCTACATACAGGTTGACATGTATCATCTCAACCTATAAGTTATCACCTATACATATTATTCCATAAGCAAATCATAGGTATTATACCTATAATTTATGTGATAAATAACTATAATTTATGATATTATGTATAATCTATAATATAGTCTCATGTAGGGAATTATATGATAGCCTACATACATAAGATTATAACACTCTCACCTATGTTAGCATATAGTATTAGTTCCATTATACTAATACTAATATAATTAATGGTATAAGTCATACAGTATAACCTAAAATGATACGCATAGGGTAGTGCCCTAATTATATTAACACTTTTTATAGATTATGGGTCCACTATATTTTCATACTAATTATAAATATTAGAATTATCAACGTATGCTTCACTATTATCTTATATATAATATATAAGATTACCTTAAGTTATTTTATGGTAATATAATAAATATGATATCATTTATCATATAATAACCATTAACTAATATAATTCATAGCTCATGTTGTGAACTAATATTTCGGAAGCATACTATTATTAGGTTTACCCATAAATTATAATGACTATATAATTATGATATATGCCTATAATTACATCGTAGAGCTATTAATGACACTAGCTCAATTATATATTAAGGAGATGATCAGACTTCATGGAGTTCCCAAGACCATCATCTCAGATAGAGATGGTCGCTTTACTTCACATTTTTGGGAATGCATCCAGAAGTCTCTCGGCACTAAACAAAGGTTCAGTACCGCTGTTCACCCTCAGACTGATGGGCAAACGGAATGGGTGAATCAAGTATTTGGAGGATATGTTGAGAGCTTGTGCCCTGAATTTTAAAGGGAGCTGGTGTCGATATCTATGCTTAGCGGAATTTTCTTACAACAATAGCTACCAAGCTACTATTGGAATGGCACCTTATGAAGCCTTGTATGGGAGGAGATGTAGGTCTCCGATCTGTTGGTACGAGGGTGGTGGAAAGAAGGAAATGGGGCACACAACGGATGTCATCAACAGTACCACCCGAGCTATACAGAATATTCGACAACGGATAGAAGCTGCTCAGAGCCGGCAGAAGAGTTAGGCAGATGTCCGGCGTAGAGCACTGGAATTTAACGTTGGAGATTTGGTGTTCCTTAAAGTGGCTCCTATGAAAGGGGCGATAAGATTTGGGAAGAAAGGAAAACTAAGTCCGCGTTATGTGGGGCCGTACCTGATTCTGAAAAGAATCGGTAAGGTGGCATATGAGCTAGAGCTGCCACCAGAGATGTCGGCTATCCACAAAGTATTCCATGTGTCCATGCTTAAAAAAATGTGTATCCCAAATATGGACCAAGTGATCGAGCCACAGACGGTACAAGTTCAGTAGGACCTAAGTTATGAAAGCAGACCTATCCAAATTTTGGATAGGGAAGTCAAGAAGCTAAGGAGTAAGGAGGTACCCTTAGTCAAGGTCCTATGGCAAAGTCAACGGTTCGAGGAAGCTACCTGGGAACGCGAGGACGAGATGAGGCGCAAGTACCCGGAGTTATTCTAAGTTCGAGGACGAACTTTCACGAGGTATGGGGGATTGTAACGACCCGGAAAATTCTCTTAATATTTTCTTTAAAATATTGAGCATGTCTAGATAATTTTTCGAAGGACCTAGAAATATTAATACGAACTTTGACCTAGAAATCCATGTTTTCTCATTTAAATTGAGAAAACTAAGTACTAATGGGCCTTATATGGGCTTTTTAGTACCATAATTATTGGTGGATTTTAGGTAAAAATTAATATAAATATAAAGGAGTTTAATGAGGAATATTAACATAAATTTTAATATAGAAATCCATGTTTTTCCATTTAAATTGAGGAAATAGGCACTAATGGGCCTTAGATGGGCTTTTTAGTACCATGATTATTGGAGAATTTTAGGTAAAAATTTATAAAAATATAAAGGTATTTTAATGGGAAATATTAGCATAATTATGGGGTAAATTTTAAGGGATTTTCGGAATAATAGAAAAATAAAATAAAAATAAATAGAAATAAATTAGAGCATGCACCAAGGATTGAACCTTGGACCTCTTGTACAACCATGCATGCTCTAACCAACTCACCTAGCAAGGGAATGTTATGAGGGAATGAAATGGAGTTTGGTTAAAGCTTAAGGGAAGAGGAAGAGACACCATGACTCTTCACATACCCTCCTTAATGTGTTATAAAGAGGGGGAATGGGAGTTTCTTTCTTCCTCCTTCCTCATCCTAGCCGAAACCTCAAGGAGAGGTTCTCCCTTGGAAAAGCTCCACAAGAAGGTCTCATCTCCAAGATCTAAGGGTTTCCCAAGGTTTCAAGGGCTAGAGGTGACTTAAGGTTCAAGGAGTTCTTTTGATTCTCTATAATCAAGGTGAAAAATCAAGAAACCCAATGTAAGACTCCCTCACCTGTGGTATAATAGTTCCTTATGTTTTAGCATGATTTATTGGTTGGTTTTTGGGGCTTGAGGTTGAAAGAAACAAAACCAAGCACCCTAGAGACCCTATGGGTTTCGGCCACTAGGTTTTAGGGTCCATGATGATGCTAAAAATCTTGATAATGTTGTTTAATGTACTCTTATGATGTTTAGAGATTAAATATAATTTTTGAGAATTTTTGGGGTACCCTAGGATACCCTGGGGTTTCGGCCAACATCAAGAACCCATGGGTAGGGTTGGGTCTAAAACCTCAAGTAGGTGTTTTATGTATTATCATGATATAAGGGAGATGGAGGGTGTTTATGTGAATGATTCACATGGCCTAGAGACCCTATAGGTTTCGGCCAAGTACCCTAAGAGGGTGGAAGGTTAGGACTTATTTCAAGTAAGGGTCCCAATGGCCCTATGGTAAGGTATGGTTGGTGTTTAACAATTGATTTGGGGATTTTAATGGAATTTTTTCCATGCCCCCATGGCCTTGAAGTTTCGGCCAAGTGCAAGACTGGGGATAAAGGATTAGGGTTGGCCTTAAGAAGGGGATCAAATGTTTCCTATGGCCTAGTATGTATGTATGAGATGTTGTTGGGAAGTTACGTGAAGTTTCTTGAACCTAGGGTTCCTTGGGACTTTCGGCCAAGGGCATAACCTAGGGCTAGGGTTGGGTTAAACCTACAAAGATGCTTGTGTATAGGTTACTAAGAGGTATGGTTAAGTAAGATGGAGGAATTTTTATGTTAACCAAACCATTAGTTTATATGTCATGAATTATATGATTAGGCCATAAATGTTTAGACATATGCCATGCTTTATGAATAATATATATGAATGCCATGTCTTATAAATGATATGTAGGTATGCCATGTTCTATGAATAATATGTATGTATGCCATGCTTTACGAATAATA
Source organism: Boesenbergia rotunda (assembly GCA_024364735.1). Classification (NCBI taxonomy): domain Eukaryota; kingdom Viridiplantae; phylum Streptophyta; class Magnoliopsida; order Zingiberales; family Zingiberaceae; genus Boesenbergia; species Boesenbergia rotunda. Next base: position 201,092 of record JAGFNQ010006572.1, on the reverse strand, counting down.
TGTATGAATGCCATGTCTTATAAATGATATGTAGGTATGCCATATTCTATGAATAATATGTATGTATGCCATGTCTTATGAATGATATGTAGGTAAGCCATGTTCTATGAATAATTTGTATGTATGCCATGCTTTATGAATGATGTGTACATATGCCATGTTTTAGAATGAAAATGATGAATGAAGTTAAAGTTCATGCCTTCAAGGCATAACGATGATGTTAAGTATGATGAATGAATGAATATGCTATGAATGATTATGAATGAAGAAGCATGTGAAAGCATTATATTTTATTTTATGGGCATGTACCGGACCTAAGTAAGGTCCACGGTTCTGGACTACCGATGAAGCTGTCCACGGTTTGGGACTACCGATGAAGCTGTCCTTACGGTTCGGGACTACCGATGAAGCTGTCCTTACCCTAGTAGGTCGAGATTAGCTACCTCATATTTACTTAGGGATGCGCGCATATGATGTATGAATGTGGTACAAGCCAGGGCCCAATGAATGTTATGATTATGTTTAAGTAATGAAAAGTATGGTTTTAAACTAAGCATCCTTACGATATATGCATTGCCCATGCATCCATCCATGTTATGTAGTATGTAATGAAAAGTATGTTTATGAAAAGTATGTTTACGAAAAGTATGTTTATGTAAGGTATGTTAATGCAAAGTATGTTCATGTTAATTATGATGCCATGATTTTATTTATGTTTATGCTAGTTTACGATGCCATGATTTAATTATGTTTATGCTAGTTTATGATGCCATGATTTTATTTATGTTCCTGCAAGTTTATGATGCCATGATTTTATTTATGTTCCTGCTAGTTTATGATGCCATGATTTTATTTATGTTCATGCTAGTTTACGATGCCATGATTTAATTATGTTTATGCTAGTTTATGATGCCATGATTTTATTTATGTTCCTGTTAGTTTATGATGCCATGATTTTATTTATGTTCCTGCTAGTTTATGATGCCATGATTTTATTTATGTTCATGCTAGTTTACGATGCCATGATTTAATTATGTTTATGCTAGGTTAGGATGCCATGATTTTATTTATGTTCATGCTAGTTTACGATGCCATGATTTAATTATGTTTATGCTAGTTTACGATGCCATGATTTAATTATGTTTATGCTAGGTTAAGATGCCATGATTTTATTTATGTCCATGCTAATTTATGAAGCCATGATTTTAATTATGTTTGTGCTAAGTTAGGATGCCATGATTTTATGCAGGTTTATGCTAAGAATGTTTATGAGGTTAGGTTTATTATGTTTATGTCTATGCTAAGTATTATGCCATGCCATGAATGTTTTTATGTCCATGTTTATGCCATGCTATGAATGTGATTAAGTTATGTTCATGCCATGTCGAATGTATGCCAAGTGATCATAAAGGCTTATGTTTAAGTAAAGCACGAAGTATGTTAATGTTTCATGTGCTCATGATTAAGTGATGAATGGTTTTAGTGAGTAGGAAAGAGTCTTACTAAGCCTGTGTGCTTATAGCCTTATTTTCTTATACCGCAGATCACGCAAGGGGACAGTAAGGAAGCAGCATGAGGGCACTAGAGCATGTGTGTGATAGTGACTTGGCCAAGAAACCATATGGTTGCTCATCTTATGATAGAACTTTACCTTTACTATTATGTGCTTGAATGTGACTCTATGACGTGATACTATGTATGACATGATGCTAAGTATGACATGATGCTAAGTATAAAGTTAATATGCTAAGTTCCCATGATATGATGTTAGGAATGGTAGTAAGTGCATGTAGGTGTAAGTTTAAAGGTTTCCGCTGCATTATGATGTCTACATGCCCTAAGTATGTTAACGTAACGCCGCTTTATGAAAAGAAAAAAAAAGAAAAAAAAAGCGGGCGTTACATGTTGAGTGTGCAGGTTGTACACATATGGAGTTGGCTGGACGACCTCGGTATGGTGAAGGATGGCATAGAGGCAAGTTGGAGGCTTGCGTGCATCCAAGGGACCGGAGCCGAAGATGAAGTGGGTGTGAAGGCAATAGTCGAGGTTGCGGATGAGCAGTCAGTTGAGTCGTGAGGGTACGAGTGTTGTGTGATTGTACTCGAGAAATCCTAGGGTTCGAGTAAAGAGTGGAATGCACTCAGGAAGGGTAACCTTAGGTAGGTTAGTAGACCAATCGACTGGCATGGGGGCAGTCGACTGATGAAACTCTCAGAAGGGTTCTGGTTGGGGACCAGTCGACTGCCTTGGGTGCAGTCGACTGGTAGGTGGCTGGTGAGTTGACTGAAAATTCGAATGTTAGGGGTGCAACGATCGATTTTTAGTGGGACCAGTCGACTGCCCTGGTGGCGAGGGTTTCAGCCCGAATCCTATTTAAAGAGGGCTTCGTGGTGGCTGAGATTCTTGACGAATCTTGTCTTGGTTAAAGGCAAGATAGTAGTCTTTATGCTCAAGTCTTCTCAAGGTGTTGTGGTGAGGTTTCTCCATCCACAAGGAGCGACGAGGGCTAGCCGGAGGTTATCCGGGGAGTGATCCACCTGTTAGTAGGAGCCCTAGAGCCAATTATGTGATGATTGACTAGGGATATTTTGTATCATATTCCTTAATTTATAAAGGCATGATTGGTTATTATACTTACTATGTATTTGTGCAAAATAACTAAGTATAATAATATTCTTGGGTAGTAGGTTATTATCTACATCATATCGATTGGTTGAATCGATAATGAGATGATATAGAGAACACTACGCTAAACCATTCCTAGTCAAGTATTAATATTCAAGGACAATATTAATCCATGGAGACTAGCATGTAGGTCAACTGATAACTTGAGCTCACAAGTTATGGATATGTGATATCAAGTTGGCACATGGGTATACATTAGAGAATGTGTACTGAATTGACCCGCCATGAGAAAGTTTCATAGATTGTCATATGAGTGACATAAACTTTCTCATGTGACTATTAGTATGAATAGTCCTTAGACTTGATGTCACTACGGTTCCCTACATAAGTAGTTATGTACTTTGGTATCGTCAAACGTCAACCATAACAGGGTGGACTATAAAGGTGATCACTGAGTATGTAATGAATTATACGGAGGGATGTGAGTGATGTAAATGGGATCTATCCCTCCCATATGACGGGAGTGATATCTGTAGGCTCCTTGATCAACTAGGACTACTAAAACACATGGCCATGCTCAAATGAGTTAATATGAGATATTGAGCTTATTTGTTTGAGTGAGTCTACTCGGGCATCAAGAAACACAAGATTGATTGTGGATGACTCGGTCTATGCCTCATTGGTCAATCTAGATATCAAGGATAGAAGGACAAGGTCATACATTATCATAGTGACGGAGGTTTAGTCGGATCTTGACTTTTCTTGTTACTTGGGTAGCAATGATGCATTGCTAGATGCCGCTCATTGCTTATATGTCTAAAGTGATTTAGACACATTGCCAACGTTACGAGAACCTATGAGGTCTCACACTAAGGATACGATGCTTCGGAGATTAATTAATCTTGGTTTGACTAAGATTTGATTCGAATTGGATTAATTGAGTTAGACTCAAGTGAATCCAATTAGATTATGGGATTGAGTCTAATTTGAGTTAGACTTATCTAGATTAGACTCAACCACTTAATTATGGATAATATTCATTAAAGGGTTTAATAAATATTATTTAAGAGGAAGGCTAAGGGACATTCTATTCATTAGATGAATAGAATATTAAGAGTCTCAAGGAATACCAAGAGGCTTGGTATTTATTGGGTTTTATTAGCATTAAGATGAGAGGAGCTCAAGGGACATAGACCCTTGGTATTCTTTAGGTGAGTATAAATACCCCCCTTGTCAAAGTCTAGGGTGTGCATCTCTCTTCCTCTTCTTTCTTCCTCGTCCATAACTCCCTAGTGGAGGTTCTTGTGCTTTGTGAACCATCCCAAGTTGCTAGCACAAATAAGGTGGTTCTTCTCCGAGGCGTAGATCGTGTTCGTGTGGATACGCATAGAGGCATGGACACTTAAACATGCAAGAGATCCGACGAACCAATGGACTAGCGGATAAACGAAGGGCGCTCGACAAAGGTATTCCTATAAGATAGGAATTGTAGATCACTTTGTATGTGTTTTTCTTTTAAATGGATCGCTCGAGGGATCTTATTTCCGCTACGATTTTAAATATTTTTACCTATAGATCCCTACAGTGGTATCAGAGCCACTTGCGAAAGATCGTACAAAGTTTAGAAAACTTTTATATGTAATATGGAAGTAGGATATAATTTTATTATAGATTGTATAATGTATGAGCATTTGTCGAGATACAAAAGTTTGTGTTGATCAAACTAAAAGTCTATAGCATCATCATATGAAATATGAAAGTGTGCTATGATGCGAATGTACTCGACAAATTTTATAACCTATGGTTTCAGCTAATGAGCATTGTTACAATAATAATAAAAATTGATGTCTTAAATCTATTGTAATTGATTAACGACATGGTGCATGGTTATGACATTAACCCCAATGTGATTGGATGTATGTGTGTGTGTATGCATGTTGTAATTCATAATACGGCCTGCGTGTCGTGCCTTGTCTCTATTTTTCCTAGTTGTAAAAATAGATTTAGACTCGAATGTAACTCGAGTTTTCCTACATTGTAATGTACAAAAGGAGCAGTGTAGTGTTCATTGAAGAATGAAGTTACAAGAAGGATGCCGACCACACACGATGACCCAAGGATGCACTTGGAGAAGATGTTATCCCTAGGTTGACCATCGATCTTCTCATTGGCTTGAGAAGATCGTAGTATACGGGCTATAACCATGTCACGTTTTCTTGCTTATATGTTGATATATGCTATGTGTGTGTATGTGATGCATGCTTAGATGTTTATCTTAATTAAGTCAACTCAATATGCCTACTAATGTTTGGTACTTATAAACTACCTCGATCATTTGTTGTTGGGTTTGCCAAAGCAAAGCAACGCATTTTATTTTGGTAGAGTGCGAGAGGACAATTGTGATGTCCCGCTATCAAACTTTGGGTGAGACTTAACTAAGTCCCCTCAATTAGATTGAGAAACTTGGAGGCATATCCCAAAAGTTGGGAAAATTGAGTAAAAGAACAATTATTCTATGTCTTGGGCGATTAGCTAAAGCTAACTCAAGATGATGTGTAATGTGGATCTTGACCCTTTGTTTCAAAGAGTTGCATGAGATGTAATTGGTAAAATGCTACCTAACTAATTTTACCAAGTCTTGGGCGATTAGCCAAAGCAAACTCAAGATGAAGTATAATACGGATCTTGTCCCACATGAATAATGATTGCTATTTGGTTTGAAGCTAGTAGTGTTGGTAAATTGAGTTTGCCTACATCCATGACTAGCCCCAACCAAAGCTCGACTATTCAGTGGGAGCGTCATTTAATTAAAGGCCTAATTAAATGAATTAGATATGATACTTATTTCTGCATAATTTTATTGTTGTAGATCACCATATCATCTAACACGTCAAATACTCTCTCTCTGCAATCCGTCCTTGAGAAGGACAAGCTCAATGGAGCTAATTTCCAGGACTGGTACAGAAACTTGAGGATAGTCCTCAAACAAGAACGAAAACTCTACGTCCTAGAGCAATCTCTTCCAGAAGCACCCGCCGCTACCGCTACCCGTGCCGAAAATGATGCTTACAAGAAGCATCAGGATAATGCACTTGATGTATCATGCCTTATGCTTGCCACCATGAACTCTGAGCTTCAGAAGCTGTTGGGGCAATCGACCCTGAGATGATCTGGAGGATCATGATATTTTGATGTATGGGCAATATGGTCAAGTTAGGGTTTGTGTTATTCTCACATGTGCACATGAGTGTGCAGGTGTACAGGTACGCATGGACTTGGTTGATGTCTTCAGGTGAAGGATGGCATGGAGGTAAGCTGGAGGCTTACGTGCGCATCCGAGAGACCATTGATAGCAGAGATGATGAGCCGAGGGACGCAGACTTCGAGGCGTACGTGAAGGGTGGCATGGAGGCAAGCTGGAGGCTTGCGTGCGCAACCGAGGGACGAGGGCCAAAGATGGAGAGGGCGTGAATGCAACAGTCAAGACTGCTGGTGAAGAGTCAACTAGGTTGAGAGTGGCTGAGTATGAGTGCATGTACTCAGGGGTTAAGCCGGGAGGGTTTGAGTGCGGAGAGATTTGTACTCGGAGAGAAACCCTAGGCTTAGGTCTCGGACCAGTCGACTGCCCTGGGGGCAGTCGACTGGTGTCAACTAGAACAGCTGGCCAAAATTTGAACGTTATGGTGTAACAGTCAAATCTGAGTGGGACCAGTTGACTGCCATTTGGGCAGTCGACTGGTAGCGGCTGTTTCAGATTCGAGCCCTATTTAACGGGGCTCGTTTCCTACCTTGTTTCTTAATGAAACTTGCTTAGATAGGGCAAGTTAGTAGTCTTGTATACTCAGGAAGTGTCCTTGGTGTTGTGGCGAGGTTTCTCCACCCACAAGGAGCGACGAGTTCTAGCCGGAGGTTATCCGGGGTTTGATCCACCGACGGATTGTTGGATTAGTCACCCGGTCGGGGTGGATACCAACTAAATAGGGTTTGTTAGCACTGTTATTTCTTTTGCATATTATTTCCGCTGCGCTAACATCTGTGTAGAGATCAAACGATCCGCGAAAGTGCATTCACCCCCCCCTCTGCACGCCTATATCGATCTTTCAGAAGCAACATGTGAACATGAATGCACATGAGATGGTTGATCATCTAAAGCAACTATATCAAGGGCAAGCTAGGCACGAGAGGTTTGAGGTGTCTAAATCCCTATTTGCATGCAAGATGCAAGAAGGAACTCCTGTAGGAACTCACGTACTCAAGATGATTGGGTATGTCGAGAACCTTGAAAGACTAGCATTTCCACTGGGCCAAGAATTGTCAACAGACCTTATCCTGCAATCGTTGCCTGAAGGGTATAATCAATTTGTCATGAACTACAACATAAATTAAATTGACAAACCTCTGCCTGAGATGCTCAACATGTTGAGAACTGCTGAACCCAATCTCAAGAAAACCAAAACCAGTTATATATTGATGGTACAAAAGGGCAAAGGCAAATGGATGCCTAAAGGCAAGACCCAAGCCAAAGGCAAGGCCAACTCTACTAAAGATAAAGTGCTTAAGGAAGGAAGTTGCTTCCATTGTGGTGAGACCGGACATTGGAAAAGGAACTGCAAACTCTACCTGGAGGAAGTAAAGAAGAAAAAAAGTGAGACTTCTGCCTCAGGTATTTTTGTTATAGAAGTCAATCTATCTATCTCTCCTTCTTGGGTATTAGATACCGGATGCGCGTCTTACATTTGTACTAATGTGCAGGGCCTTCAAAGAGCTAGATCATTGATGAAGGGCGAAGTGGGCCTACGAGTAGGCAATGGAGAAAGAGTTGCTGCCATAGTTGTAGGAACTTATTCCTTGTCTTTGCCCACTGGGCTTATCTTAGAACTAAAGGAGTGCTTTTATGTACCTGCATTGACTATGAACATAATTTCAGTATCTTGTTTGGACAAGAAAGGATTTTCATTTATCATAAAGGGCAAATGTTGTTCCATAATGTTAAATGACATGTTCTATTATAATGCACTACTTGTGAATGGACTCTATGTTCTAGATCTAGAAAACCCAATCTATAACATAAATACCAATCGGTTCAAATCCAATGATGTGAACCAAACGTATCTCTGGCATTGTCGCTTGGGACATATAAATGAGAATCATATATCCCAGCTCCATAAGGATGGATTACTGGACACATTTGATTTTGAATCATATTAGACATGTGAATCTTGTCTTCTAGGCAAGATGACCAAGACTCCATTTAGTGGACACGGCGAAAGAGTGACAGACTTGTTAGGACTCATACATACTGATGTATGTGGACCTTTCAATGTCGCAGCTAGAGGAGGCTATCAGTACTTCATCACTTTCACTGATGAAGTCAGTAGATACGGCTATGTGTATCTCATAAAACTCAAGTAGGAATCCTTTGAAAAGTTCAAAGAATTCAAAAGTGAAGTACAAAACCAACTTGGCAAGAGTATTAAGATGCTTCGATCAGATCGAGGTGGTGAATACCTTAGCCAAGAGTTTCGTGACCATCTAGCAGAGTATGGGATCATATCCCAACTCACTCCACTTGGAACACCACAATGGAATGGTGTGTCCGAGCGGAGAAATCGTACTCTATTAGATATGGTACGATCGATGATGAGTCAAACAGACCTTCCTACTTCCTTCTGGGGATTCTCTCTAGAGACGACTCTTTTCACATTTAACCGAGTTCCATCAAAGGTCGTCACAAAGACACCATATACGATATGGACTGGGAAGAGTCCCACGATGTCTTTTATAATGATTTGGGGTTGTGAGGCTTACGTTCGACATCAAGTCTCAGATAAACTAGGACTCAAATCAGATAAGTGATATTTTGTAGGATATCGCAAGAAAACGAAGGGATATTACTTTTACAATGCCACACAAGGCAAAGTATTTGTCGCTAGAAATGGTGTTTCTCTAGAAAAGGAGTTTATTTCTAGAATAACTAGTAGGAGTAAAATCCATCTTGAAGAAGTTCAAGATGCAGATAGTACTGAGGCCTTAATGGACATTGAACAGACACCACAAGATGTTGTGGATCATGAGATTGTTGCACAAGAAGTTGTGGAACAACAACCCGTTCAAGTAGACCAACCTCTTCGCAGATCTGATAGGATACGTCGTCAGCCTGAGAGACACTCATTTCTCTTATCTGACCATAATGACGTTACGCTTATTGAGTTGAATGAGCCTACATCCTATCAAGAAGCTGTGATGAGCCCAGATTCTAAGAAATGGCTAGAGGCCATGAGATCCAAAATGGAATCCATGTACACTAACCAAGTATGGACTTTTGTTGATCCACCTGAGGGGATTAAACCCATTGGGTGTAAGTGAGTCTTTAGAAGAAAGACTGACATGGATGGACGCATGCATACCTATAAAGGGTGATTGGTAGCTAAAGGTTTCAAACAAATTCATAGTATCGACTATGATGAAACCTTTTCTCCAGTGGCGATGCTTAAGTCTATTCGGATCATGCTTGCTATTGTAGCTTACCATGACTACGAGATCTGGCAGATGGATGTCAAAACCACATTCCTAAATGGGAATTTACTCGAGGATGTGTACACGACACAACCTGAGGATTTTGTAGATCCAGAGCATGCTAGAAAGGTATGTAAATTGCAAAGATCCATTTATGGTCTAAAGCAAGCTTCTCGAAGCTGTAATCTTCGATTCGATGATGCAATCAAAGCGTTTGGTTTCATCAAGAATGAAGATGAACCCTGTGTCTACAAGAGGGTTAGTGGGAGCGCAGTTGTCTTCCTAATCATGTATGTAGATGGCATACTCCTCATTAGGAATGATATCCCTTCACTACATTCTGTGAAGACGTGGCTAGGGAATTGTTTCTCAATGAAAGACTTAGGTGAAGCAGCCTATATCCTAGGCATCAAGATCTATAGAGATAGATCTAAGAGATTGCTTAGCTAAAGTCAGAGTACATATATTGACAAGGTGCTTAATCGTTTTGCCATGCAGAATTCCAAGAAGGGATTTCTGCCAATGCCACATGGTGTGAGTCTTTCGAAGACTCAAGGTCCCTCTTCTAAGGAGGAGAGAGACCGTATGGATTAGATCCCTTATGCATCCGCTATAGGGTCAATCATGTACGCCATGCTTTGTACTCGACCAGATGTCTCGTATGCTTTGACCATGACGAGCAGGTACCAGTCAAATCCAGGTGAAAGTCACTAGACAGCTGTCAAGAATATTCTTAAGTATTTACGAAGAATGAAAGAATATTTCTTAATATTTGGAGGCGATGAGGAGCTAGCTGTAAAGGGTTATAGTGACGCAAGCTTCCAAACAGACAGGAATGATTTTAGATCACAGTCAGGGTATGTGTTTTGCCTGAATGGTGGCGCTGTGAGCTGGAAGAGTTCGAAGCAGGACACAGTCGCAGATTCTACAACAGAGGCCGAGTATATTGCTGCATCTTGTTGGTGCAAGTTGTATCAATGATATTCATCTTTAAATGTTTTAATGTTTGACAATACACTTAAGTCAGTGAAACATTAAACAGACAAAAGGGAGTAAGAGAGAAGTAATCAAAGTGGAAGAAACCCTAAGACCTGGTGAGTGAAGCTGGGCACCTAGCGAAGGGCTGCTAGGTATCGAAACACTAAGTCCTGGCAAAGGGATGCTGGGCACCTAGCGAAGGGCTGCTAGGCATAGAAGACCTAGCGAAGGGCTGCTAGGCACCTAGCGAAGGGCTGCTAGGCATAGAAGACCTAGCGAAGGGTTGCTAGGCACCTAGCGAAGGACTGCTAGGTAACGTAACCTTAAGACCTAGCGAAGGGCTGCTAGGCACCTAGCGAAGGGATGCTAGGGAATGAAAACCTGGCGAAGGACTGCTAGGTTATGAAGTCTTGGTCCAAGGGACTAAGCAACTTAGCTGAGCGATGACTAAGGACAGGAGTAGAGACGGGTCAGGGTTTGGGCGTCTTGAGGTCCGGAAGTATCGGAAGCTAAGCAAAAGTCCACCCGAAGGGCTGGGTGGCAACCGTCTCCTGAAAGGAGTAGGTGAAGGGTGAGCTCTTGGGGATAGGAACTTGTGCTACTTCGACCTAGGGTTTCATGCAAATCCGAAGTCCGAACAAAGTCCTTAAGGCTAACATTATATGTATCTATGCTTTGTGTTTGTGTATCTTGCAAGTATCAAGAACCGAAGACAAAGCAGGTAAACCAGGCAAAAAAACTGTTCTTGCAGGCTTTAAGCAGGGTGCCCCCATGCAACTAGGGCGCCCCCAACAGTGGGGGCGCCCCCAGACAAACGTAAAAACTTGGTTTTTGTGAAGCAGGCAGAACAGGTGTCAAGCGGGGCGCCCAGAGCGTCCGGGGCGCCCGGGTTCAAAGCTGTTTTGGTGGTTTTGAGTCCGAAACACAGATAAACCTTCATGGGGGTGCCCGGAGCGTCCGGGGCACCCTGGTCAAAGGTTTTATCAGCTGCAGCGAGGTCGGCGCAGGGATAAAGTCTGACCGGGTTTATCGGGACGCCCCCAGGAAGCCTATATAAGGGGCTTCGACCCCTCTACTTCAAACACGACTTCCAAGAACCATTCCAAGCATTCTGACCGACGACAACGCGCTAGAAATGAGGCTCTACGACCGGGAGGCTCCAGGAGGAAGTGCGTGGCACTTCGGAGGTCCAGATCGGCCAAGCTTCAAACTTGTTCTATTCGGTTTGCTTTAATTACACTGCAATTAGTTTTCCATATCTTTTGATTGTAAACTTGCACTGTAAGTCGGGTTTCTCCACCTCCGAAAAGTCCGGGAAGGAGATCAATAGTGGACGGGTGTTCCCGTGCATAGGCCTTGGATGTACTGACCCTTGGGGGTCGGGAACCAAGTAAAAATCCGCTGTGTCACTGTCTTGCTTTGTTTTTTCGTTCTAAATTATTTTCCGCTGCGCTACTAATATTCTAAGTCCAGAATGAAAGTTTTACGAAGAATTCCGAATGATTTTTCACGGTCGATATTCACCCCCCTCTATCGACGGCACCGGTCCTACACATCTGAGGCAGCAAAAGAGGCAGTTTGGATCTGAAAATTCATTACAGAACTTGGTGTGGTTCCTAGCATAGAAGACCCCGTAGACCTCTATTTGACAACAATGGGGCTATTGCACAGGCTAAGGAACCTCGATCACATCAGCGGACCAAACACATATTACAGCGCTTCCATCTCATTCGAGAGATCATCAATAGAGGTGATGTGAGGATATGCAGAGTACCCACAGATGCTAATATCGTGGATCCTTTGACTAAGGTTTTGGCACAAAAGAAGCATAATGGTCATACTGTTAGTGATATGAGAGAAGTGTCCTAAGGCAATCGCCTTATGATTATAATCATTTATTTTAATAAATGAATATTCACTATTTGAGTATAGATGTTTGTGTATTTGATTGAGATCTTAAACTCATTTACTGAATGTCCGCAATACAATTCACACCATGAAAGAATTTGTGATGAATTCACAACTAGTGATTATCTCTACATGTGCAATTGTGAAGTATTGAAATTGTCCCTAGTCGATGAATTGATAAATACGGACACTATCAATTCTGTTGAGACTTGCATGGGTTATTCTCTAATCAGCTGATTCTCACTGGTTGGTGACATTGAGATGTCCGGAGATAAACATGAATGCTAGTTAAGGGAACTAGTTCATTGGAGTGACTGGCTGTAAAACTTCATATGGTAGTCTACATATGGATATGTCAGTGAAGTTCTTACTGCAGCTTAAGTGCGATGTTCCTTTGACTTGCGGTGTTCAAGTCGTCTTTGTAATAACCCGGACCGTTTGACGGCCCATTTACCGGCCCATTTAGCGGTCCTCACGACCGTCGTACCATCGACCGTCGACCGTGCCGTTACTCATACTAGGTCTTCCCACCCCTGGGTGTGGATTTTTGCCTTCCCAGGATTCGAACCCTAGACCCAGGCTTAAATCTAGTTCTTTATGAATCCTGAATACCAATTGAGCTATAGCACAATTGGTATTCAGGATTCATAAAGAACTAGATTTAAGCATGGGTCTATGGTTCGAATCCTGGGAAGGCAAAAATCCACACCCAGTGGTGGGAAGACCTAGTATGAGTAACGGCACGGTCGACGGTCGACGGTACGGTCGACGGTCTGACGGTACGATAGTCGTGAGGACCAGTAAATGGGTCGGTAAATGGGCCATCAAACAGGCCAGGTTGTTACAATAAAAAGGTGCCTTTTTATTGTAACGACCCGACCCGTTTGACGACCCATTTACCGACCCATTTACCGGTCCTCACGACCGTTGTACCGTAGACCGTCGACCGTGGCATTACTCATACTAGGTCTTCCCACCCCTGGGTGTGGATTTTTGCCTTCCCAGGATTCGAACCCTAGACCCAGGCTTAAATCTAGTTCTTTGTGAATCCTGAGTACCAATTGAGCTATAGCTCAATTGGTACTCAGGATTCACAAAGAACTAGATTTAAGCCTGGGTCTAGGGTTCGAATCCTGGGAAGGCAAAAATCCACACCCAGGGGTGGGAAGACCTAGTATGAGTAATGGCACGGTCGACGGTCGACGGTATGACGGTACGACGGTCGTGAGGACCGGTAAATGGGCCGGTAAATGGGCCGTCAAATGGGCCGGGTCGTTACAATATTGGTCATGGAGACTTATACTTTGACATCTTAAGCAAGCATCTCCAAGGAGGTGTGGACCCGGGATGATTGGGTATAAGCCGAAGTGCCCGAAGATGTTTGAACAGCCTACAAAGGATTCACCACTCCTTGCGAGGAGATGTATACCCTAGGCCTATCGTCGGATTGTTACTCGAAGCCTCTGGCCAGAGCATGACATGTTTAGAGTATGAATCTCTTAAATACATGAGAGTAATTAGAATCCGTAGGACGAGAAAACGTTACATGGGCTAGGTGTGACGTAGTCAGCCTAGTGGGGACTGACACACATAGACCATGTCCTGAACCAAGTGGGTATAAGATGGTGAAGGGAATGGGGCACGATTCATTATAGCTGCTGAAGGGTTTCAGAATTGTTTCTGAGGTCAACCGTTGATCTTTTGATTAATTGGGGATGATGATGTACTACTAGGTGCCACTCATGATCGTTCTATAATTAATTGATTAATTATAGTCGGCCAACATAAATCGAAAGCCTATTTAGTCACACGCACTACGAGTAATCCGAGGGATTTAAAACGAGTTGAAAATTGAATTTTCCAATCAAGAGAGATTAAGTTTGGTTGAGTCAAACGATAAGTCGAATCTGAATTTTTCAGAGACGTATTGGAAGCGTAAAATGGCTAAGTCTTTTGAAGACTTAATAGATGAATTAAATAAGTTTAATTCATTGGGGCTTGGCTTGGATGGGCCGGCCAAAGAGGGCCTCCATCCTCTTTGCTTGGCCGGCCACAACAAAGGGAGAGAACCAAGTTTTTGGTTCAATTTATAAAATAAACCAAGTGTGGTTTCTTTTATAAAATTATGGATGATATAAATTTTTTATATAATAAACCAAGGTTTGGTTTATTTTTCATAGAAATTAAAATCAACAATGGATTGGTTTATTATATAAAATCAATCATGGATTGATTTACCATCATAAGGAAATTTATCCCATAAGAGAGAAGAGACTTGATTGATTTTTATCATGAATTAAAATATGATTTTATCCATGATATAAAATCAAACTTGGCATGATGAAATAAGTTATTCTATATTTGAGAGGCTTGATGGTTGAGAGGCCACTATATAAAGGACCCAAGGCAAGGCTTGGGGGATAATCATAGAGATGAAGGCATAGGCTCTCTCCCTCTCTTTCTCTCCTTCTCTTCTCCCCTTCATGCCATGCGCCAACTAGCCCCAAGAAGGAGCACCAGCCAGACTGTAGCGACCCGCCTTCTCTTACCTTAGACGGACCGCTACTTGTCTCTACTTCTCGTCTCTAATGCACGACTAAGAATGCGGAAATCTTTTTTTTTTCTTCTCAATTTAAATCTATCTATGATATTCTAACTCTAATAGTCATGCATGATACCATGGCACACTTCTTTACATCTATAGGGCTTTTCTGCAATGGTACCAGTCGACTGCTATCTGACCAGTCGACTGGTATCGGCCACAGAAAGTTTCTGGGCGCGGCACCAGTCCACTGGCCTCTTGGCAGTCGACTGGTGTATCGGACAGAAACTATTGTTCGATAGGGCAGTCGACTGGTTCTGAACCAGTCGACTGGCACGCCTGAAAACTGAAAATTCAGATTCGAAACTTAGTTTCCAAAAGCCCACCAAACATATAGTTTCAAGCCATAACAAAACACAACACCATTTCTATGCTCTATACTAGTTTCCTAAACATTTTGGCCAATCAAAACAACTTCATAAACTCGAAATTAGAACTTTTATGGAAGTAAATAAGCTATTCGAGGTTATATGAACTTTAACCCTAGAGTTTGTACCAAACTTGACTCCTATGCATTCATAACACCAAATACATGTCCTATAACCTTGCTAAAGCATTATGAAATGTGAATGCAACTTTTCTAAACACATTTAAGCAATAAAACTTGATTCAAAGGGGAACTAGTACTATCTTGGCACATGCATCAATATCTCCAACAAAGTATCAATATTCCAAACTACTCACACTTCTACTCATCCAATGCAATCATAAGGATATGTATGCTAAATGAAATGACATGGAATCTTTACTCTAAGAAATTGAGCATGTAAAACTATCCAAAGCTTAAATGTTCGCTAAACTCCATAAAGCAATAACTTGGAATTTGAATAAACTAAAACATTGTAATTCAAATAACTAAATTGTCTCGTCTCAAGGATCTCTCCAAAATCAGCCACCACACACACTTTACTCAGCACCGCCTCGTCGCCTTCCTTCAGAATTGCTTGCCTTTACCTTTATCTGCAGTAAGAGGAAATGCAACTAGTAAGCAAAAAGCTTAGTAAGTACTATCTAGCTCACAAAATCTCGAAATGTGCAAACATGCTTCTTGAACAATATGAAATCACATGAGATACTTATATGCTTGAAAGAAACACTAAGAACATGTATAACTCGAAAACATGCATACTCAAGCATTAATAAATCTTAACTCACTTTTCTTGGCTTAACTTGAAACTTTAGCAATTCTTTAACTTAAAATCTTTCTTTAACTCTTTGAAAACTTTCTTAAACTTTAGAAAACTTTGCTAAAGCATATACTTGAAAATAATAATAACTTGGATCCACTTAAGACGTAAGTACCATCTTATGCGCGTTCCCTAAAAGGTTGGGGTAGCGAGCCACCAATCCTAATAGAGCAGACCTTGGTCTACCAGGGCCAAGACCTTGGAATTGGACACCTGGATTTCTTTAACGACGCCCTTGGACGCCGGGTACTGGCCTTATAAAATAAAATAGCTTTTCTTTCTTCTCTTTCTTATCTTTAAATGCCTTGGCATTTTAATGAGCCTCTTGTGTGCCCAAATCCCTAAGTCTTGACTTTTGGGGATTTCTTAAGGCCTTGGCCTTTTCTTTTCTTATCTTTATCTTCTCTTTTCTTTTCTCATAGCTTTTCTTGGACCCTAAACTCACATAGAGTACCAAATCAAACATATATAAGCATATAATGAACTAAGATCACATGCAAAAACTTAAACAAAAAGGAAATATCTCTTTTAAAACTTTTAAAGGAAATTCTTGCGGAAAAACCGCCTCTTACTGCAGGTGAGCAGTACTTACATTGATATCTTGGACTTACAACCAAGATTGACGTCTAGGGCTCGAGAGAAACTTGAGATCTCGGAGAATTCTTCGCGCCTACGCGTTCCTCTCGTCGAGACGGACGAAACGCTTCGCGCTCCTTGATCCCTCCTTGGCCGGCGCCCCTTGGAAGAGAGGAGAGAAGAGCTTGGTGCTTGGTGTTGGCGTGCGCACAAGAGAGGGGAGAATTCCGTGCGTCGCGCGGCTAGGGTGAGGAAGAGAGAAAACCAAAAATCCAATTTCCTCTCTTAACTTATCTATTTATACTTATGGGGCGGATTGACCTAACTACAACTTATCTATTGGTTCGCTTACTCTCTATCAACAAAACAAACCAGCCCAGCCGGTCCGCCCACTCTTCTCTCAACCGCAGGTGACTGGTTCGATTCCCACCTATGCGATTTTCTATTTTTACCCCTTTTTGCCACTTTCGTTTACGGAAAAATTCTATAAAAATATCTATAAATTCGGAATAAATTCTAAGATATTTCTAAAATTAGTTTCGAGAATTTTCGGGCGTTACAATCCCCCATACCTTATGAAAAGTTCATCCTCGAATTTAGAATAATTCTGGATATCTTTCTCTCATGCTGTCCTCACGTTCCCAAGTAGCCTCTTCATGCTTTTGATTCTGCCAGATGACCTTTACTAGTGGCACTTCTTTATTTCTTAATTTTTTAACTGCTTTGTCCACTATCTGTGTCGGTCTGCTCTCATAGCTAAGATCTTCTTGGATCTGTACTGACTGAGGCTGAATCACTTGGCTAGGGTCGTGAATACACTTCTTTAGCATAGAGACATGAAAGGTACTGTGGATAGCTGACATATCCTCTGGTAAGTCCAGCTCATAGGCTACCTTCCCAACTCTCTTTATAATCTTGTAGGGTCCTATGTAGCGAGGACTCAGCTTGCCCTTTTTGCCAAATCTCATCACTCCCTTCATAGGAGCGACCTTGAGAAATACTGAATCTCCAACTTGGAATTCCAGTGGCCTACGGCGTGTGTCAGCATAACTTTTCTGTCTACTCTGGGCAGTCTCAATCCTCTGGCGGATCGTCTGGATAGCCTGAGTGGTCTCATCTATAAGCTCAGTCTGGCTGCCTAGTCCTGACTCCATCTCTTTCTTCTCACCAGCTTCTTGCCAACATATGGGTGATCTGCATTTCCTGCCATACAATGCCTCATAAGGTGCCATCCTGATGGTGGCCTGATAGCTATTGTTGTAGGCAAACTCAGCTAAGCACAGAAATTTGCACCAACTGCCTTTAAAGTCCAACGCACAAGCCCTGAGCATGTCTTCTAAAATCTGATTTACTCTCTTTGTTTGTCCATCTGTCTGGGGATGGAAAGCCGTGCTGAACTGAAGTCTGGTGCCTAGGGCGTCCTGAACACACCTCCAAAAATGGGAGATGAACCGCCCGTCTCTGTCAGAAACGATCGACTTCGGAACTCCGTGAAGTCTGATCACTTCTTTCACGTACAGCTGTGCTAACTGCTCTACCGAATGTGATAACTTGATGGCTAGGAAGTGGGCAGACTTGGTCAATCTATCCACTATCACCCAAATTGCATCGTGTCCATGGGTGGTTCTTGGAAGACCTGTGATAAAGTCCATGGATATTTCTTCCCACTTCCACTCTGGAATGGGAAGTGGCTGTAGAACTCCTCCTGGTCTCTGGTGTTCTGCTTTGACCCTCTGGCAGGTCAAGCAGGTACTGATATATCTGGCCACGTCTCGCTTGAGTCCAGACCACCAGAATCTTTTCTTTAAATCTTGGTACATCTTGGTAGAACCAGGATGCATAGAGTACGGGGTACTGTGGGCTTCTTCTAAAATATTCTTTCTTAGTTCCTCATCATTGGGGACGCAAAGGCGGTCTCTAAGATAGAGGATGCCACTATCTGATACTCGAAACTCTGAATTTTCTGCCTCTTGGCTCTCCTGCTTGATCTTCTGGATCTCTGGGCCTTGACTTTGCTTTCTTTGTATATCCACAAGCAGGGTTGACTCTAGAGTCAATGCAGAAAGTTGCCCAATTATTACCTCGACTCCAAAATCCTTTATTATCTCTGAGTGAAGAAGTACTTCAAACTTTGATGGTCTGTGAAGATTCTGCACTGCACTCCATACAGGTAATGTTCTCCAGAGCTTCAGTGCGAAAACCACAGCTGCTAGCTCAAGGTCATGCGTAGGATAATTCTTCTCGTAGTCCTTGAGCTGTCTGGAGGCATATGCTATTACTTTACCGTCTTGCATGAGGACAGCTCCAAGGCCCATCTTGGATGCATCACTGTAGATGTCAAAGGCCTTGTCACTTTCTGGAACAGTCAGGATGGGAGCACTAGTCAATCTTTTCTTCAGTTCTAGGAAACTGTGCTCGCATTTATCTGACCACTCAAACTTCTGATTCTTTCTGGTCAGGGCTGTGAGGGGAGAGGCTATTCTGGAAAAGTCCTCCACAAATTTTCTGTAGTATCCTGCCAGGCCTAAGAAACTCCTGATTTCACTGGCATTCTTGGGTCTACACCAGTTGCTGACTGCTTCTATCTTGGCTGGATCAACTTGAATACCTTCTTTGGATACAATGTGACCTAGGAAGGTCACCTGATCTAGCCAAAACTCACACTTTGAGAATTTTGCATAGAGCTTCTCCTGCTGAAGGATCTGCAGCACATCCTCAAGTGTGTAGCATGGTCCTCTGGAGTCTGTGAGTATATGAGAATATCATCAATAAATACAATGACGAATTTATCGAGATACTCCCTGAAGATGTGGTTCATCAGCTCCATGAAGACTGCTGGAGCATTGGTTACTCCAAAAGGCATTACTACAAATTCGTAGTGGCCGTATCTTGTCCTGAAGGCCGTCCTCGGGATGTCACTTTCTTTAACCTTTAGCTGATGATACCCAGAACGCAGATCTATCTTCGAGAACACTGTAGCCCCTTTGAGTTGATCAAATAAATCATCTATTCTAGGAAGGGGGTACTTGTTCTTGATGGTTACCTTGTTCAGAGCTTTGTAGTCTATGCACAGACGCATAGACCCATCCTTCTTCTTGACGAAAGTACAGGAGCTCCCCAGGGTGAATGACTCGGGCGAATGAAGCCCTTGTCTAGTAGCTCCTGGAGTTGCTCTTGTAATTCCTTCAACTCTGCTGGAGACATACGATATGGGGCCTTCGAGACCGGACCGGTACCGGGCACTAGCTCGATCTCGAATTCCACTTCTCTGTTGGGAGGTAGTCCAGGTAGTTCTTCTGGGAACACTTCTGGATATTCGCAGACTACCCATACATCCTACTGCTTGAGTTCTTTCCTTGCTTCTGAGTCCACTATGTGTGCAAGAAAACCAGCACACCCTTGTTCTAGCATCTGGTGGGCTGCCAAGGCTGAGAGGAATTTCTGAGTCTTCCGCCTTGGGGCTCCTTGAAATTCGAACGGTGGTTCTCCTTCTGGACTGAAAACCACTTTCCTCCGGCGACAGTCCACCGAAGCGCTGTACTTACTGAGGAAATCCATGCCCAGTATGACGTCGAAGTCTTGCATCGCAAGGACTATTAGATCGACATATAGCTCTCGGTCTGAAATCTTGATTGGCACAGCCCGGAGCCGCTGGGTGGATTCCATGATTTCCCCTGGGGGAAGAGTTGTCAGGAATCTGGACTCCCAACCCTCTGCAGGCACCTGTAACTTACTAGAAAAAGGTACTGATACGAAAGAATGGGTCGCCCCAGTGTCAAACAGTGTGGTAGCTAAATGCTGAAAAATAACTATTTGACCTGTTACGACCGTGGAGGCGCTGGCAGCTTCTTCCTTCGTGAGGGAAAAGACTCTGGCATTGGTTGGAACTGGTGCTGCTTCCAACCCTCCCTGACTGATCTGAGGTCCCTCCAGTATAGTAGGCATGTAATGTAACTGAGGCTTGCCTCCATACTGTACGGACTGCTGAGGAAGTACCTTAAACTTGTTTGGGCAGTCTTTGGATCTGTGTCCCTCTTGTCCACATGAATAGCATCCAGTTACACCCAAAAGGCATGCTCCTGGATGGTTCCTCCCACACTTAGGACAAGGTGGATACCTAGCTTGCTTGTTCTCTGGGTTTCCTTTTTGGCTGCCAGGCCACTGCTTCCTTTTGTGGTTCTTGTTCTTCCAGTTCTGGCTATTTGGCTGAGGCTTCTGGCCTCCTATTGTCTTGTTCTCAATCAGGACTGGCTTCTGCTGTGCTCGCTGTGCCTTGATGCTATTCAGGTAGTGCTCTGAGATTAGAGCACTACTGACCAACTCCTCGCTGGTCTGGGGTCGGTGCGTCCCGCTGTTCACGTTGAGTGCTATTTCAGGGTTCAGCATGCGGAGCATCAGTCTGACTCGCTCCTTCTCTGTGCTGACTAGCTCTGGGCAGAGGCGAGCTAGTATGTTGAACTTCGTAACTGCTTCTCCCACTGGTAGGCTACCTTGTCTGAACTCCATGAAGTCCTCGTAGTGCTTGTTGGTAACCCGCATGTGGAAGAACTCCTCATAGAACTCTTGCTCGAAATCTGCCCAGCTCATCTGGTTGACTATCCTCTTACTCTTGACTCGCTCCCACCACATACGAGTGTCTCCAGTTAGGCAGAAGGAGGCACATTTGACCTTCTCGACTTCTGGCCAGTCAAGAAGCTCCATTGTGCTTTCTAAAGTCTTGAACCAAGCCTGGGCATCCCAGGGCTCAGTCGTGCCTGAGAAGCTTTCAGGTTTCAGTCTCTGCCACTGGACGAGGTATGCTTCTGGTCTTCGGTTCACGGCAGGGGTCTCCTGTGGGACTGGTGGAACTTCGGCCACTATTGGAGTTCCCACTCCTGCTGTGGGTGGTGTAGGGGGCGCTGGGTGCTGATTTGCCATCAGTGTGGCGATGATCTTCTGTTGTTCTGTCATCTGAGCTTGCATTTGAGCAATGACTGCCATCAGGTCTGGCTGTTCTGTGACAGGCTCATTGTTATCTTGAACTGGGGTTCCGTTCCTTGCATTAGGAGCTCGACCTCTTCTTGCCATCTAATAATGTATAAGGGAACAAGAAATCACTACTACTTCTCTAGGTATAAACTTATCTTCTTACTTAGTATCCTAATATCCATTCTAGGGATTAAACATGATTCCGTGATACTAAGGGATTAAACATGCTTCCTTGTTCTATGTACATATGAGTAAGTACTTAAGCATTTCTCTATACTGCAGTTAAATAAAGGAGCAATAGAAAAACTGAAACTTAAAGCTTTCTTACTTGAAGACGGCAAGGTTGATGCTGATGTGTGTGTGATGCTGGAGAATGGGAACTGCTCTAATACCACCTGTAGCGACCCGCCTTCTCTTACCTTAGACGGACCGCTACTTGTCTCTACTTCTCGTCTCTAATGCATGACTAAGAATGCGGAAATCTTTTTTTTTCTTCTCAATTTAAATCTATCTATGATATACTAACTCTAATAGTCATGCATGATACCATGGCACACTTCTTTACATCTATAGGGCTTTTCTGCAATGGTACCAGTCGACTGCTATCTGACCAGTCGACTGGTATCGGCCACAGAAAGTTTCTGGGCGCGGCACCAGTCGACTGGCCTCTTGGCAATCGACTGGTGTATCGGACAGAAGCTACTGTTCGATAGGGCAGTCGACTGGTTCTGAACCAGTCGACTGGCACGCCTGAAAACTGAAAATTCAGATTCGAAACTTAGTTTCCAAAAGCCCACCAAACATATAGTTTCAAGCCATAACAAAACACAACACCATTTCTATACTCTATACTAGTTTCCTAAACATTTTGGCCAATCAAAACAACTTCATAAACTCGAAATTAGAACTTTTGTGGAAGTAAATAAGCTATTCGAGGTTATATGAACTTTAACCCTAGAGTTTGTACCAAACTTGACTCCTATGCATTCATAACACCAAATACATGTCCTATAACCTTGCTAAAGCATTATGAAATGTGAATGCAACTTTTCTAAACACATTTAAGCAATAAAACTTGATTCAAAGGGGAACTAGTACTATCTTGGCACATGCATCAATATCTCCAACAAAGTATCAATATTCCAAACTACTCACACTTCTACTCATCCAATGCAATCATAAGGATATATATGCTAAATGAAATGACATGGAATCTTTACTCTAAGAAATTGAGCATGTAAAACTATCCAAAGCTTAAATGTTCGCTAAACTCCATAAAGCAATAACTTGGAATTTGAATAAACTAAAACATTGTAATTCAAATAACTAAATTGTCTCGTCTCAAGGATCTCTCCAAAATCAGCCACCACACACACTTTACTCAGCACCGCCTCGTCGCCTTCCTTCAGAATTGCTTGCCTTTACCTTTATCTGCAGTAAGAGGAAATGCAACTAGTAAGCAAAAAACTTAGTAAGTACTATGTAGCTCACAAAATCTCGAAATGTGCAAACATGCTTCTTGAACAATATGAAATCACATGAGATACTTATATGCTTGAAAGAAACACTAAGAACATGTATAACTCGAAAACATGCATACTCAAGCATTAATAAATCTTAACTCACTTTTCTTGGCTTAACTTGAAACTTTAGCAATTCTTTAACTTAAAATCTTTCTTTAACTCTTTGAAAACTTTCTTAAACTTTAGAAAACTTTGCTAAAGCATATACTTGAAAATAATAATAACTTGGATCCACTTAAGACGTAAGTACCATCTTATGCGCGTTCTCTAAAAGGTTGGGGTAGCGAGCCACCAATCCTAATAGAGCAGACCTTGGTCTACCAGGGCCAAGACCTTGGAATTGGACACCTGGATTTCTTTAACGACGCCCTTGGACGCCGGGTACTGGCCTTATAAAATAAAATAGCTTTTCTTTCTTCTCTTTCTTATCTTTAAATGCCTTGGCATTTTAATGAGCCTCTTGTGTGCCCAAATCCCTAAGTCTTGACTTTTGGGGATTTCTTAAGGCCTTGGCCTTTTCTTTTCTTATCTTTATCTTCTCTTTTCTTTTCTCATAGCTTTTCTTGGACCCTAAACTCACATAGAGTACCAAATCAAACATATATAAGCATATAATGAACTAAGATCACATGCAAAAACTTAAACAAAAAGGAAATATCTCTTTTAAAACTTTTAAAGGAAATTCTTGCGGAAAAACCGCCTCTTACTGCAGGTGAGCAGTACTTACATTGATATCTTGGACTTACAACCAAGATTGACGTCTAGGGCTCGAGAGAAACTTGAGATCTCGGAGAATTCTTCGCGCCTACGCGTTCCTCTCGTCGAGACGGACGAAACGCATCGCGCTCCTTGATCCCTCCTTGGCCGGCGCCCCTTGGAAGAGAGGAGAGAAGAGCTTGGTGCTTGGTGTTGGCGTGCGCACAAGAGAGGGGAGAATTCCGTGCGTTGCGCGGCTAGGGTGAGGAAGAGAGAAAACCAAAAATCCAATTTCCTCTCTTAACTTATCTATTTATACTTATGGGGTGGATTGACCTAACTACAACTTATCTATTGGTTCGTTTATTCTCTATCAACAAAACAAACCAGCCCAGCCGGTCCGCCCACTCTTCTCTCAACCGCAGGTGACTGGTTCGATTCCCACCTATGCGATTTTCTATTTTTACCCCTTTTTGCCACTTTCGTTTACGGAAAAATTCTATAAAAATATCCATAAATTCGGAATAAATTCTAAGATATTTCTAAAATTAGTTTTGAGAATTTTCGGGCGTTACACGGACATCCTTTTGTGGTTAGTCTTCCGACTTCTCTCTTGGTTTTTCTCGTCACGTTCTCGGAGAATCTAGTAGTTCTCGAGAACACGAAACTCGTGGCATTGCGAAGTCATCCCGAAGATACTCGGCGTGGACGCGAATAGAGGTGGAGCTTCCAAGGGATGCTTATGGTTGGATCTCGTCTCTTCCTTTGAGTTACGCGAGGTAATATGTAAATTAGTTTACGTTTCTGCAAAAATTTTAAATATATGATCATGTCTACACAAGATAAAATTGCATGCTTAGATGTGTGGTTAAATGATTTAGAGAAATTATTTATGCTAAATCTTCCGCTGCACATAATTAATTTTAAAATTACAAACCTGCATCCATGTCAACATGCACCCGGACCCAACACATACCAGGTCATTGGGTATTAGATATTACAGTGATTGGCATTAGTGCTAGTGGGAGATTGTTAGTAGGAGCCCTAGAGCCAATTATGTGATGATTGACTAGGGACATTTTGTATCATATTCTATAATTAATAAAGACATGATTGGTTATTATACTTACTATGTATTTGTGCCAAATAACTAAGTATAATAATATCCTTGGGTAGTAGGTTCTTATCTACATCATATCAATTGGTTGAATGGATAGTGAGATGATGTAGAAAACACTACTCTAAACCATTCCTAGTCAAGTATTAATATTCAATGACAATATTAATGCATGGAGACTAGCATGTAGGTCAACTGATGACTTGAGCTCACAAGTCATGGATATGTGATATCAAGTTGACACATAGGTATACATTGGAGAATGTGTACTGAATTGACACGCCATGAGAAAGTTTCATAGATTGCCATATGAGTGTCATAAACTTTCTCATGTGACTATTAGTATGAATAGTCCTTAGACCTGAAGTCACTACGGTTCCCTACATAAGGAGTTATGTACTTTGGTATCGTCAAATGACACCCGTAATAGGGTGGACTATAAAGGCGATCACTGGGTATGTAATGAATTATGAGGAGGGATGTGAGTGATGTAGATGGGATCTATCCCTCCCATATGATGGGAGTGATATCTATGGGCCTCTTGATCGAGTAGGACTACTAAAACGCATGACCATGCTCAAATGAGTCAATATGAGATATTGAGCTCATTTGTTTGAGTGAGTCTACTCGTGGATCAAGAAACACAAGATTTATTGAGGATGACACAGTCTATGCCTCATTGGTCAATCTAGATATCAAGGATAGAAGGACAAGGTCATACATTATCATAGTCACGGAGGTTTAGTCGAATCTCGACTTTTTTTGTTACTTGGGTAGCAATGATGCATTGCTAGATGTCGCTCATTGCTTATGTGTCTAAAGTGGTTTAGACACATTGCCAACGTTACGAGAACCTATTGGGTCAAATACTAAGGACACAATGCTTCGGAGATTAATTAATCTTGGTTTGACTAAGATTTGATTCGAATTGGATTAATTGAGTTAGACTCATGTGAACCCAATTAGATTATGAGATTGAGTCTAATTTGAGTTAGACTCATCTAGATTTCTCTCAACCACTTAATTATGGATAATATTCATTAATGGGTTTAATAAATATTATTTAAGAGGAAGGCTAAGAGACATTCTATTCATTAGATGAATAGAATATTAAGAGTCTCAAAGAATACCAAGAGGCTTGGTATTTATTGGGTTTTATTAGCATTAAGATGAGGGAGCTCAAGGGGCATAGACCCTTGGTATTCATTAGATGAGTATAAATACCCCCCTTGTCAAAGGCTAGGGTGTTCATCTCTCTTCCTCTTCTTTCTTCCTCGTCCATAACTCCCTAGTGGAGGTTCTTGTGCTTTGTGAACCATCCCAAGTTGCTAGCACAAATAAGGTGGTTCGTCTCTGAGGCGTAGATCATGTTCGTGTGGATACGAATAGAGTCACAGACACTTGAACGTGCAAGAGATCCGGCAAACCAAAGGACTAGCGGGATAAGCGAAGGGCGCGCGACAAAGGTATTCCTATAAGATAGGAATTGTAGATCACTTTTATGAGTTTTTTCTTTCGCATGGATCGCTCGAGGGATCTTATTTTCGCTGTGATTTTAAATATTTTTACCTATAGATCCCTACACCATCGACGGATTCTTGGATTGGTCACCCTCCGGGGTGGATACCAAGTAAATCGTTCTTGTTAGCGTTGTTTATTTTCTTTTGTTTCCGCTGTGCAACTAATAACGACCTACAAGAAGAATCGAAGAATCGCGATTCACCCCCTCTAGCGTACGGAAACGATCCTAACAATTGATATCAGAGCGAAGGACCGCTCTCGATTGGACTAACCGCCGAGGGAGCACACGCTAGAGGAGAGAACAATGGAAGGCAAGTTGGGTGATGATATCTACACTCCACCGCCCTACGACCATGAGGATTTCAGCTATTGGAAAGCAAATATGGAGACTTGGCTTAGCATGGATTGGGCGTGTAGGATAATCATAGAAGAGCCGTTCGAGATTCCAAAGGATAATCATGGGAAGAGGCTTAGGCCAAGATATTAGAATCAAGAACAACAATATCAAGCAAAAGAAAATGAAAAGGTAATTAGTATTTTAGTAATTCTTTTGCCTAATAATATTTTGAGTTGTGTAGGTGAATATAAAGATGCATGTGAGTTGTGTAGAAAGATACAAGAATATCATAAGAAATCTACACAAGCCAAAAGAGTTGAAGAGCAAATAAAAATGGACTCAATGGGCCAAGAAAAAGAGAAAGAAACGAAAGTGTCAACATCCGAAGAGGAAGAAATGTCCACATCCTCAATTAAAGGAGAAGAAGAGAGTGAGAGGACATCCACCTCAAGAGAAGAAGAGGAAGCATCAACTTCAAGGATTGAGGGGGAGGAGAGACCCTCATCCATACAAGAACAAGAAGAAGCTTCAACCTCCTCCAAAGCAAATAAAAAGAACCGTATCACATGCTTTCGATGCAATGAAAAGGAGCACTACAAGGACAAGTGCCCGAAAGGTAAAAAGGAGGTAAAATCCAAACCCATTTCAATTCATTTATATTCTAACAAGGGTTATAGGAATGAGGAAGCTCAATAGAAAAAGAAGATGATTTGATGCTTTACGTGTGGTGAGCTAGGACACTACCACACCAAGTGCCCAAAGAGTGGAGAGCTCAAGAAGATGGAGCACTTGAGAAGATGGGAGAAGGAGGAAAGGAAGAAGCAAAGATCACAACAAGGAGGGACTACAATGGTAAGGGAGGTAATTCCTAACCCTAGGCTAAAACGTAATTCAATTTCAAGTTCCTCCTTGCATATTAAAAATCATGTAAATTATTCATCCATGCATGCTAGGAATCATGAAAATTGCTTACTTGTGCACAATTTTGGATTTAGATATAATGATAGGACTAGGGTTAACAATGTAAATCAAAATCCTAGGAAAAACATGCATCATGGAAAACCCAAGACCTTAGGACCTAAGAATCAAGGCATAAATCCCAAGAAGGGGAGGCATATGCTTAGAAAGCCGGATAGATCTAAGAATGTCCCAAGTGGACACATGGACACTAAGGTTAAAAGTTTAGAAAGGGAAAATCAAGCCTTGAGGGCAAGGCTTGATACATTAGAAAAGACCTTAGAAAGATTCAAGATTGCATCTAAGGGTTTGGATATGGTGTTGGGTAGCTTAAAACCCAACTATGATAGATCGGGTTTGGGTTACCGGTCTAGAGTCTCCAAGGCCAACAAAAAGAAGTATGCTGGGGAAGCATACAATTATGGCAAGAAGGAGAAGTCCAAGGATGGCAAGGGGGTGCCATCCAAAGGGAAAGAAAATGACTTAACTAAGGACAAGGTCTCCATGGTTAAGAAGATTAGATTTATAGGCCAAGAGTCATCGGTGGCACACCGGTGTGGTCTAGTGTGGATTGAGTCACCTAGGGAGGTGGCTAGGGCTAAGAGCTCAAGGGGGAGCTCAAGGAGCCTTTGGCGTCCATGGTAAAAGGATCTCAAGAAATTTTCTCCTAGGAAATTAGATGAAATATGCTAAAAAGGGTTGGAAGACTTGGGTAAGTCTTAATTCTAGAGAATTGGCAAAATAAAAGGAGAATTATAGAGGAAAAGGTGAAAATATGGTTATATTTGGTAAAATTAGATTTTAGTGGACAAAAACCATATATTTTAGTGCTAGAAATGTATCATGGCCAGGTATTAGAAGATATATCAAGGAAAGGCCATAATTAGGACTTTTTAGATGAGTTTAAGTGATACATTTTAGGAGAAGTTGAGTTTCGTGCCATTCTTGGGAATTGGAGTATATTTATTTGGAAACATATTTTTTCCAAGTAGATAAAGGCTTCACAAATCTCCCTACAAAATTTTAGATTTTTCAGAGATTTGTAGAATTATTTAGGCATTACTGAAATTGGGCTGAAAAACTTGAAATTCAGGTATCAGTCGACTGCCCTGGGGGCAGTCGACTGGTCTCAGCCCAGAATCATTCTGTGAGTTTTGAGAGTCGACTGCCCCAGGGGCAGTCGACTGGTCCATAGGCTGAAATGGAAAAAGCATATTGGACACTCAGAAATTGTAAATTTGGATTATAGGATATGGCTGTGGATTAAAAGTCTTGATTATGATCTCATATTTCTTGAATGAAGTGTTATCTCATGAGTTAATACGACTTTATTGATATTTTGAAAATCAAGGATGATTGATAAGGGTTCCCATATGAATCTAGGATTAAGAGATAAACAAGGGAAAAGTTGAGGACAATTCCATGAGTCAGATTATGATGGTTAGACTGAGAAAACACATGGAAGTGTTGATAGATTTGAAAATTGATACAAAATGACCATCCTTTGAGAAACTAAAGGATGTACCAAAAGTCAAACACATTTGTATTCTTCATGGAAAACATAATTTTCTAGGATAGGGTATATCCTAGTAAATGTGCTTGCAATTTTCTTTTAGGTTTTTCCCGGTTTTCTAGGTTTTTATAGAAGGTTCTAGGGTAGAAAACTTGGGTTGTTGAGTTAGGTTTAACTTAACAAAAGACAATGTTGGTTGTTAAGTTGGGGGATAACTAAGCATTGGTGCTGTGGTGTCAAGTTGGGTAGAATTTGACCTTGGTAAAATGAAAATTGGGAGAAGGCATAAGTCAAGGGGGAGGTTGCCTCCTAGTTGGCTTAATTTTCATAATAAACTTTTGGGTTTTGTGTCAAACTTGAGAATGGTAATAGATACAGGGTGGAATATATTTTTTCCAACTAGGTATAGGTACCACAAAGTTCTCCACAAAATTTGAGAATTTTTTGAGATTTGTGGAATTTCTGGTGCAATTCTGAATTTGGCTAGAAAAGACTGATTTCAGAGTATTAGTCGATTGCCCTGGGGGCAGTCGATTGGTCAGGACTGGTGTGGGTATCCTGCAGCTGACATATGTCCAAATGATGAAAAACATGTGTATGGGGGTCTAGTACACTGTGTTTAGGATCATTAGGGATTAAAAGAATCAATAATTAGGATATTATTGGGGTCTTTTTAATGTTAGGTAAAGGGGGAGAAGTGTTGGGTTTAAGTTAGGAAGTCATACACTCCTTTGCGGGAAACCCTAGGTTTAGGGGGAGCTGAGATTAAGGGGGAGAATGGTTGCTCCATTCTTGGCATAAAGGGAACCTTAGAGAGGTTCTTAAAAAGCCTTTGTAAGTCCAATGTAGGGGGAGTTTGGGTGAAACTTTAAAAAGCCCATTTTGAGGAAAGTCCTAACATGGGGAGTTAGGTGTGGAAAATCCTAACTTGGAGGGTTAGGTGGTGGAATGTCCTAACTTGGAGGGTTAGGTGTGGAGGAACCTTAGGATAGGTTTTTAAAAAGCCCGTTTGGGAAAATTCCTAACTTGGAGGGTTAGGTGTGGGATGCCTTGGGATAGGATCCATGCATGCATTTGCATATGCATTAGCAGTGTAAGTCCAAGAGGGAGTCTTGGCAACGTAAGTCTAGTTATTTGTTTTAGCATGACTTTTGCTATTGACTACTATCTTGTTTCCCTAACTTAAATGTATTGCCAAACATCAAAAAGGGAGAGATTGTTGAGGCAATCTGTGGTCCAGAGTGACCAAGTGTTTTGATGTTTGGGCAAAGGGTTTAAGTTAGGTTTACCCTTGTGTTCTTATATGTGTATGTTGAGTGTGCAGGTTGTACAGGTTACACATATGGACTTGGCTGGACGGCCTCGGTATGGTGAAGGATGGCATGGTGGCAAGCTGGAGGCTTGCGGGCATCCGAGGGATGGGAGCCGAAGATGAAGAGGGAGCGAAGGCAATAGTTGAGGCTGCGGATGAGGAGTCAGTTGAGTCATGAGGTGAGTAGACTAGTCGACTGGCCTGGGGGCAGTCGACTGATGAAACTCACAGAAGGGTTCTGGTTGGGGACCAGTCGATTGCCCTGGGAGTAGTTGACTGGTGAGTTGGCTGAAAATTTGAACGTTGGGGTGCAACGGTCGATTTTCAGTGGGACCAGTCGACTGCCCTGGGAGCAGTCAACTGGTGGCGAGTGTTTAAGCCCGAATCCTATTTAAAGAGGACTTCGTGGTGGCTGAGATTCTTGACGAATCTTGTCTTGGTTAAAGGCAAGATAGTAGTCTTTGTGCTCAGGTCTTCTCAAGGTGTTGNTAGCCGGTGTACAGTCTACATGCCTTTCGGACACGTTATCACTGACTGGCTCCAGTCAGTCGGTATTGATGTGTCCAAGGGTAGGACTGTGCCGATGGTTCAGCAAGACTGCAGACTTGGTAGACGCGCATTTGCCAAGTCTGGCATTATTGCCGGTCCATAGGGCCTTAGGTGGGAGGATGGGCGGGTTTTGGGGGAGCTACCACAGGCAACACACATTCAGATACCAGCAGCACTAGCTTGACATCATGAGGCGCCCGCTCCAACAGAGGATGAGTACGAGCCGGACCCAGATCTTCGATGGTAGGTCGCGGAGCTCGAGCAGAATATGCAGCATGAGTTTCATATGTCGGAGCTTTGGCGGCAGGGGATCCGGTCTGAGGTTTCTCTATTACATGCCGGTCAGCAGATGATCCAGTCTGAGATTTCTGGGTGGCGTACCAGTCAGGAGGTGTTTCAGACTGCGATCCAGTCCGAGGTTTCTACGATGCATGCCGAGCAGCAGGCGATGTTTGCCGAGTGGAGCGCTTGGATGGTGGGTCATCCATCACAGCCGACATTTCCTGGATTTTCGCCATCCAGCAGCACTGCTCCGGGGAGTTTTCTGCCTCTCGATGATACTGCATTCGACCCGATGCAGTCTGATGATCCCTTGCTCAGGAGTGATTGTTTTTGCTGTACTCTGATTCCATGATTATTTATGTATGACAGTATGCTGGATCCTGTGTATGCCTACTATCCTATGATTTTGCTGTTCACGTTTATTTTCATATGATGCATATGACTATCTTATCCTGCTGTATTTATTTCATATGCTTATCATATGCTCCTCAATTATTATCTTTTGTTTGTTTTGGGAGAGACCCTCATTTAAGGGGGAGTTGCGTTAAACTTAATAACCAGTCTACACCCTTTTCGGTGTTTGACAAAGGGGGAGAGTTTGGTTAGTTAAGTTTAGGGTTATCACGAGTATAACTATTGTAGGGGGAGGACTCTAATTGCCTTGCATTAGTGAAATTTGATGTCAATTGATTTCTAATACCTAAACTTAGAATCGGGTTGTCAAACAACAAAAAGGGGGAGATTGTTGATGCAGTCTGACCTGATTATTGTTTTGGTGTTGACACTGATTTAAGTTTAGGTTAATAAGATAAGTTCGGCTTATGTCCTGGTCAGGGACTGGGCACGAATCCCGGTGAGTGAAGCCGGGTGACGGAAACCCTGGTGAGTGAAGCCGGGTCCCTGTGAGTGAAGCCGGGTGACGAAAACCCCGGTGAGTGGAGCCGGGTGACGGAAATCCCGGTGAGTGAAGCCGGGTGACGGAAACCCCGATGAGTGAAGTTGGGTGATGGAAACCCTGGTGAGTGAAGCCGGGTCCTAGCGAGTGAAGCTAGGTGAAGGAAACCCTGGTGAGTGAAGCCAGGTCCTAGCGAGGGAAGCTAGGTTGAACAAAGTCCCGGAGAGTGAAGCTGGGCACGAAGTCTTGGTCCGGGGGACTGAGCATTGAGTGTACTAGTCGGAGAGGGCACGTGAGCTCTTTCTCCAGGACCAGAATGAGTCAGAGAAGGCTAGGGAGCCTGTTCTCTGGACTTAGTGTTGAATTGGTCGGAGCTGGATCGGTCTGGAGACTGATCAGGGAGTTGGCACTAGCTCCTGGTTATGGATCGGTTTGGTGACCGATCCAGGGTGTCTGATTGTTTTGGAGAACGATCAGAAAGAGAACAGAATGTTTCTGTTTGGCTTCTGATCATTCTGGAGAACGATCAGGGAGAGAACAGAAACATTTTGTGTGATTTCTTTTTGGCTTCTGATTGTTCTGGTGAACGATCAGAGAAGAGATTAGTAGCCTTCGGAGAAAACCTTGATCGGTTAGTGTCACTGATCAAGGGCCTCCTGGACCGATCAGGATGGGCCCTGATCGGTCCAAAGGTGATCTGATCGGTCACTATGACCGATCAGGGCACAACCTGATTGGTCAGGTGACCGATCAGGTCAGGAGCTTGTAGGGAGTTGGAGGAAACTCCAGCAAGCTGGTGGATCGGTCCGGTGACCTAGCCACGATCCCTGATTTTTCAGTGTGACTGATCACAAAGTCACTGGATCGATCCGGAGGTGACCTGATCGATCAGGGTCTTCACTGATCGGTCAAGTGACCGATCAGTGTCTGATAACTTTAATTCGAAACCGTTGTCAGATTTCTGATTTCACTCTGATCACCTCTGATTTGTCTGACACCTTACTGATTTACTTTTGATTCACTGTGCTAAGCATCTGTTGAGTGTGCAGGTGAGACATGTATGACTCAAACCAAGAAGGAGGGTCAAGTGGCAACTTTCGCTTCGGTCAGGTTTGCCCGTTTTCCCTTCGCAGGTTTCAACGACTTCTGGCGCGGGCTGGCGAAGCTGACGACTGACCTGAGGCTCGGCTGAAGAAGGTTCAGTGGACTGAGCGAGGTCAGTGGGTTGGTGGCGGAGGTTGTTGCAGACACTCCTGTGAGCTGAAGACGCGCTGGTGAGCAGACGCGCCTGGTGGTGACCTGCTGATGAGCAGAGATTAAAAGAAGGCTGGCGCAGAAGGAGAGAGCAACGATTGCTAACACTGAAAACTCTTGAGAATCCTTTGAATCTCTGCAACTTGAGCACTTGGAAGTAGAGGAGAGCCTTGTGAGTCGATCAGGAAGCAGACACGAAGAGCTGAGGGTTTTTGCGTGAGAGTTGTGTTGGGTTGACCTCGGTGAAGTGATTCATTCTGTGCGTTCTTTGTGCTCACACTCTGTAAGCGTTTTCTTTGTCTCTGTGCTTATTTTCATATCATCATGAGACTATTGTGGAGAGGTTTCTCCACTGAGAAGGAGTTTCTGATTATCCGGATTTCTGGGGCTTGATCTGCCGACGATCAAGGGATCGCCCACCTCACGGGCACGCCAAGGAGTAGGGGTAAGTTATCCTCGAACCTTGTACATCTTTGAGTTATCATTTGTATTTTTTTTGTCTTTGTTCTTCCTGCGTGTTTTCTTTCGCTGCTAACTTGAGTGCAAAAAAGTTCAAAGAAGCGAGAAAGATTTCTGTGTCTGGCTATTCACACCCCCCTCTCTAGCCATCCAAGGTCCAACAAAGAGATGCTCAAAAAATTTAACATGAGTGACTCTAAAGAGGTAACCACTCCCATGGCGACAAACACAAGGTTAGGCAATGATGAGAGTGGGAAGCCCGTTGACTTAACCCAATATCGAAGTATGATAGGTAGTTTGATATACCTCACAGCTAGTCGCCTGGATATTCTTTTCGCTGTGGGTATGTGCGCTAGATATCAAGTCTGTGCCAAGGAATCTCATTTAATTGCTGTAAAGAGAATTTTGAGATACCTTAAGGCACAATTGGAGTCGGTCTTTGGAACCCCCGTACAGAGTCATTTGACTTGATCGGCTATACCGATTCCGACTATGCTAGGTGCAAGTTGGATCGGAAAAGCACAAGTGGGGGTTGCCAATTTTTAGGATCATCTTTAGTGAGTTGGTCAAGTCCGAAGCAACATTGTGTTGCTCTCTCCACGACCGAGGCTGAGTATATCGCCATGGGAGAGAGTGTATCACAATTGTTGTGGATGATACACACATTAGAAGACTATGGATTGTCTTACAAAGTTGTGCAAGTGTTGTGTGACAACATAAGCACAATAAACCTTACGAAGAATTCAGTCCATCGTTCAAGGACCAAACACATTAAAGTGCGTCACCACTTCATTAGGGATCATGTTGCTAGAGGAAATATTGTACTCTCACATGTGGAGTCAAAATCGAATCTAGCTGACATTTTTACTAAACCACTACCCAAAAATGAATTTAGTTTCCTTACAAGGGAGTTTGGAATGTGCCGTGCTCAATAGGATTGTAAAAACTCTTCATGATCATTTCAAATTGTTGGGCAACTTGGGAACATCTCACAAACACTATAAGGGTTATCAAAATGTTTTTGACTGCTAAAAATGGGGTGACATGTTAGGATCAACCTACTTACTCAAAATATTCATGCATCCCTTGAGTAATTAGGTTAATGAGAAAAAATCATTAATTTGACCATGTATGGGGAAAACCAATGCATAATACATGTGTATTTGGTTTCAAGAATATACTTGGACATTCCAATCAAGGAAACTTGATTGGAGATTTGTTGTCGGTACAAACTTGATTTCAATTGGTTGGAAATACAAACCTGTTTCGGGTTTTCTTTTTATTCATAAGGACACAACCTTATCTTGATTGGAAATATAGAAAAATACAATATCGGATAAGGGAATCCTTGTAGGGTAAGAGGAATCAATTTTGGTTGTATAAGAGGTTGATGTTGGTGCTTGGATGGCTAGAGGGGGGGGGGGTGAATATAGTCGGACACAGATTTTTCGCTCTTTTAGGTTTTCTGCACTTAATCGTTAGCAGCAACAGCGGAAGCAATGAATAGAGAAAAACAGAAATGCAGAACTTAACAGAAATCTAAGAACTCAAACCACAACTCTAACACAAGGATATACAAGGTTTGGGGATAACTTGCCCCTACTCTTTGGCGTGCCCGTAAGGTGGGCGATCCCTTGATCGTCGGCAGATCATGCCCCGGAAATCCGGATAGAATGCAACCTCCTTCTCGGTGGAGTGACCTCTCCACAGTATGTCTCAACAACAGTGTAACGACCCGGAAAATTCTCTTAATATTTTCTTAAAATATTAAGCATGTTTAAATAATTTTCCAAGGGACTTAGAAATATTAAGGAGAACTTAGGCCTAGAAAATCCATGTTTTCTCATTTAAATTGAGAAAACAAAGTACCAATGAGCTTTAAATGGGCTCCAAAATGGGTATTAATTAGGTAAAATTAATATAAATTAGGTAAAATTAATATAAATATAAAAGAATTTTATTTAGGAATATTGGCATAATTATGGGTGATTTTAGGGGGATTTTCGGAATTTAGGAAATAAAAATAATAAAATAAATGAAATAAAAATAAAATAAAAATAAAGGTGCATGAGCCAAGGATTGAACCTTGGACCTCTTATTCAACCATGTAAGCCTTAACCAACTCACCTAGCAAGGGATTTCTATGAGGAAATGAAGTGGATATAAGTTAAGATTAAGAAGAAGATGAAGGGTCATGGAGAGACTCTTCATTTACCTCTTTAATGGGTGATAAATAGGGAGGTTTTGGGAGTTACCTCTTCTTCCTATTACTAGCATTTTCGAAACTCTCCTCCTTCCTCATTCTAGCCGACCACCGTTAGAAGGTTTTCCCCTTGGAAAAGCTTCCACCAAGGTTCCATCTCCTAGATCTAAAGTCTCTTCCAAGGATACAAGGACAAGGGTGTTCAAGGGTCCAAAGATCTTACCATTTTCTTCTTTTCCAAGGTTCAAAAAATCAAGAAACCCAAGGTAAGACTCCCTCACCTGTGGTATAATAGTTCCCTATGATTTCCATGATTTTTAGCATGATATATTGGTTAGTTTTCGAATTTGATGTTGAAAGGAAAGAAAACCAAGACCCTCATGCTTAAGGGTTTCGGCCACCATGATTTCTAGGTCTATAAATATGCTAAAAATCTGTATAATGCTATTTAATGTTCCCTTATGATGTGTAGAGGTTATGTATAATTTTTGGGAATTTTTGGAGTACCCTAGGACACCCTAGGGTTTCGGCCAACATGAAAGAAACAAAACTAAGAACCTTAAGTTTAAGGGTTTCGGCCACCATGCTTTACAGGTCTATAATTATGCCAAAAATCATGATAATGTTATTTAATGTTCCCTTATGATGTGTAGAGGTTAAGTATAATTTTTGGGGATTTTTGGAGTACCCTAGGACACCCTAGGGTTTCGGCCAACATGAAAGAAACAAAACTAGGAACCCTAAGTTTAAGGGTTTCGGCCACCATGATTTACAGGTCTATAATTATGCCAAAAATCTTGATAATGTTATTTAATGTTCCCTTATGATGTGTAGAGGTTAATTATAATTTTTGGGAATTTTTGGACTACCCTAGGATACCCTAGGGTTTCGGCCAACATGAAGGAACCTGAGCAAGCACCCTAGGACACCCTAGGGTTTCGGCCACCATGTTTAAGGGTCTAAAATGATGTTAAAAATCCCAATCATGATGTTTAATGTACTCTCATGATGTCTAGAGGTTTAATACAATTTTTGGGAATTTTTAGGGTACCCTAGAGACCCCATATGTTTCGGCCAACCTCAAGGACCCAAGGGTTAGGGTTGAGCCTTTAACTTCAAGTATATGTTTATGTGTTGCCATGATAAGTATTATAAGTTTATGTTCAGGATATGAATAATGCCATGATAAGAATGATAGGGTTATGATCACGATAAAAATGATGCTATTATGTTCATGATATGAATGATGCCATGTTAAGTATGTTATGTTTATGTTTAAGAATGAGGATGATGCCATGTTTAAGAATGAAAATGATGCCATGTTTAAGAATGAAAATGATGCCATGTTAAGTATGTTATGTTTATGTTCATGATAAGAATGATACATGCCATGTCTTATGAATGATACATATGTATGCCATGATTTATGAATAAGATGTATGTATGCCATGTCTTATGAATGAAGTTAAAGTACATGCCTTTAAGGCACAGCTATGATGTTAAGTATGATGAATGAATGATGATGAACGACAAGTATGATGAATGAAAGATGATGCTTATGTCTTTAAGGCATAAATATGCTAAACGGCACGGTCGATGGTTGACGGTACGACGGTCGAGAGGACCGGTAAATGGGCCGGTAGACGGGCCGAGCCGTAACAAGTTATGCTATGTTAAGTATGCTATGAATGAATGATGAATGATGACACATGAAAAGTTTTTTACTTTATGTATGGGCTTGTACCGGACCGAAGTATGGGTCCAAGGGATGGGCACCTTAAGAACGCCCCGGTTTTGGACTACCGAAGCTGTCCACGGTTCTGGCCCTACCGGAGCTGGGCAACAGGGATGGGCACCTTAAGAATGCCTCGGTTTGGGGACTACCGACTATGCTGTCCTTACCCTAGTAGGTTGGGGCTCACGACCTCGGACTTGCTAGGGATGCGCGCTATGATGTATGTATGTGGTACAAGTCGGGGACCCCAAATGATGTTATGATGATTATGTTTAAGCATTTAAAAGTATGTTTTAAAAGTTAAGCATCCCTTATGTATATGCATTCCACTCATGCATCCATTCATGTTATGCATTATGCTATGTTGATAAGATTTTATGCTTATGTTTCATGTTAAGAAGTATGCATGAGAATGAATGATCTATGCCATGATTATGTTAGGAAGAGGTTCATATGCTATGATAGGTTTTATGCCATGAATTATGCCATGCTTAGAATGTTCACTATGTTTATGATTTATGCCATGAATTATGCCATGCTTAGAAGGTTCACTATGTTTATGAATTATGCCATGAATTATGCCATGCTTAGAATGTCTATGATGTTTATGTTTATGCCATGAATTATGCCATGCTTAGAAGGTTCACTATGTTTATGATTTATGCCATGAATTATGTTAACTATGTTTATGAATTATGCCATGAATTATGCCATGCTTAGAATGTCTATGATGTTTATGTTTATGCCATGAATTATGCCATGCTTAGAATGTCTATGATGTTTATGTTTATGCCATGTATTATGCCATGCTTAGAATGTTACTATGATTATGTTCATGCCATGCTATGTATACGACAAGTGACGTAAGATGTTATGTTCTAAGTAGAGCACCAAGTATGTTAATGTTTATGTGCTCATATGAGATGATGAATGATGAATGATGAATGGTTTTGTGAGTAGGAAAGAGTCTTACTAAGCCTGTGTGCTTATAGTCTTATTTCCTTATACCACAGATCATTCAAGGGGACAATGAAGGAAGCAGCAGGAGGGCAAGAATGCATGTGTGTCGTAGTGACTTGGCCCAGGAAACTATATGTTTACTTA
Source organism: Boesenbergia rotunda (assembly GCA_024364735.1). Classification (NCBI taxonomy): domain Eukaryota; kingdom Viridiplantae; phylum Streptophyta; class Magnoliopsida; order Zingiberales; family Zingiberaceae; genus Boesenbergia; species Boesenbergia rotunda. The sequence goes on along the minus strand of JAGFNQ010006572.1, from coordinate 162,275 downwards.
TATGTTTGAATAATGACTTATGGAACCTTATGATATGATGTTATGTGAGACATGATATGATGCTTAAGTTCAAAGTTAATATGCTAAGGTTCCCATGTCAATAAGTTAAGAATGGTAACAGGACATGTGTAAGTTAAGTTATTCCGCTGCCTTATGATGTCTACATGCCCTAAGCATGTTAACATAACGCCGCTTAGGAAAAAAAAGCGGGCGTTACAAACAGGATATGAAATCAAAGTACAGAGACAAGAACACACTTACAGAGCACAAGGAGAAATGTCTACAAGGCAATACTCACAACCCAGCACAACCGCAAGAGCCTTCACTCAGCTCTCCCTTGTCTGCTTGTTGATCGCCCTTGCAACGCTTCCAAGTACTCCAGTCGCAGCCAACAGATCACTCACAGTGTATACAAGAGTTGCTTCAATTCAGAGTGTTGCTCAAGATCAGAATTGTCGCAAGAGCTCAAGTGTTCAAAGATGTTGTTGAGGCTTCCTCGCTACTCGCTCATAAGCCTCTGCTCACTGATTGCCAGGTCACAGCCACCCCTCTGCAGCTCCCAGCTGCTCAACTGTAACTACCCAGCTATCTTGACCTCTCTTGGACTCCCTGAGCTCCCCTCAGCTGAGCCCCAGTTAGCAGCTCCAGTCGTTGCCAGTGGCCGTTGAAACCTGAGAAGGAAAACTGCCAAACCTGATGTAGCAAAAGACTTCAGTTGACCCTCCTTGGATGTGTTAGTGATATGAGAGAAGTGTACTAAGGCAATCGCCTTATGATTGTAAACATTTATTTCAATAAATGATAATTCACTATTTGAGTATACATGTTTGTATTTGATTGGGATCTTAAACTCATCTACTGAATGTCGGCAATACAACTCACAGCATAAGAGAATTTGTGATGGGATCACAACTAGTGATTATCTCTAAATGTGCAAATGTGAAGTATTGAAAATATCCCTAGTCGATGAATTGATAAAAATGGATACTATCAATTCTGTTGAGACTAGCATGGGTTATTCTCTAATCAGCTGATTCTCACTGGCTGGTGACATTGGGATGTCCGGAGATAAACATGGATGCTAGTTAAGGGAACTAGTTCATTGGAGCAACTAGCTGTAAGACTTCATATGGTAATCTATATAGATATGTCAATGAAGTTCTTACTGCGGCTTAAGTGCGATGTTCCTTTAACTTGCGGTGTTCAAGTCATCTTGGTCATGGAGACTTATACTTTAACATCTTAAGCAAGCATCTCCAAGGAGGTGTGGACCCAGGATGATTGGGTAAAAGCCGAAGTGCCCGAAGATGTTTGAACAGCCTACAAAGGATTCACCACTCCTTGCGAGGAGATGTATACCCAGGCCTATCATCGGATTGTTACTCAAAACCTCTGGCCAGAGTATATCATGTTTAGAGTGCGACTCTCTTAAATACATGAGAGTAATTAGAAATCCAAAGGACGAAAAAGACACTACTTGGGCTAGGTGTGACGTAGTCAGCCTAGTGGGGACTGACACAAATAGACCGTGTCCTGAACCAAGTGGGTATAAGATGGTGAAGGGAATGGGGCACGATTCATTAGAGCTGCTGAAGGGTTTCAGAATAATTTCTTCTGAGGTCAAACCGTTGATCTTTCGATTAATTGGGGATCATGATGTACTACTAGGTGCCACTCATGATCGTTCTATAATTTGTTGATTATAGGCGGCCAACATAAATCGAAAGCCTATTTAGTCACACGCACTACGAGTAATCCGAGGGATTTAAAACGAGTTGAAAATTGGATTTTCCGATCAAGAGAAATAAGTCGAATCTGAGTTAATCAGAGGCGCAATGGAAGCTAAAAATGGCTAAGTCTTTTGAAGGCTTTTTGGGCGAATTAAATGAGTTTAATTCGCGTTGGTTCGGCTCGGTTGGGCCGGCCAAAGAGGGTGCCAACCCTCCTTGGTTGGCCGGCCACTTATTGGGGAGATAACCAATTAATTTTGGTTTAATTAATAAAGTAAATCTAGCGCGATTTATTTTATAAATTATGGATAAATAAATTTGTATAAAGAAATTCTTTTTATGGAAGTTAAAATAATCCATGAATTGGTTTATTTTAATTTTATAAAATCAATTATGAATTGATTTTTCCATAATAAGAAAGTTTATAAATTTCTTATAAAATTTATTCCATAATAAAAGGAGAGATTAATTAGTTTTATTATAAAGTTAGTTATAATAAAACTTGGTTTAAACGGAATAATTCATAAGAGAATTTATAGGATAAATTTCTTATGATAATTAATTAGTTTTATTATAAAGTTAGTTATAATAAAATTCATAAGAGAATTTATAGGATAAATTTCTTATGATAACTAATTAGTTTTAATATAAAGTTAGTTATAATAAAACTTGGTTTAAATGGAATAATTCATAAGAGAATTTATAGGATAAATTTCTTATGATAATTAATTAGTTTTATTATAAAGTTAGTTATAATAAAATTCATAAGAGAATTTATAGGATAAATTTCTTATGATAACTAATTAGTTTTATTATAAAGTTAGTTATAATAAAACTCGGTTTAAACGGAATAATTCATAAGAGAATTTATAGGATAAATTTCTTATGATAACTAATTCCGTTAATTCGGTTAAGAGGAGACTTGGCAAGGGAGAAGCAACTATATAAGGAACCATAGGCAAGCCTTGGATTCCTAAGATTTGGATAATCGAAATAGAGCTCTCCCTCTCTCTCTTCTCTTCTCTCCTCCTTCCCCCTCCCTTCCATTAGGGCCGGCGGCCACCCTAGCTCCATTAGGGCCGGCGCCCAACCTACACCAATGCAAGGTGTTGCCGTGAGCTTCAAGGAGAAGAAGAAACCAACCAAGAAGAAGAAGAAGCGGATCACATCTCCCTCTCTCTCGGAATTCGATTCCGTTACTTCGTTGGTTAGTTTCTTTTTCTTCTCTTGATCTTCTTTGTTGTTCCTATAGAGAATCTAGTAGTTCTCGTCGGCACAAAACTCGTGACTTTGCGAAGTCATCCCGAAGAGAACTCGGCGTGGACGCGAATAGAGGCGAAGCTTCCAAGGGACGCTACGGTTGGATCTCGTCCCTTACTTCGAGTTACGCGAGGTACTTGGTAAATTAGTTTACTTTTCCGCAAAGTATTAATTTATGATTATGTCAACACACCATAAGATTGCATGCTAGATACGAAGTTAAAATAATTTGGTAAATTATTTTATGCAAATTCTTTCGCTGCACGTAAAAATTTAAAATTTTACGAACTCGTATCCTTGTCGACATGCACCCGGTCCCAACAGGATGATCCCTGAGTTACCTGCACACTTAGCAGATGATTAGCACACCAAATCAACAGAGAATCAAGTATCAGAAGGTCAGAGAAGATTCCAGTAGTATATCAGTAGAAATCAGAACGCAATCAGAACTCTGACAGCATTTTTAAATTAAAGATGTCAGCTACTGATCGGTCCCCAGACCGATCAGAGATGGCCCTGATCGATCACTGGACCGATTAGGATAGACCCAGATCGATCAGGCTCCAACCTGATCGGTCCACGGTGAGAAATTCAGAATTGTGACCTTCTTGTGATCGGTCACCCTGACCGATCCCAGATAGTGGATCGGTCACCAGACCGATCCCAGATCGTGGATCGGTCACCAGACCGATCCACCCCTTTGTTGAGGGTTTTTCTAGTTTCGCAGCCCAAACCCACTGATCGGTCACCAGACCGATCAGGGTGTGGCCTGATCGGTCTGGGGACCGATCAGGACACTTCCTGATCGATCAGGCTGATACCTGATCGGTTATAAGGAGAAACTCGAGACATTTGATCGTTCTCCAGAACGAACTGAAGGCCTCCCTGATCAGTCACCAGACCGATCAGGAGCCGAACACGAAAGCTTCTGTTCTCTCCCTGATCGGTCACCAGACCGATCAGGAGTAGAACAGATGTCAAACAATGTCTCTGTTTGCTCTCTGATCGGTCACCAGACCGATCAGACATCACTGGATCGGTCACCAGACCGATCCACGAAGGAAGTTCGTGCCAACTTCCTGATCGGTCACCAGACCGATCTAGCCAAGGCTGATTCCACTCTAAGTCAAGAGAATGGGCTCCCAGCCTCCTTTGACTCGTGCTCAGTCCCCCGTACCAAGACTCCATGCCCAGTTTCACTCACCGGGACTTCATTCAACCTAGCTTCCCAAGCTAAGACCTGGCTTCACTCACCAGGATTTTAGTTAACCTAGCTTCCCAAGCTAGGACCTGGCTTCACTCACCAGGATATCATCCAGCCTAGCTTCCCAAGCTAGGACCTGACTTCTCTCACCAGGATTTTATCCAACCTAGCTTCCCAAGCTAGGACCTGGCTTCACTCACCTGGATTTCATCCAACCTAGCTTCCCAAGCTAGGACCTGGCTTCACTCACCAGGATTTCATCCAACCTAGCTTCCCAAGTTAGGACCTAGCTTCACTCACCAGGATTTCAGTCAACCTAGCTTCCCAAGCTAGGACTTGGCTTCATTCATCAGGGTTTCATCCAACCTAGCTTCCCAAGCTCGGACCTGGCTTCCCAAGCTAGGGTTTCATCCAACCTAGCTTCCCAAGCTAGGACCTGGCTTCCCAAGCTAGGGTTTCAGTCACCCGGCCTCACTCATCGGACGTCGTGCCTAGTCCCCGACCAGGACTTAATCCAGACTCATCTTATTAACCTAAACTAAAATCGGTGTCAACACCAAAACAACAATCAGGGTCAGACTGCATCAACAGTTGAGAGGGATGTTTTGAAACGAGAGTTTTTGAAATGCATCAGCGTTTCAGAAACCCATCTGAAATCTGATCGGTCTATGGACCGATCAGATATCCCCTCAGAATACTTCTGTATCAATCAAATCTCTCAATAAACTGAACCTGATCGGTCCACCGATCGATCAGGCTGTTCCTGATCGGTCAGGCAGACCAACCGATTAGGCTATTCCTGATCGGTCAGGCTGACCAATCAGGGCTGCTTCTAATCAGTCCACTGACCGATCAGAATGCTCACAGAGACTTCTGTTCGGTTCTCTGATCGATCCGCAGACCGAACAGGAGCTTAGGAATCGATTCTCAAAAGTCCACTAATCGACCTCCTGATCAGTCCATAGACCGATCAGGCCATCCTCCTGATCAGTCCACAGATCGATCATAGAGCGATCAGAACATGCTGTTCGGTTCCCTGATCGATCCGCAGACCGATCAGGGACCTCCCTGATCGGTCATGGTGACCGATCAGGAGTTGAGCTGATCGGTCACGCGACCGATCAGAACCCACTCTGACCGATCAGGAGGTCTCTTGATCGGTCTGGGTAGCCTTGGATCGGACGGTTGATCCGATCAGCAACATTTAATTCGGTTGGTGATCGGTCCACCAACCTATTAAATCTCTCTATCTCGTTACTTCTCCAACCCTAAGTGCCGAACTCCAATCATCTTCCTCCTCTTCCTTCGATCTGAGTCCTCTACGAGCCTTCTGAGAGCAATCTGTGTGCTTCCTCTGAGTAGTCTCTGAAGTTTCCACTCACGAGTTCTCTACTTTCCTTCGCAAGATTTTGAGCTCCTCTCCCGCAAGCTTTCTGTCTCCTGCGCGATTTGTGAGGTCGCGAGCTTTTTCATTTGCGTAACTTGTGTGTTCTTCTCTCCCAACCAACCAACTCCAATGGCACCCAAGTATGTTCGATTCTTGTAGTTTTTCTTTGCTGTTTATTTCATAAACTATGATTTTTGTACTAATCATAGTGTTTACTTTCTGTGCCGTGCCCTTAACTTTAAATCCCATTCATGTTGGTTGTGTCATGATCGTGCCGTGATCACCAATTTTATTTCTGTGCCCTTTACTTCAAATTCTACTCTTGTGTCGTGCCCTTAAACACAAATCTTACTCATATATTGCTATCCTGGTTGTGTTGTTGTCGTGACCATTACCGTGACCTACTTTCCACCTTTAGAAAATCTTCGAAGGGGAAGGCACCTGCTGAGGGAACCTCAAGGTCCAAAGCCCCCTCATCATCTTCCAGACCTCAACCATCCTCCAACTCAAGGTTCCCCAATGCCTTATTCGAACAATCTTTTAAAAATAGAACATTTAAGCTCCTCCCTTGTAGATCTGTTGATAGACTTTTTGTATACGAGTATTGTCCCTTTGTGAAAGAGATTATTGAGTTCTACAACCTTGAATTTTTTTATTTCTCTCGAAAGGAACATCAACTCTGATCTTGTGTCCAAATTTTATAACAATCTACAACCGGGACCGGGAGGGGGTTTGGGGTTTACAACTCGGGTAGCCAAAACCAATCTTGATTTGACCTACGATAATTTTTCTGAGTATCTTGGCTATCGACAATCGCCAAATTTCTATTCTATCTACCCTGAGATTCCTGATCCTTTACTGCCTCCCTTCGAGGGGGTCACCTCTGACTCTATCTACGAGTACTTCTTTGGACACACTAGGCCGGATGGCTTTGATGAGCTAGGCCATGATTTTCCCACTTTTGCTGCCCTTCGACTCTCCCTAGGTGATTATATCATTTTCAAAATTATCACCAACTATCTTTTGCCAATCACCTCAAAACCCTTGCCAAAGATCCGTCCATATCATTGCTTGATGCTTTACGGGATGCATCACCACCTTGATTTTGATATCACGGCGAGCATTCTCTATTCCATCATGCCCTATAGTGAGCCCGAGCGTCGCACGGTTTATATGCCTTTTGGTCACATTATTACTGACTGGCTTCAGTCAGTCGGTATCGATGTGTCCAAGGGTAGGACTGTGCCAATGGTTCGGCAAGACTGCAAACTTGGGAGACTCGCGTTTGCGAAGTCTGGCATTATTGCTGTCCTTAGGGCCTTAGGTGGAAGGATGGGAGGGGTCTGGGGGAGCTACCACGGGCGGCACATATTCAGGTAGCAGCAGCTCCAGCTGTACATCAGGATGCGCCCGCTGCAGCAGAGGACGAGTAGGAGGCGGACCCAGATCTCCGATGGCAGATCACCGAGCTTGAAAAGACGTTCGACCATAGATTTCATATGTTGGAGCTCGGGTAGTAGGAGTTTCAGTCGGAGATCCGGTCTGTGATTTCTGGGATCTATGCCGGTCAGAAGGAGTTTCAGCAGGAGATCCGGTCCGAGATTTCTGGGATGTGTGCTAATTAGCACGATATGTTTACTGAGTGGCGCGCTTGGATGACTGGTCATCCGCCACCGCAGACATTTCCTGGATTTCCACCATCCAGCAACACTGCTCCGGGGAGCATCCTACCTCTCGATGATACTGCGTTTGAACCGATGCAGTATGATGATCCCCCTGCTCAGTAGTGACACTTTTGGCTATACTCTGATGTTGACCTCTATTCCATGGCATTCTGTGTAGTGACATTCTGATGGATTCTGTATATGACTTCTATTCCATGTTTGTTTTCATATGATGCATATGACTATCTTATCCTGATGTATTTATATCATATGCTTTTTATATGCTTCTCAATTATTATCTCTTGTTTGTTTTAGGGGAGACCCTTCTATAAGGGGGGAGGTGTTTAAACTTAATAACCAGTCTACACCCTTTTCGGTGTTTGACAAAGGGGGAGAAGATGGTTAGTTATGTTTAGGGTTATTACGAATATAACTATTGTAGGGGGAGGACTCTGATTCCCTTGCAATAGTGAACTTTGACTTCAATTGATTTCTAATACCTAAACTAAGAATCGGGTTGTCAAACAACAAAAAGGGGGAGATTGTTGATGTAGTTGTTAGTGATATGAGAGAAGTGTCCTAAGGCAATCGCCTTATGATTGTAAACATTTATTTTAATAAATGATAATTCACTATTTGAGTATACATGTTAGTGTATTTGATTGGGATCTTAAACTCATCTACTGAATGTCCACAATACAATTCACAGTATAAGAGAATTTGTGATGGGATCACAACTAGTGATTATCTCTACATGTGCAATTGTGAAGTATTGAAAATATCCCTAGTCGATGAATTGATAAAAACGGACACTATCAATTCTGTTGAGACTAGCATGGGTTATTCTCTAATCAGCTGATTCTCACTAGCTGGTGACATTGGGATGTCCGGAGATAAACATGGATGCTAGTTAAGGGAACTAGTTCATTGGAGTGACTAGCTGTAAAACTTCATATAGTAATCTATATAGATATGCCATTGAAGTTCTTACTGCATCTTAAGTGCGATGTTCCTTTGACTTGCGGTGTTCAAGTCATCTTGGTCATGGAGACTTATACTTTAACATCTTAAGCAAGCATCTCCAAGGAGGTGTGGACCCAGGATGATTGGGTATAAGCCGAAGTGCCCGAAGATGTTTGAACAGCCTACAAAGGATTCACCACTCCTTGCGAGGAGATGTATACCCAGGCCTATCGTCGGATTGTTACTCAAAGCCTCTGGCCAGAGCATATCATGTTTAGAGTATGAGTCTCTTACATACATGAGAGTAATTAGAAATCCAAAGGACGAGAAAGACACTACTTGGGCTAGGTGTGACGTAGTCAGCCTAGTGGGGACTGACACAAACAGATCATGTCCTGAACCAAGTGGGTATAAGATGGTGAAGGGAATGAGGCACGATTCATTAGAGCTACTGAAGGGTTTCAGAATTACTTCTGAGGTCAACCGTTGATCTTTCGATTAATTGGGGGTCATGATGTACTACTAGGTGCCACTCATGATCGTTCTATAATTAGTTGATTATAGACGGCCAACATAAATCGAAAGCCTATTTAGTCACACGCACTACGAGTAATCCGAGGGATTTAAAACGAGTTGAAAATTAGATTTTCCAATCAAGAGAAATAAGTCGAATCTGAATTTATTAGAGGCGCATCGGAAACTTAAAATGGCTAAGTCTTTTGAAGGCTTATCGGGTGAATTAAATGAGTTTAATTCGCGATGGGTTCGGCTCGGTTTGGCCGGCCAAAGAGGGTGCCAACCCTCTTTGGTTTGGCCGACCAAAATAATGGGGAGAAACCAATTTATTTGGTTTAATTAATAAAATAAATCTAGCGCGATTTGTTTTATAAATTATGGATAAATAAATTTGTATAAAGAAATTTATATAAATAAATTTATAGAAATTTATTCTTTTTTATGGAAATTAAAATGATCCATGGAATGGTTTATTTTAATTTTATAAAATCAATTATGAATTGATTTTTCCATAATAAGAAAATTTATAAATTTCTTGTAAAATTTATTCCATAATAAAAGGAGAGATATATTTATTTTATTATAAAGTTAGTTATAATAAAACTTGGTTTAAACGGAATAATTCATAAGAAAATTTATAGGATAAATTTCTTATGAAAAATTCCGTTAAAGGGGAGACTTGGCAAGGGAGAGACTACTATATAAAGGAACCAAGGCTAGGCTTAAATTCCTCAATAGAGTAATCAAGAGATTAATTCTCTCCCTCTCTCTCTCTCTTATTCTCTTCCTCTCCTTCTCCTTCCCTCCTAGGGCCGGCGCCCACCTCTACTTGCTAGGGCCGGCGCACATCCACCCTAGGGCCGGCGCACCACCCTCCCTTTAGGTTGCCGTGGGTGCACACCACCAAGAAGGAGCCATACAAGAAGAAGAAGAAGCGGGACGCAACTCCTTCCATCCCGGAATTTAGATTCCGTTTCTTGGTTGTTAGTTTCCATCTTTTTCTCTTGTTATTTTAGTTATGCCTTTGGAGAATCTAGTAGTTCTCGTCGGCACAAAACTCGTGGCTTTGCGAAGTCATCCCGAAGAGAACTCGGCGTGGACGCGAATAGAGGCGGAGCTTCCAAGGGACGCTACGGTTGGATCTCGTCCCTTACTTCAAGTTACGAGAGGTATAAAGTAAATTAGTTTACTTTTTCGCAAAATTTTAATTTATGATCATGTCCACACATCATAAGATCGCATGTTAGATACGTGGTTAAAAAATAATTTGAGAAATTATTTATGCTAATTCTTCCGCTGCACGTAAATATTTTAAAATTTACGAACCCGTATCCTTGTCAACATGCACCCGGTCCCAACAGTAGTCTGACCTGATTGTTGTTTTGGTGTTGACACCGATTTATGTTTAGGTGAGTAAGATAAGTTCGGCTTAAGTCCTGGTCGGGGGCTGGGCACGAAACCCCGGTGAGTGAAGCCGGGTCCCGGTGAGTGAAGCCGGGTGGAAGGAAATCTCGGTGAGTGAAGCCGGGTGACGGAAATCTTGGTGAGTGAAGCCGGGTGACGGAAACCCCGGTGAGTGAAGCCGGGTGATGGATGTTGAGGCAATCTGTGATCAGGAGTGATCATGTATTTTGATGTTTGGGCAAAGGGTTTAAGTTAGGCTTTCTCTTGTGTACTAATATGTGTATGTGAGTGTGTAGGTTGTACAGGTTTACATATATTGACTTGGTTGGATGGCTTCGGTATGGTGAAGGGTTGCATGGAGACAAGCTGGAGGCTTGTGTGCACCCGAGGGACCAGATATAGCAGGGATGATGAGCAGAGGGGCGCGGACTTCGAGGCATACGTGAAGGATGGCATGGAGACAAGCTGGAGGCTTGTGTGCATCCGAGGGACGAGGGCCGAAGATGAAGAGGGCGCGAAGGCAATAGTCGAGGCTGCTGGTGAAGAGTCAGTTGAGGCAAGGGACAAGAGCCGAGGGAGGAGAGCTCCAAGGGCAAGCCAGGAAGTGGACTTCAAGGGCACACGTGAAGGGTGGCATGGAGGCAAGTCGAGGACTTGCATGCGCATCTGAGGGATGACAGCCGGTGGAAGAGGACTTCAAGAGGCAAGCAAAAGGAGTGGACCTGAAGGCACACGTAGAGGAGGGTCAAGAGAGTGAGTAGGAGTGCTATTGTAAGCTGGGCAGTCGACTGGGGGTTGTCCAGTCGACTGCCAAAACTCACAGTAGGTTCTGGACCCTGGACCAGTCGACTCCCATTTTGGCAGTCGACTGGTAAGTCACCAGAATTCGAACGTTGGGATGTCAACGGTCAAATATGAGTGGTGGCAGTCGACTGCCCTGGGACCAGTCGACTGCCAGCGGGTTTTCCAGCCCGAGTTCTATTTAAAGAGGACTCGGTTAGGGCTGGTTTTCTTGACGAATCTTGTCTTGGTTAAAGGCAAGATAGTAGTCTTTGTGCTCAGAGGTTTGCTTGGTGCTGTGGCGAGGTTTCTCCACCCACAAGGAGTGACGAGGGCTAGCCGGAGGTTATCCGGGGAGTGATCCACCGACGGATTCTTGGATTAGTCACCCGTCCGGGGTGGATACCAAGTAAATAGGTTATTTACTTAGCAGTGCTTTCTTTGTTGTTTGTGTTTATTATTATTGTTTCCGTTTGCGCACACTAACAACGTAGGAAGAACGAGCCGAAAATCGCTATTCACCCCCCCTCTAGCGTCGAGAACGATCCTTACAATGGAAACCCCGGTGAGTGAAGCCGGGTCCTAGCAAGTGAAGCTAGGTGAAGGAAGCTCTAGTGAGTGAAGCTAGGTCCTAGCCAGGGAAGCTAGGTTGAACAAAGTCCCGGTGAGTGAAGCTGTGCACGAAGTCTTGGTCTGGGGGACTGAGCATTGAGTGTACTGGTCGGAGAGGGCACGTGAGCTCTTTCTCCAGGACCAGAATGAGTCAGAGAAGGTTAGAGAGCCTGTTCTCTGAACTTAGGGTTGAAATGGTCGGAGCTGGATCAGTCTGGAGTCCGATCAGGGAGTTGGTACTAACTCCTGTGATTGTGGATCGGTTTGGAGTCCGATCAGGGAGTTGGCACTGACTCCTGCGGTTGTGGTTCGGTCTGGTGACCGATCCAGGGAGTCTGATCGGGCTGGAGAACGATTAGAAAGAGAACAGAAACCTTATGTGCGGCTTCTGATCGTTCTGGTGAACGATCAGAAGGAGAACAGAGAGTTTAGGGATAAACCCTGATCGGTCAAGCTTACCGATCAGGGTCCTCTTGGACCGATCAGGATGGCTCCTGATCGGTCCAGATGTGACCTGATTGGTCACTTGACCGATCAGGGCATAACCTGATCGGTCATGATGACCGATCAGGTTAGGGAAGCTGGTGGGAGCTGCGAAAATTCCAGCAAGCGGGTGGATCGGTCTAGTGACCGATCCTCGATCCCTGATCTGTCAGTGTGACCGATCACAATTTCACTGGACCGATCAGGCAGGAGCTTGATCGATCAGGGTCTTCACTGATCAGTCTGGTGACCGATCAGTGTCTGATAACTTTAATTTGAAAACGTTGTCAGACTTCTGATTACGCTCTGAATCTTTCTGATACCTGCTGTTACCTTGCTGATACGAATTGATTTGCTTTTCAAATCCTCTGAAGAGTGTGCAGGTGAGACAGGGATGACTCAACCAAGAACGAGGGTCAATTGGAGACTTTCGTTTTGGCCATGTTTGTTTGTTTTCCATTCGTAGGATTCAACGGCTTCTGGCGTGGGCTGACAACTGTCTGGCGAAGCTGGCGACTGACCTGAGGCTCGGCTGAAGATGTTTCATTGGACTGAGGCCAGTAGAGGTCAGTGGGTTAGTGACAGAGCCTGTTACAGACGCTCCTGGTGAGCTGCAGACGCGCCTGGTGAGCTGCAGACGCGCCTGGGATGATCTGGCGATGAGCAGAGGTTTAAGAGATGGCTAGCGAAGAAGAGACAACATCTCTTGAACTTTGTAACTCTGTAACTTTGAATCTGTGGAGAAGTTTGCGAGTCGATCAGCAAGCAGACACCGCCAGAAGGAAGAGCTGAGTGAAGGCTCTTGCCAGGGTTGTGCTGTGTTGTGAGTTGTGCTCTGTAAAAGTTTTCCTTCACGCTCTATAAGCTTTCTCTTTGTCTCTGTGCTTTATTTGATATCATTCTGAGACTATTTGTGGAGAGGTTTCTTCACCGAGAAGGAGGCTGTGTTATCTGGATTTTCAGGGCTTGATCTGTCGACGATCAAGGGATCACCCACCTTACGGGCACGCCAAGGAGTAGGGGCAAGTTATCCCCGAACCTTGTACATCTTTGTGTTAGCATTTGTATTGTTTTCTGTTGTTGTTCTTCCTGCTTGTTTTCTTCCGCTACTAACTCTGATCGTAGAAAGAAACTTCAAAGAAGCGAAAGATTTGTGTGTCTAGCTATTCACTCCCCCCTCTCTAGCCATCCAAGGTCCAACAACGGTATCATCATCAATCACTAAAATCACCTGCACTAACTTCTATATCAGAATTAATATCATCAACACATAATGAGCTTCAACTCAAATCTCCCTATCCTGAGCACCCACAACAATTAACCTCACAAGATCCCATGCTAGAACTTGAAACACAAATCAAGAACACTAGATTCACCGAACAGAGCAAACATCCATTCATCTACATATCTAAGCAATAGCAACATCCACACATACAGGGAAACATTTCAGCATCAACACTACAACTAATACCAAAACCATAAATTGAAATCAGATTCCAACACAACAACCCCCCCAACAGATATAGCTCATGGAAAAATTCCATAGCCAAACCAAGAGTAGAGTTGGCCAACCCACTAGGAAACTCAATTCCTAAAGCAAATTCGATCCAAACAGGAAATCATCTATGATTACTACAAAATCACAATCGAACAAATTCAAATTTTATCCCAAGATTACAATTCACAACAAAGCATAACTCATCTTCACTGATCTAACCAAATCCAAAATCCTAGGGATTATGCAGTAGTGAACTCAGAACCATAAGATCTAGATTCACGGTAGAGAAAAAAAACAAGATCTACACAATTCCATTCCAAAAAACCAACCTCAACAATCAAACAATTATCAGAAACCAGATCCTAGCAGCAATCCAAGCTCAAAATTAGGCCTGCCTTACCTGAATGGATGCCAACAACTAGCTTCCTTCCCCTTCCTCTATCCGGATATGCGAAATCAACACTCTCCGACATTTAGAGGTCCCATCTTCCTCCGTCGATTCCTTGTGATAGCCTCAAAATCATATCCTATAAGGATGTGGCCAACCGGTATTCCTCGACTCCCCTGAGGGGCTCATGACTCACCGACATCAGCACTCAAGGCAACCAAGGAAGAAGCACTTGGTTTGCCATCCACCGCCCTAGGAACGGTGACCCAAATCCACACACAACATATCCACGCTCCAATGGGGATCAGGAGGAAGAAGCTCCGGGAAGAAAGCTGTAACGACCCGACCCATTTGGCGGCCCATTTATCGGCCCTCACGACCGTCGTACCGTCGTACCGTCGACCGTCGACCGTGCCGTTACCATACTAGGCCTTCCCACCGCCTGGTCAGTGGATTTTTGCCTTCCCAGGATTCGAACCCTAGACCCAGGCTTAAATCTAGTTCTTTATGAATCCTGAATACTTATAGCTCAATTGGTATTCAGGATTCATAAAGAACTAGATTTAAGCCTGGGTCTAGGGTTCGAATCCTGGGAAGGCAAAAATCCACCGACCAGGCGGTGGGAAGGCCTAGTATGGTAACGGCACGGTCGACGGTCCGCCAAACGGGCCGGGTCGTTACAAAAGCTGAGGCAGAAGAAGAAGAAAGAGGAAGGGAAGAGTTGACTTCAGCTTCGATCGGACTTGACGAAAGTTGGGCGGAGCCCGCAGGTAGAAGAGGGAATTTTATGATGGGTATGGCTTGGCGGGTTTCCTAAGCGAATACTTGGTCATCTTTGAGAGACCTCTCCAAGTCTACGGATTAAAAATTAATCCGAATGGAGACCTGTCTCCCAAACGACCATCTCGTCATCGTATCGATCGGTTCAAATTACAACTTGGCCAATCTCAAAGATCGAGCCTTGTAATTTGCCTAACCATTCGACCGCAGAAAAGACGACGAGTGGATTGTCGATTTTTGTATTTATTTTCGGGGTCCAATAATTAATTATCATTAATTAACCAATAATTAAACAAGATAATTAATTATCACATACCACATAAAATGACGAGAATAACAAGGAGCTAAGGAAGAAAATTATACCTTCCTTTACCTCGTAGTCTTCTACCTTATGCCCCTTCCCTCCCAGACGTCATGTGAGCGACGAGCTACCGAGAACCAGAATCACTAAGGGCTCCAATTAATCACCTTTTTCACAACTAGAAAAACCCTAATTCTAGGGTTTGGAACCGTCGGCCACCCTTCCTCTTCCCTTGCGCCGCCGACCACCGTGAGCCACCCAAGCCCCGCCGACCCCTCAGCAGCCTTGAGAGGAAAGTGAAGAAGAAGAAGAAGGAGAGAAAGCTCCTTCTTCCTTACGCAAACCGGTCGAAAAACCTCACCTTCCCTAACCTTGCGCTGCCGCCGCCGCCGCAAGCTCCCACCGCCACCTCTCCTTCGCCGGCCACCTTTTCTTCCTCACTGGTCCTCACAAAAGGGAGAGAAGAAACCCCCTTTGTCTAGTAAAGGCCAACCACCGAGTGGTTGAGAGGAAGAAAAGAAAAGAAGAGAAAAGAAGTGGTTTCTCCTCTTCTTGTCGTGACCTAGGAGAGAGAAGGGAGAGAGGGGAGAGGAGAGAAGCCTTGGGTTGATGATTAATTTATTAAACCTTGGTTTCTTGATCCCATGGGCTATATATAGGGCTAAGGTAGGGACCATGAGGAGGAGTTGGGTCTTGGCCCACTAATGGATCTAAAACCGATCCATTAATGAAGATCCATTCCACTAAAGGATCTCCAATGAATTTTCTCACCAACCCCCATATTTTCATATGGACTCCACCTATTATGAGTATATCCATCCCTCCGTGTTTAAGATATCGATTGTCCGTCAATTAATTTAAATTACTGACAATTTTAATTAATCAACTTCTATCTCCTTGACTAGTACCACTCAATCTTATCATCATGTTGGATCAAATCCATCTGCAGGGTTTAACATGATGAACCTTATGATCTCATCAAGGGGGCATTATCATCCCGACTCACCAGGATACGGATTCCGTCAATAATCAATGTCACACCATATAATTAATATTATTTCTCAACTTACCGGGCCTATCGATTTAGCAGAATAAATCTCGCCTATTGGTAAATCAAAGAAATAAAATATTAACTATACGTGCCCGTTATTATTTTAGGATTTAGAGATTGTACTCCATAATAATATGAGGTCCAATCCAATTATTAAGTCACTACAAATTGGATGACCTCTATTTTGGTCCTGCTCAATGCACACAAAGCATACTAGTGTAATTCTATGGTCAAGACAAACCACACCTAATTACACTACAACCATCTCGATAGTTTGTCCAACTTCATCTCGGTTGTGAGCCTCTACTTATACTATGCAAGGGACTGATAACATGATCTTCTGTGTGTCACCACACACCATGTTATTTACAATGCAAAGTATCAAACTTTTATGCATATACTAATATAAATACATATCTATGTTGTTGTGATTCTCTTTCAAAATGTAGATGATCATATATAGAATGAACAAGTCTTTTACTACACATCTAACATTTTAAGCTCTGACATTTTTACAGTTTGCCCCTCCTTCCTTGGTTTATTCAACTCAACCCATTAAATTTAAGGTTTTTAGCTATTTAGCCCTCCAAAATTTGGTGCTTTCCACCCTCAACCTCAATGATTAGGGTTTAAGAAAATTTAAACCATCTACACCTTAATACAATAATCCGATAACTGTACATTCATTTTGAGAAAATTCTAGAAACTTTCCTAAAATTTTATGCATCGTATTTTTTTACCATGTTTAACACTTTTAGTAGCTATTGCTGCCCAACTTAGTCAGCACAGGTTTTACAAGCTTAAACCACAAGATAGGCCATTTGGTTTTGAGATGAAACAGAGCCTTTCCTTAGGCATAGAAATTTTTATTCAGCTTTCATAAAATTTTTACATGGAGATTATTTCACTAGGAAATTAAGAAACTACAAACAAACTTAACTAGTTACAAGCTTACATAGGGGAATTAGAAAGGCATTACTGGACCATACTTACAGAAAGACTAGAAAATACACGTGGAAACAAACTTGCACACACTTGGAAATGCACTTTCACACACTACTTGCATAAACATGGATGCCTTGAGTGCCGGAGAAGAGTGATATTTATAAAAAGAGAGGAGAGCTTGCTTTAGGGTGAAGAAAAGATGAGGTGTTTGCTCTAGGATGAGTGAGAGGGGGGGGGGCGAATGAGGTGTCAGGATAGTGGAGAATAAAGCTGTAGCCAATAGGTAAGGTTGCTGTAAAGCTGTTGGTGAGAGAATAAAGCTGCTATAAAGGTGTCAGTGAGGAATAATGCTACTGTAACGTGGAGAATAAAACTGTAGTTCATAAAGCTGCTCTAAATGTGTTGGAGAGGAATAAAGCTACTGTAGAGTGGAGAATAAAGATGATGTAGAGCGAAGAATAAAGATACTATAAAGTTTGTTGATGGAGACTAATGCGTCATGTCTTACGTTGTCTTCAGAGTTCCATCAAATTTTCTAAGTTTTGATCTCCTATGAGTCCAATGAAGGGGTGATAACTTTCATTTTGTTGATTAAATTAGGCCCTCAAATCCATGTTTTGATCCACTTTCATATGCTTAAGTTTGCATTTATATTAGGTTTCATGGATTATCTCCATTTTAGCTTAAGATTCAATTCTTTCTATATTTAAGATGTTTTGGCACTAAAATTGAATAGCATTTTGTAGGTTTCAAATGATCATGGACCTGGATAAGATTGGGTCAATCATGAGTCAGAATTGGATCCGGATCAAAGAGATTAAGCATCGGATTAACATGAGCCATCCATTCAAGAGAACGGTTAGATCTAAGCCATCTGCCAACTTTTGGTCGATCCAAGCTCAAGATAGACTTAATCAAGTTCATGGATCAAGATCTGGAAGTTTGGGCCAGATCAGAGTTAATTCAGCCGTTGGATCAAGCACTAGAGGATCTAGGGCGTCCATTCAAGAGAAGGGAGGATCTGAGCCATCCGCCACAGATCTGATTGAATGTTTTTAGCAAAGTGTAGGTGAATGTGCCATTGCTTACCATGATCAAGCAAATTCCAAAATACGCTACGTTTCTCAAAGATTTGTGCATTCACAAGAAGAGGTTGAAGGGGAATGAGTTAGTTAACATGGGCAAAAATGTTTCAGCACTGTTTCAGCAAATTCCTCAGAAATGTGAAGACCCAGGAGTTTTTACTGTACCTTGTAGATTGGAAGCAATTTATTTCAGGATGCCATGTTAGATTTGGGTGCTTCCATCAATGTGATGCCTAGGTCAGTTTTTCAGATGTTGGGCATAGGCCCTTTACAACCTACAGGAGTAGTGATTCAGCTAGCTGACAGAAGCCAGACTCACCCAGCCGGTATGATTGAGGATGTGCTCGTTAAGGTGAAAGGGTTGATCTTCCCAGCTGATTTTTATATATTGGACATGGAGGGAGATTTCCTTGCACATAGATCTCCACTCATCCTTGGGAGACCATTTTTGAAGACCGCCAGAATGAAGATTGATGTACATGCAGGAACACTTTCCATGGAGATAGGAGATACAGTAGTCCAGTTCAGTCTTCTTGACGCTATGAAGCACCCGAGGGAGGATCACTCTGTTTTGCGTATTGATGTTGCTGAGGAGCTGGTTGGTGTAGATGCCCTTGCTGATAGGATTTTCTTTGATGTTCATGAGTGTGACCTGAGCTCTATAGATGCAGGAGATGTTATGTCTGCAGGAGGAGCTGAGTTTGGATCCATTTCTGGACCTCTTACAGTTGAGGGAGATTTCATGAGTGTAGGGGATTGCACTGAGCCCCAGGGATCACTCTTGATGGTTGATGTGTCAGGAGAGTCAGAGGGTAGGTATGTGAGTGTAGGGGATTGCACTGAGCCCCAGGGATCACCCATATCTACTGAGCAGTTAGAACCTGAATTGAAGCCTTTGACAGCACACTTGAAGTATGCTTATTTGGGAGAAGATCAGCAGCTACCTGTCATCATTGCCCAGAATTTAGAGCCAGAGCAAGAGGAAAAATTATTACAAGTTCTGAGGCAGCACAGAAAAGCTATAGGGTGGACACTTGCTGATATTTCTGGGATTAGTCCTGCTATCTGCATGCATCAGATACACTTAGAAGAAAATATGAAGCCCGTGAGACAACCACAAAGAAGACTCAACCCTTTGATTCTTGATGTAATAAAGAAAGAGGTGACTAGACTTTTACAGGCAGGCATCATTTACCCTATTTCTGATAGCAGATGGGTGAGTCCTATTCATGTGGTTCCCAAGAAATCAGGAGTTACAGTGGTGGCAAATGAAGACAACGAGTTGGTGCCCACAAGAGTGAAGAATGCATGGAGAGTTTGTGTGGATTATAGGAAGCTGAACCAAGCCACGAGGAAGGATCACTATCCCTTGCCCTTTATTGATCAGATGTTGGAGAGATTGGCGGGGAAGTCACACTATTGCTTTTTGGATGGATACACAGGATATTTTCAGATTTGCATAGATCCGAAAGATCAAGAGAAGACTACCTTCACTTGTCCTTTCGGCACATTTGCTTACAGACGGATGCCATTCGGACTTTGCAACGCTCCAGGGACCTTCCAGCGATGTATGGTAAGTATTTTTGGTGAGTTGTTAGAACACTGCATGGAAGTATTCATGGATGATTTTTCTATTTTTGGTACATCCTTTGATTCATACTTAGATAATTTGTCTAGGGTTTTACATAGATGCATCGAGATTGAACTGGTTCTTAATTTTGAAAAGTGTCATTTTATGGTTGAGCATGGTATTGTTTTGGGTCACATAGTCTCTAGGAGAGGTATAGAGGTAGATCCTGCAAAAATAAGTGCTATATCTTCTTTATCTCACCCCGTATGCGTACGGGATGTTCGATCTTTTCTTGGACATGCAGGTTTCTACAGGAGATTTATTAGAGACTTCAGTAGAGTTGCTCTTCCATTGTCTCGATTGTTGCAGAAGGATGTGAATTTTTATTTTGATGCAAAATGCAAGGAGGCTTTTCAGAGGTTGAAGGAAGCTCTTATTACTGCACCTATCATCAGATCACCAGACTGGAGCTTACCTTTTGAGTTGATGTGTGATGCCTCGAACCATGCAGTAGGAGCTGTACTTGCACAGAGAGTAGATGGGGCACCATATGTTATTTCTTATGCCTCAAAGACCTTGGATTCAGCCCAAGCCAACTACACCACCACAGAAAAGGAGCTTCTTTCCATTGTTTTTGCTTTAGATTGATTCAGATCATATTTATTGTGTTCTCATGTTGTTGTGTTTTCTGATCATGCAGCACTGAAGTACCTCCTGAAGAAGCCAGATGCGAAGCCAAGGCTTATTAGATGGATGCAACTACTACAGGAGTTTGACTTGGAGATACGGGACAGGAGTGGCAAGGAAAATTTAGTAGCAGACCACTTGAGCAGATTGGAGGGAGATGGAGATCCCACGGCCATAGATGATGATTTCAGAGATGAGCAGCTTTTACAGCTGCTTGGTGAGTCACCTTGGTATGCAGACTTAGTGAATTTTCTTGTAGCTCATGTTTTTCCTACACACCTTTCGAAAGCTCAAAAGGATAAGTTTAAAAGTGATGCAAAATATTATGTGTGGGATGATCCTTACTTGTGGAAATTTTGTAGTGATCAAATCATTAGGAGATGTGTACCAAATAATGAGTTTCATTCTGTACTCACTTTTTGTCATTCTTCAGCATGTGGTGGGCATTTTGGACCACAAAGAACTGCTAGAAAAATTTTAGAATGTGGATTGTACTGGCCCACCCTGTTTAGAGATTCATATAGGTTTTGTAAATGTTGTGATAAATGTCAAAGAACAGGAAACATAAGTGCTAGAAATGAAATGCCTCAACAAACTATTTTATTTTATGAGATATTTGATGTGTGGGGTATAGATTTTATGGGACCATTTCCTGCTTCTTTTGGATTCTTGTATATTCTTTTAGCTGTTGATTATGTTTCAAAATGGGTGGAGGCCATTCCCACCAGGACTGATGATTCATCTGTTGTTGTTAGTTTTGTCAGGTCAAACATTTTTTGCAGGTTTGGAATTCCAAGAGCAATCATAAGTGACCAAGGATCCCATTTTTGCAATAAGCACATGAAGGCTCTTCTTAATAAGTACGGGGTTGTACATAAGGTTTCTACTGCTTATCACCCCCAAACAAATGGACAAGCCGAGGTGTCGAATAGAGAAGTCAAATCAATTTTGGAAAAGACCGTGGGACCTAATAGGAAGGATTGGAGCAAAAGGCTTGAAGATGCACTATGGGCATATCGCACCGCTTACAAGACACCCATTGGAATGTCACCTTATAGACTTGTGTATGGGAAATCATGCCACTTACCTGTGGAGGTTGAGCATAAGGCGTATTGGGCGGTAAAAGCTTGCAATTTTGATGCTACTAAGGTGGGAGAAGAAAGGAAGTTGCAACTTCAAGAACTTGAAGAAATCCGGTTGGAAGCAATTGAGAATTCAAGGATCTACAATGAGAAGACTAAGAACTTTCATGACAAGCACATTGTGAACAAAGAATTTCAAATTGGTGACAAAGTGCTATTATACAAGTCAAGACTCAAATTGATGAAAGGGAAGTTGAGGTCAAGATGGGAGGGTCCATTTTTTGTGACTAATGTTTTTCCCTATGGAGTGGTAGAGATTCAAGAGGAGACCACGAGTCAAGTGTACAAAGTAAATGACCACCGGCTCAAGAAATTCCATGAAGAGGTCAAGGAGCTAGAGGTGGATGGAGTGGACTATATGGATGCCACATACCCAACTTAAAAGGGGAGTTCACTAAATTCTGCACTCATTTTTCTTTGTATATACCATTTCCTTACTTGTTGCATGATTAAATTTCTAGTTTGCGTGCGCAATTAGTTTTCTCAAGTGGGTACTTTTAAGTTCAAATAAAATTCTTCATTGTAAATACCATGTCTTTTCTCTTAGTACATTTTTATGTTTCTAGGAATAAATGTATCCCTTAGGTTATCTCAATAGCATTTTAGAGTCTTTTGGAAAATAAATTAAATTTGGTTGTCAAAACTTAGGGTTTGAGTTCATGGATGAAATCTTGGATGCTTGAGTACGATTTTGCTTTAGATTCTTGATTGAGAATTTGAGATGGATTATTTTTACCTAGTGAGATTAGCCTTATTTTGTGATACACATATGTTATTGTATTCTAGAACTTGCTTAGGTTCTTTCAAAATCATTTTTTCAATGGTTGGATCACATCTATAGGGACTAATCATTTTGTTTACCTTTCAAATTCAATTTTGGCAAAAATCATGTCTATTCTATTTACTTTTCCTTATTGCTAATCTTAACCCTAATTTTTCTATGGACTTGTTTGATTGGGATGTTTTTCTTGAATGCTACTTTGCCCGAGACGGACAAAGAATTAAGTGTGGGGGAGTGATTGGTGATTTGGAATCAATTTGTATCAAAGAGGAATTCATTCAAAAAAAAAATTTTTTTTTTGCCAAGTTGGAGCCAAAAGATGCAAGTGGATTGAAGTGAATTTCGAAAATGGAAGAAGGATGGAAGCAATGGAGATCTAGAGTCTTGATCATAATTTGAAATCTAAGCTTACATGACAAACTAAATTGGTTGGAATGGAACTTGAAGCTGAAACTGACCTTGCGTGCTATGAATCTGAAAAGCATTGCATTAGGTGTTGAGACACCAAGTGGCCATCTGGAGAATTCAGATGTGAATTACACAGAAATAAAATTGCAAGCTGGATTGAAAAGGGAAATGCAGAGAGTTGTGCCAAAGGAAAATCTGTGAAACATAATTTGGTAGCAAAGCTTGGATTAAGAATTTGGAAGTCAAGATCAGCACTTGGTAAGTCGAACGAAGTGATCTAAATGCAGTGAATCAGCTGGAACAATGGGAATTGGTTGGCAAATAAACAATGCAAAGCTGAAGGAGTAACTTATCTGAATCTGAATGAAGCTGAGAGCTGTAAAATAAGATTTCGGCAAGCAGTCTGAAATGAAGGAAGAAAAGAAGCTTGACAAAGTTTGAAATTGGCAGCAATTGCAGCCGAAACGAAGATTAGTGCTGAATGACAATCTGGAAGAAGCTGAATTGAAGCTGAGTTGAATTCTACTGCATTGAGTGTTTAATGGAACTAACTCCAGTTGAAGAGATCTGAATGAAGGGTTGATGGATCGAAATTGAAGCTGGAGCTGGCAGATATGAAACAAAAAGAAAATCTGTGTAATGAATGAAGTGTTGACTGATTGAGCAGAATTTTGAACTGAATTCCAATGGCATCTGATGAAATCTGAACTGAAAAGCTGAGTTTGAAATGAATTGGAAATCGTAAGAGTTGTTGTAAAGCTGCAAAAAAAAAAAGAAGGAAGTGTTGATCAAAGTGAGCAAGGTGAACAAGGCAAAAAGTGAAAGAGTGCTGAATTTGAGTTGTTGATGCTAATTTGGATAGCTGGACTGACGGAGCTGGAAGGAATCGGAAGATTGAGCAAAGGCTGAGAAAATCAAAAGCAGGGCAGAATTCTGGAGATTAGAAAATCCAAGATCCCAAACAAATTCAGGAATTGTGTGCCAAGGTGGAGCCCAAACAAGGTATCAAGAATGAATTCTGTACAATTGCAGCTTAAAAGAAAAGTCAGAAAGTGATGGGGTTGCTGGAATTTGAAGTAAGCAGGGAGTATCAAGTAAAAAAATCAGGTGCATTAACAGAAAAAAATCAGTGGACTGCTAGGATTGAAACTAGTGTATCATTCAAGCAGTTTTTGCACAAGATTGTATCAACTTGAGGATGAATCTAGGTTTCAAAAGCTATGAATCAAGTTATCAAGCATGAAAATGTATCTGAAGTTGAAGGTGCACATTCAATTTCAGATCTAGGAAAAAGAAATGGCTGCTAGAAGTTTCGAAAAAGAGAAAAGAAAAGGAAGAAGTTGGCTGAAATTCAATTTTTTTTAGGCAGAAATGTTGGGATCGAAGCTGTTCTTTGCGATAGGAATCAACCAATCTTTGATGGAAGCTTAAATGCAGCTGTACAGATTTTAAAAGAGAGGAACCAAATCTGATCAGGGCAGAAAATTTGTGCCAAAAATAGAGAGAAAAAATTCTGGGCAGTGCAGAAATTGAAGTGCAAGGAATTGATTTAAAACTGATGTGGCTGCTGCAATAAATGCTGATCTAACTGTTGATAAGGAATTAAAGAGTTTTACAAGGTCTAAAAGCAAGGCCATGGAGCTGAAGACTTGAAACAGGAAGGAAAGAAAGAAAAAAAATATATTTGAGATGATAAGGAAGTGTGCCAATATTGTAAAGGAAACGTATCAAGAGTGAGTTACAAGGGGGTTTGAGTGGAAATTTTATGTTGAGTAGCTATTTCACTGATTATAACATGTTCTTTGATGTAACTCTGATCTGAAAAGAAAAGAAGAAGAGAAGAGCTCGAAAAAAATTCTGATGAGAAAGAAAAGGAAGCAATTGGCACACAAGGGTGGTTTTTGGCACAATGACACTAACAAAGTTTTATTCATCCCAATCAAAAGCAGGATTCGAGATTGACTTCACAACTTTTAAGATCATTATGTGGACTGAAAGATGGGGCAAAAGAGCATCAAAAATATCCTCAAGCACTCAAGTCTTCCACTTTATCCATTTTCCACTTTTCTTGGCTCTTATTCCATTTATTATCATTTCTATGTTTTTCAATTGTTTTTATAGATGTTGAATCCTAATCATGATTAATGGTGGAGAGTAGATAATAAGCAAGCCTATGGTAGTGCAAGAATCATATGTGTTTGAGTAAGCTCCATTTTCATCATCAACTTAGAACTTAAGAAGAGAGCCACCAAAACTTCCCATGAAAGGCTAGTGATTTAAATTCATCTCAATGACTCATGATGGATGAAAAGGCTAAGTTGTTGATTTAAGGACAAGATACTAATCCATAGGGCTTAGATTTATGAGAATTGACAACCTTAGGTAATTTCTTTTCATTTGCTTCTAATCATGCTTAAGACAGCCTAAGGATACATATTTACTATTTTCGCGAGACGCTCAAGGTTAAGTGTGGGGAGTTGATAGATACCATTTTGTTGATTACTTTAATTGCTAAAATCCATGTTTGATCTATGTTTTTATTGCTTAATTATGATTTTTACCTTAGGTTTTAGGATTTCCTTTTAATTTGGACTTAATTGCAAATTTACATATTTGTGGATTATTTGGCCACTAATTTTCTGATATATTTTTTATAGGCATGAAAGGATCCTGGACCTAGGGCATACTGGGTCAAACTTGAGTCGGAAGTGAACGGGATCGAGTTATCAAGATTAGGATTAAATCCGGGCCGTCCGATTCAAGAGCGGCTAGATCTGAGCCATCCGGGACGATCTGAAGCAATCCGAGCTAGGGTTAGGGTTGATCAAGCTCTATGATCAAGATCTGAAGGTTTCATTCCAATCAGAGCTAAATCAACTGTTGGATCAAGCAAGGAGGGCTCTAGAGCGTCCATTCACAGATAGAGTTGATTTGGACCATCCGTTGCACATCTGGAGGATCTAAGCTACCACAAGGTAGATCCTGACCCCAGATCATCATCATCAAAGTTTGGCTCAAATCAGAGCAAGATCAGCCGTTGGATTCTCTCAAATTAATCTGGGCCGTCCATTTTCTGATTACTTAAGGAAAAATTTCCCTGCTTCAGCCTTCGTCGCGTCTATGCCGTCTTCTCCAGTTCTTCGTGTTCTTCCAATGTTCTTCAAGTTTTCTTCAATCTAAGGCGCGACCACCTCAAGTCCTACTGAATTTCATCATCTGGATCCTTGGGAGGCAATCTCGATCCGAAATTCAACTCAAACTTCATCCGGACAGAGCTTGTTGAGGGTTTCGCATTCTCTGTGGTCCGGGAGCTTCAATCTCAGCTACGCGCACATTCAGATCTCCTGAGCTACTTGTAGGGGTTCTCAAGTGAGCTCAGGTCGTCTCCAGATCTTCATCACAGCTCGGCAAGTTGAGATTAAAGGGTTCGGATTGGATTTTTCCCATTTGGAGCCGTTTGAGCAAAGTTGATGGATTGAAGTTGTTTTCCACCGATTTGCTGAGCCTAGGGGTTCGAAGCCAGCTCTTGATTGACAACCAAGGAGATTCTGAACTCAAGAAGGGTTGAGGAGTAGCTTAGATCTTTAATTTCCAAGTTTTGTAACTGTAATCGAATTTCTGCGCATGTTCTATTTTTGTAGTTTCTTACCCGCAATCTTAGTTGTAATTCTGAATTGTTTTAGCTAAATTAGGATTTGAACCTTCGAGTTCAGTCAGTTAGGAACCTGTTTGGTGATAGTTGGAGTTAAATTTCAGTGAATCGTAGTGTTAAATCTTGCGTGCCAATTCCCTGCTGTGTGCCGTTTCATTACTGAAATTTCCATTCAGTTTCTGAGTTTGTCACAGATTTCTTATTTTCCGAGTTGTTTCCGAGTTCTTAGTTGTCAATCTTTGCTTTAGCATTAGATAGATAGAGTGTTTAGTTCAAATAGCACTTAATTGTAGTTTTTCATAATCCAAAGTTAGCTTGCGTGCCAACTTAATTCTGAAATTTCTTTAGTGTCTGCTTTGTATCAGAATTTGGTTTTCTACATCATTCTTATTGTGTTAGTTCCTGCCTTCGAGTCCTATATATGTTTGCTTAGTTGACATAGACTTTGGTTTGGATTTTCGGCAATTCAGTCCATGTTTTCAGCTTAGCAAGCATCACATTTCTGAAAATCTGATCTCATTACTGCATTTCCTTTAATTCTGCACTCTTTTCTTTGCTTTAGTTTGTGTCTAAGTGAGCTGTTTCTTCATCCGTTCCTGCCAAATACTTCAGTGATAGTTGCTTTCAAATTGCATTAGATCAGCTGCGATCCCGAATTATTAGAATCAGCTCTTGGAACAAAAATTCAGCCTTCGGCCCAAGAGTTTCTCCACTGCGTGCAAACTCCCTTAAACCCTCTTGAATTCGAATTTAACTTGGTTTTGTGGCATATGTTTGTGTTTGAATTCAATAAACTTGTACTCACTCATATCCGCATCTTGTTGGCTGTGGTTGGGTTCAAAACACTTTAGTTAGTTGAGTTGAAATCGCTTGGTTGAGTTCTAATTTCGCATGCTATTGATTAGTGTTAAGTTTGATTAATTCCGAAAAACTTCATCACTATTTTTACTTCATTGTTTAGCATTCAATTTTGTGTTTGAAATCAGGAAACAGTTGCAAAAAAATCATGATTCAAATAGATTGAGTTCTTAAGTGCCAATATTCTTGTTTAGTGCACTAGTTGGTTTATTTCATTTTCATTGTTTTTCCATTTCTGATTGCGATCTCAAAAATCCAATTACTTATTTGAACCCCCAAAAAAAAACGACACATAACTACAAGTTTGAATCAAACTCGACAACTAGCCCCGAGAAAAATACGACCTGTGGCCCCTATATTACATTTTCATATTTTTGATTGTAAAAAGGGTTTCCAGCATTCATTTATAAATTCTAAATTTCAGATCCACATTTGTGGCATATCTTGGGTCCATCAAGGACTCAAAAGTACAATCCCATCGAATAAAACATAAATACATGTCCAAAACATGGCAACGGAAGCAATGCACATAATACAAGGTCCATAACCGTAAATCAACATAAAATAAAACGGAGCAGAGCTCCTCTCGAGCTGGGGACTGGCGGCTAGGGCTCTCCTGGCAGACATCAACCTGAAATTAAGGAAAAATAACCAACGGTGTGAGTCCAAAGGAACTCTGCGGATACCCAGAATAGATATGCATAGAAAGTTATACTAACAATAAGAGTTCCGCTAATACAGTCTCATATCAACAATAGGGAAAGACTAGTACTGAAAATACTGAGGTAGATACATACCAGAATCCATCTAACCTGAAAAGAGGGTAATAAATACCTATGGAACACCAATAGACATATAATCTCAGATAACAAGTCTCCAGTATATGCATGTCAAACAAGTGCAGAAATCAAGTGCAGCAAACAATGCACGATGCAAAATATGCACATGGTGCAATGACATGTGTCACCCCCTAGTCCCAGTCAGGACATTGTCCACAACGTCCGCGTGGGTAGAGCTGTGACAACCTGTACGCACCCTGCCATCACTGCTCCTAAGTGACCGGGTGGACAGGATGCTGGCGGAGACTACGCTCCTACCCCAAGCAATGGGGGAGTCTAGCTCTTATCTCCTCGTGGCACAGTACGAGAAGGGATCCCTGGCTGCTACCACGCCCGGACCCACCCTCCAAATAGTCATCGAACGGAGCAATACAGGGCAAATACACACACTCTACAGTATCCACTAACTCATGAGTGGTCGTGTGCGCATATCGTGTACCGGAAGACGATAGGCTCAACTACAAGGGAGTCGTTGATCGCCGGCATGCAACAATGCAAGGATGGTGTATGATATGTACACATACATCCCTCACCAAGTCCTCAGTATACTAAGTCTCAGTCTGAATCCTATAACAGGAAATACAGGTAACCTACAAGGTATACTAGCCGGTACTAATGATCCCTCAATGTCAAATGCAAGAGACACATCACGATATCTAAGCATACAAATAGATATGACAATACTTGAGACTGTATGGAACTAAAAGCATAATAACTCAGGGATAACAACAGGTATCTAGAACAAGCACACTAAACAAGGATAGCGTATAAACTTACTGCTATCTATAACAGTCTATGCATAACAACATGACAATATCAGCAAAGATAAGTCAAAAGGTACCCGTCTCACAATAGGAGTCCGTATCAAATGAGAACAAATCTACAATCAACATATAGCTTACCTCCCAATAGCTCACACCCACAGATTTCCCCTCTCCAATTGGCCTTGATCGAGCTAGGTCCAGATCTGCCACGCGAAGGAAAATGACCTCGGATCAGACCACAGCGGTTCTGCCATAGGGACCAAATCAGTGCAATCCAAGAAGATTGAAGTAAATTCATTTGGCTCACTCAATGAAAATAACTAAACATCCCCAGATCGATCACTTACCCCACCATGGCCAGCGAAAGGCAAGAATCAACCATCGGCGCTTGATGTATGTTGATTGAAGCAAACCTCGCGAGAGGAGACAACTCCAGATCCCCTTAGCACAGCGGGTAAATCCTGGGATGAGGATCAAGTAGACAACGCTGGTTTCATTGGGAGGTAACTAGGTGGCAAAATCGCCAAGAGACGAGAAGTCAGCGCCGACGATCGAGGGCAGTGGAAGAAGAGGGAGAGGCGATCGGTCGATCTGTGGGCACGGCTAGGGTTTGCGAGAAGAAGAAGGAAAGGAGGTCGGGTGTGGCAGCGGCTAGGGCACGCGGAGGGAGAAGAAAACGGAGGAAGTCGGGTCTGTGGCTGTGCCCTTCGCGAGGGGAGGAAGAAGAAACGCAGCAGCTTTGGCGGCTGCGACTAGGACTCGAGGGGAATGTTGCGGCCGAAGGCTTTAAAACCTAAAGGGGGCTTTTTGCAAAAACGTCCCTCCACGTTCAGAAAATTCAAACTTTGTCCTTAGGGTAAAGGTTTTTAGTTATTTAACCTTCCCATTTATTATAATCTCTAACTCTGCAAATAAAATTCTTGAAAAATTTTATTCTACCGATTTTTAATTCGCCGTATTTTAGAACACTTATGGCGGATATTATTTCAGACGGAAGGTTCTCTTCGCTTACGATCTACTACATCGGAGGCGGGTATCTCTGACTCTTATTTAGATTTGTCACAGATATATATATACTTGATATGCTTGTTTAGCAATAGCGTAATAGATTGTGGCATGACTCTTTTATTTGTTTGGTTGATGTTGTTTGTGCCACAACTGACTTGTGATACCTATACCTTTAGGACTTAGGTTATGGTGCATTATCCACGAACCTTGCATATCATGTTGACATAGGTGGACTAGATAGTGGATGCTGTTTGACCAGTGTTATGCATCATCGTGCACTGTGCATTACTGTCGATCAGGGGCTCCTTTTGGGTGAGCTAGGTCGACAGTCATATTGACCTACCCATACGACCACTCATGGGTTAGTGGTTGACGGAGTATGGGTAGTGTGCTCTGTGCTGCTTCGCTCGTGCACTCATGGGTTAGTGAATCGGAGCGTGATAGCAGGCAGATGTCCCTCCTTGAGTTGTCCAGATACCAGGAGATGAGAGGGAGAGGTCTCTCCCCCATTTATATACATGGGGTAGGGGTAACACTCAGACAGAGATGTCCTCCACAGATGGCCTTAGGCTGATAGAGATATCGCTAGGATAGGCCATGGAGTAGGGGTGTTACACCGACAGCATTCCGTCTACTCGATCGCTCAGGAGTAGTGATGGCAGAGTATGGATGGCAGTCACAGCCCTACGTCGGAGGGTGGCCTCCGTTCAGCTTCCTCCCGTACATAGGTGATGATGTCTGACCGACGGCAGGGGTGACCATGTCATTGCACCTTGTGTATTCGTTTATTTTGCCTTTACTTGTGCTTGTTTTTATTTGATGCTGCCTATGATTGACATGCACTTACAGGAGACCCTTATGTTTGGTCTTGGCGACTCTGCGATATTGGTATGGTAGTTCTTATTGTTCTCTTGCAGCTCTTCTTATTACTGTCCGTGCACGTATGTTTTCGGTAGTCTATTACACTGTTGCTGTATTTGACTATCTTGTATATATATGATGAGATATTCGCTGAGTTCTATGACTCATACCATTAGCTCCTTGTTTTTATTTCAGGATGATTGACTGGAGCGTGCCCGACAGCCTGTCCCAGTTCGCGTACTCGTCGAGATGTCTTCGAGATTTTTTGTCTAGGTTGTTGGTAGTATTTTCTATATTTTCTTCCGCTGTTGCTTTTGTGTTGGATTTAGTCATACTATACGGTAGTATAGTTGTATTTTTGTGAGACCTTTATACCTTATGTTTTGTCGTAAGTCGGACCGGTCCGCAGTCAGGTATGGTTTACCCGGTTTTTATTTTATGTTCTCTCTTGATTTGAGGCCTGAGGCCCATTTAAACTACGTGGTTGTGATTTTGGTGATGTATGTATGTGTAATTGTTCGCCAGATAGGGGGGGTGCTGTCCGATTTTCTATTGGACCAGCGACTCCTGGGGTCTCGGGTCGTGACAATTTATGCGCCTTTTTATTGTAACGACCCAGCCCCTTGGCCAGCCCAACTGGCGTCTCATTTGGCGGCCCTCGGCCCCTTGGGCGGCCAAATCCTATTTGGCGGCGCCTTTGGCGACCTCTTGGGCGGTCGTTACTCACAAGTACTTCCCACCGCTGGCCAGTGGATTTTTGCCTTCCCCAGGATTCGAACTCTAGACCTCCAGGCTAAGTACTAAAGTTTATGAATCCTGGTATCAAGTGAGCTCACTTGATACCAGGATTCATAAACTTTAGTACTTAGCCTGGAGGTCTAGAGTTCGAATCCTGGGGAAGGTAAAAATCCACTGGCCAGCGGTGGGAAGTACTTGTGAGTAACGACCGCCCAAGAGGTCGCTAAAGGCGCCGCCAAATAGGATTTGGCCGCCCAAGGGGCCGAGGGCCGCCAAGTGAGACGCCAGTTGGGCTGGCCAAGGGGCCGGGTCATTACAATATAGCTCAATTGGTTACCAGGATTCATAAAGAACTAGACTTAAGCCTGGGTCTAGGGTTCGAATCCTGGGAAGGCAAAAATCCACCGACCAGGCGTTACAATATAGCTCACTTGGTACCACGATTCAGGAACTTTACTACTTAGCCTGGAGGTCTAGAGTTCGAATCCTGGGGAAGGCAAAAACCCAATGCCAGGGGTGGGAAGACCCGTAGGGTCTCGGGCCTAGAGGGTTACCTGCGTGGACCATAGAGGTCGAGATCGCCACAAGGAGCATGAGTCTAGTTAGCAACGTCTTGTATAAAATTGTCCTAGACTGCCTTCTGGCCATTGTCACCAAGGGTAGGTCAAAGATTTGTAAGCACCCCTAGTTGATTTTGATGTGATCAACCGATTTAAGTTAGGTCCTGGTGTGTTTAATCTCTCTGCTATGTGTGCAGGAGCTTAGAAACAGAGGAAGTCGAGGGTAAGACGTAGCAGACGAGAAGGATTGTGCGGGGAAGTGTGCTGACGGGCTCGGTACAATCCGAGGGACGCGGAAGCTGCGGAAGAGTACGCCAGTGGAGCGAGAAGGACGTGCGTGGTGTCCGAGGGACGAGAAGCCGGGAGGAAGGACGCTCGAGGGGCGAAAGGCCGGAGTCGGGTTCGGGTGAGCCTAACTCCGGTTGGCCGGAAATCACCCAGAAGACGAAGAACCAAAAGACTGGTAAGTTTGACCATGTCAAACAAGGCGCTCGAAAAAAGAAGAATTTAATTGTTACTAAAAAGACTCGATCCCAAGACCTCACCTAACATATGTTGCAATAGTTACCAATTGGGATAACAATTAATAATGCTGAGAGGTTGCCGATGATTCTACTTGAAGATGATAACATCGAAGTCTAAAGCAGATGATAAAGTCTTGAAGGATAAAACATTATCCTTGAACTAGATTCAATGGATGCAGTTTAATCTCATCCAAGATCAATCATCCAGATTACATCCATGGATCAACGACCAAGAGAAAATTCCTCAACAATCAACAATCTAGATTTGTTCTCTTAGGCTATAAATAGGCTTAGAGTTTCAACCTTTTTAATGATTTAATTAATTTTTTCTTGTAAATTCTCTAAAAGTCTATCGTGCTATTTTTGTAAGGCTTCTCTACCACAAAGAGATTTTTATTAAGCGTCCACTGCCTTGGAAGCAACGTTCTCAGTTGTGACCAAGTTTCTTATTTTAAAGACGAGTGCCTCCACTTTCATAATTTTTTTACTGTCTATTCACCCCCTCTAGCCGGTCCAACCCGATCCAACAAGTGGTATTAGAGCTAAGGTCGCCGCAGAAGGACTAACTCCGACTGCAGCAATTTCAAGAAAATGGTTGGAGTCGTAATCTACCCGCCGAAGTTTGAGGGGGAGTTCGCAATGTGGAAGAGCCAAATGCAGGTATTTTTTAAAACTGATATTGAATTGCTAATAATTATGATCAGTTCCTAAAGACAACAACGGCAAGGATAAATAAAAGAGTCATGGACCAAGAAGGAGAAATCAGACTTTGAGGCAAAGCTGAATTTCATCTACTAGTCGTTCTTCCCGCGCAAGAAGTTAACCGCATCGAGAATTACAACTCGGCAAAAGAGCTCTGGGAGAAATTCTGGAATTGTATGAAGAGAAGAATAAGAAATCAGACATCGCACCACTGAACACAAGGAAGATCCAACTCGACGATGAGTCCTCGTCAGAAGAGTCGGAAGGTCAAGAATACGCGCGACTTGCGCTGATGGCAAATCATCAAGAAGGGAGCACTGATGAAGGGGGAGAGATGTCAGAAGAAAGCGACGACGAAAGAGGAACCTCGCTTTTTGAAAGCGACCCGATAAGTGAGGTTTGTTTTCTTCCTCATGATCAATTATATGCAGGAGTTAAAGCCTTGCTCAAATCTAATTATAGATTAGAAAAAGAAAATCTAAAATTAAAAAATGAATTAACACTTACATCCTCTTTTGATATTTTGAAAAATGAAAATGATCATTTGAAAAACTTAGTGCAAAAATTAGAACTTGATATTGCATATTTACGCCAAAAGAAAAATAGCTTTCCTGATAATTTAAATTGGTATTTTAAAAATCATAAGGGTCAATTTAAAAAAGTGCCCAAAAGCTATATTCCGCCTAAGTTTTTAATTAATCCTGTAGACAGAAACTTATTTTGGGTTCCGAAATTTGTTTTAAACTAATAAGTTTTTTTTATTATTTATGTGCAGATTTTTTTTTTTCAAAAATTATGTTTTTTTGTGCACAATTATGTTATCAATCTATTGAGAATTTTTTTAAAAAAAATATTTCGAATATTTTTTTTATGATTTTTTGCTCAAAATTTGAAATTTATTTTCATAGATCTAATTTTCATGATTCAGATATAGTGGAAAGAACTCAATATAATTTTTTTCTTCTTTTCAAACCATTTTTTGAATTTTTTAAAATTTATTCCTCAAAAACTCTTAAATGTTGCTTTTTCATTTATTTTTGGACTTGATCAACCAATTTAAAGCTCAAAATGTTTGTCTAAACTCATATCTTTATCATCGACTTTGAAAAAAATATTCAGATTTTTTTCATAGATGCTCGATTTTTTATGAATCATTTATTGAAATCTATTTTTTTCGATATAAAAAAAATAGAATTAACTTCGAAAAAAATATGTCATTTTAAATTTAAAAAATTTGTGGCAATGCAATTTTTTTCACTTAAAATATTTTTTATCGCACTTAAAAATTTTTTTTCTTCCCTAATTATATTTCCCCATGTTTTTGATGTGATCAAAGGGGGTGAAATAGGGTTAAATTAAGGGGTAGACTTTTAATTTACTCTAAATTAAAGTTTTTTTGAACTTACACTATCTGCATTATTATGCATGTTTTTTATTTTATTTACCCTAACATAACTCGGATTGATGCACAACAAAAAGGGGTAGATTGTAAGTACCCCTGGTTGATTTTGATGTGAGCAACCGATTTAAGTTAGGTCCTGGTGTGTTTAATCCCTCCGCTAAGTGTGCAGGAGTTTAGGTACGGAGGAAGTCGAGCGTAAGACGTAGCGGACGAGAAGGATTGTCCGGGGAAGTGAGTCGACGGACTCGGTACAATTTGAGGGACGTAGAAGCTGCGGAAGAGTACGCCGGTGGAGCGTGAAGGACGTGCGCGGTGT
The DNA here is from genome assembly GCA_024364735.1 of Boesenbergia rotunda. Taxonomy (NCBI): domain Eukaryota; kingdom Viridiplantae; phylum Streptophyta; class Magnoliopsida; order Zingiberales; family Zingiberaceae; genus Boesenbergia; species Boesenbergia rotunda. Next base: position 127,412 of record JAGFNQ010006572.1, on the reverse strand, counting down.
CCGAGGGACGAGAAGCCGGGAGGAAGGACACTCGATGGGCGAAATGCTGGAGTCGGGTTCGGGTGAGCCTAACTCCGGTTGGCCAGAAATCACCCAGAAGACGAAGAACCAAAAGACTGGTCAGTTTGACCAAGTGAAACAAGGCGCTCGAAAAAAGAAGAATTTAATTGTTACTATAAAGACTCGATCCCAAGACCTCACCTAACATATGTTAGAATTATTACCAATTGGGATAGCAATTAATGATAATGAGAGGCTGCCGATGATTCTACTCGAAGATGATAACATCGAAGTCTAAAGCAGATGATAAAGTCTTAAAGGATAAAACCTTATCCTTGAATTAGATCCATTGGATGCAGTTTAATCCCATCCAAGATCAACCATCCAGATTACATCCATGAATCAACGATCAAGAGAAAATTCCTCAACAATCAACAATCCAGATTTATTCTCTTAGGCTATAAATAGGCTTAGAGTTTCAACCTTTTCAATGATTCAATTAATTCTTTCATGTAAACTCTCTAAAAGTCTATCATGCTATTTTTGTAAGACTTCTCCGCCACAAGGAGATTTTTATTAAGCGTCCACTGCCTTGGAAGCAACGTTCTCAGTTGTGACCAAGTTTCTTTTTTTAAAGACGAGTGCCTCCACTTTCATAATTTTTTTACCGTCTATTCACCCCCTCTAGCCGGTCCAACCCGATCCAACAAGATTCGGCTACTTCACTTGGTGATGATGTATGCTTTAGAGAGGATACTGGATATAGACATCGCCTGCCAAATATTCGCTTCTATTGTGTATTTTTTGCATGACGTCAATAGGAAGATTTATATGTCATTCGGTCATATTTTGACCGAATTCTTTGCATCTAGTGGTATTAGAGTCGTTAGAGGTCAGTTGCATCATCTGTCAAAGGACTACGACCAAATAGGTTCTCGACAGCTCTCCTTGGCTGGGATTTAGAGGACAGCAGGGAGTGATGGTCTGGTGACGTCGTCATACATCTTCCAGCTCTGATGATGATGAGGATGAGGAGGCTGCTCCTACTACTGCGCCTACTGCTGCTCCTGCTGGGATTACAGAGGAGTGGTTCTCCCGATTAGAGGCAGAGGTTCACGGACTCCGGGAGGATTTTCAGAGTTTCCAGCAGCGACAGGTTGACATGTATGAGATGATGTAGCGCTGGAATTTGATGTACCAGGCTCCTCCTCCTCCTCCTCCTCCTCCTCCTGGCGATGCCATATAGCCTCGGCATGACTTGGATATGATGGTCTTGAGAGTGTGGTTAGCTTGGGCAATGTTCTTCTATTATTTCTCAAACACTATATTTCATATTGTAATATTTGACGATATTTGTAGTACTTATTTATGGTTTCGTAAGAATTTTTAATTCACATCTTGGTATTGCTTATATGAAATGCTATTATCTTGTTATTATGGTTATATGATGAATTTCAATATATATTCCATCAAAAGATTAAGGTGTAAAGGGGGAGCTTTCATTACCTTTTCTTCCTTAATGTTGATATGAGAAAAAGGGGGAGAATTGAAAACATTTCTATGTTTTAAATAGTATGGGATAGACTTGTAAAACATATGGTTTCAAATCTAGGATGGACGATTGATACAAAATGGAGTGTTTTCAAATACTTTGAATTTTGATCAAAAAGTCAAGCATATTTAGTATTTTCATGAAAATGTGTTTTTCTAGGTTAGAATACATCATAAGAAATATGTTTGTAAAATTTCAGAATTTTTTGAATTTTATGAAATTTATGGGGAGTTTCTGAATTTCGGCACAAGGGCTGAAAGGTTTTAGACTGGTTAGTATCAGTCGACTATCTCCTAGGGTAGTCGACTGATCTTTCTTTGGGATTGAAGTGTGAAGGCACCAGTCGACTGGTAACTGACGCAGTCGACTGGTGCGTATTGGATCAATTGTTTATTAGTTGACAACAATCATGTACTTTCAATTTTCACCCATCATGTTTTTGATGATGTTATCGAGGACTATTCAAATTGATATTATTTTGATTTTGATTTTATTAATATAGATTTTTTTCTTATTTGGTATTATTATAATGTTTAGTTTGAATTGATATTTTTTGGTGTTGTTTTTGCCCATCAGCTTTGATAGCTTTTATAAAGTTTGTTAATCTTTTATAATACCATGGACTAAAAAATAGGCGACTGGTAAAGTGAAGCTACAATGACAAACTTTTGTGTGAGTAGTCTAAGTTATGAGATCTATAATTTATCACTTTTCTTTGCAATTTCTACAAAGCCAAAATATTTGATAGTATTGACCTTTTTAATATCTTAAAATCATCATATTAATTTTTTTTATTTTATTTAAATTATACAATTTATCACCTAAATTTTAGGGTTGATATTGTCAAAAAAGCTACACAAATTACTATTCAAATCATATATTATATGAAAATTAAAATTTTATTAAAATTAGTTATAACACTGATGTTATTTCATACTAAATTATAGTTAAAATTTTGACATTTTATAAACATCGTGAGATTTTATTTGAATTATGTCGTATTTACTTATTCATCGCATCCTTAATATTTCACTGCTTTAGTTAATATTGATAAAATATATATTGGATTTTACTGTATTCTTAAATTTACTAGTAAAACTTCACTAATTTTTTCAACTGAAAATTTTATTTTTAATTGTAAAATTTAATTAAACTTAAATTAATTTTTAATAGGCTCGATATTTAATATTATAAAATACGATGTATATTATCTTAATCATTTGAAGATGACTTGTACACATACCTTAATTATATATGTTTAAAAGTAATTTATTTAAGAAATTATTATTTCATATAGATATGACTAATCATACTGTCGAGGGGGATCCAGGCAAAGCCAACACTTCATGTCATAATTTCCAATTAACTGATTCCTTGGAAAAAATATGTCTTGCCCTTTTTCTACAATATCTGCAAGTTGGATTACTACATAATAATAAATAGAAATATGTAATCAATTATTTATAATTACATAATCATAAATAAAAAAAATATTGTGTATAAAAAAGTTTTGATATTTCTTTTTACAACAATAAAGAAAAATTGCTTATTTAAATCTCTAATGTTACTCAAATCTCATAGCTTTTTTCATTCAAATACCCTAAGATTTATATTTACAAATAATGTGTATGGATATAATAATAACTTACATAATGATTCAAAAAAATCTATTGTAGTGGGAGCTGATGCAGGAGCAAGCTCTCTAGATGTTGTCGGAATTATAAAAATGGATAATATTAGGAGGACAACAAAGCTAATTTTCTTTGCGTCCATCATCATGGATTTAGTATTAAGATGGATGTGAAACACAAAGTTGATTAACTTTCAAAGTGAATTGAATTATTTGTTATTTTGGATATACTATTTATATCGATAGAAACATAGGTTACTTTTATGTGAAATGGATAACTTAAACACTTTAAAGGTAGTAAGTTATTTAAAATATGTAAAGGAAAGTTTAATATGATAAAAACATATTCATAATTTAATTTATTATATGTTACCAAAATGATCAAGAAAATTATTTATTCCATCAAAAATAACTAGTAAGAGAAATTTTTTATTGTCATGTAATTTATCTCAAATTATTGTAACCATATCAGTGATCCATTTCTTGCAACCCAATAGAGGATAAAAACATTGAGACAATCCTAACGAACAATTACTCATTTTTTAAAGAAAAAGGCTCTTTTCATGACTAAATAGACTGCTATCAAATATTTATTGTTGCAATTGAAGTTTAGTTAAGGATGACCACATTCAAATAAGATGTATCAATAAGTTTAAGGGAGATTATATTTGATCAATGTATTTGATTGTTTCCAAAATGAAGAGATTGTTGTATCCATGTTCATGTGTACATATCAAAATCAAATGAGGTAAATATTTATTTTTAAGATAAATAAAAGGATAAATGGGGGAGGTCGATCATGATGATTCTATTAGGATTTTACCGTTTGCTAGAGGGGGGTGAATAGCAATTTCTCGATCATTCTTCCTACTAAAACTAACAAACATGAAGAACACACCGATTTACGTGGTTCAAAAATGAAACTCCTACTCCACTGCTGTCCGTAAGGTGGACGATCCTGATCTTTCGGTGGATGATTCCCCGGAGCACCTCCGGCTAGCTCTTGTCGCTCCTTGTGGTGAAAACTTCCACACCTTGGAAATCCTACAATACAGCTACTAAAAGCTCTAACAACAAGTTCGTAAAAAACGCATAAACACTCTTAAATAGAGTCGAGCTGATAGACCATTACCAATCGAATGGTCCAGACAGTCGACTGTCCACTCTGAATCGAATCACTGCCTACTTTCGAATCTGGTCACCATCATCGACTGTCCTGGACAGTCGATGATCTTCTGTGACCCTATCAGTCACTGTCTCACCATCGATGTCCATTGACAAGTCTAGGTTACCCTTCCGATACATTTCTTGAGTCCCGTCATGACTTAGCAATACAATTCCTCAGCACTCGACCTCACGACTGGTTGACTCTTCATCCAGCTGTCCAATCATTGCCATCAAGCCCTTTCGACTTGCTCCCGTCCTCAGATGCGCACAACCCTTGCTTGCTTCCATTCCATCCTTCCCATGCTTCGTTCGCTTCCCTCAGCTCATCGTTCCTGCTCCAACCTCGACCTATTCTTCAGCCCTCTTCACTGTCCTCGTCCTCATCGCATACAAGCCTCGCTTGCCTCCATGCATCCTTTCACGTACGCCTCGAGTCCGCTTCCCGTCTCATCGTCCCTTCTTGTCATGTTTATATGAGAGAAGTGTCCTAAGGCAATCGCCTTATGATTGTAATTATTTATTTTAATAAATAAATATTCACTATTTGAGTATACATGTTTATGTATTTGATTGAGATCTTAAACTCATTTACTGAATGTCCGCAATACAATTCACAGCATGAGAGAATTTGTGATGAATTCACAACTAGTGATTATCTCTACATGTGCAATTGTGAAGTATTGAAATTGTCCCTAGTTGATGAATTGATAAATACGGACACTATCAATTCTGTTGAGACTAGCATGAGTTATTCTCTAATCAGCTGATTCTCACTGGCTGGTGACATTGAGATGTCTGGAGATAAACATGAATGCTAGTTAAGGGAACTAGTTCATTGGAGTGACTGGCTGTAAAACTTCATATGGTAGTCTGCATATAGATATGTCAGTGAAGTTCATACTACAGCTTAAGTGCGATGTTCTTTTGACTTGCGGTGTTCAAGTCATCTTGGTCATGGAGACTTATACTTTGACATCTTAAGCAAGCGTCTCCAAGGAGGTGTGGACCTAGGATGATTGGGTATAAGCCGAAGTGCCCGAAGATGTTTGAACAACCTACAAAGGATTCACCACACCTTACGAGGAGATGTATACCCGAGGCCTATCGTCGGATTGTTACTCGAAGCCTCTGGCCAGAGCATGACATGTTCAGAGTATGAATCTCTTAAATACATGAGAGTAATTAGAATCCGTAGGACGAGAAAACGTTACTTGGGCTAGGTGTGACGTAGTCAGCCTAGTGGGGACTGACACACATAGACCATGTCCTGAACCAAGTGGGTATAAGATGGTGAAGGGAATGGGGAACGATTCATTATAGCTGCTGAAGGGTTTCAGAATTGTTTCTGAGGTCAACCGTTGATCTTTCGATTAATTGGGGATCATGATGTACTACTAGGTGCCACTCATGATCGTTCTATAATTGATTAATTATAGACGACCAACATAAATCGAAAGTCTATTTAGTCACACGCACTACGAGTAATCCGAGGGATTTAAAACTAGTTGAAAATTGGATTTTCCAATCAAGAGAGATTAAGTTTGGTTGAGCCAAACGATAAATCGAATCTGAATTTTTCAGAGACGCATCGGAAGCATAAAATGGCTAAGCCTTTTGAAGACTTAATAGATGAACTAAATAAGTTTAATTCATTTGGGCTTGGCTTTGATGGGTCGGCCAAAGAGGGCCTCCATCCTCTTTGCTTGGCCGACCACAACAAAGGGAGAGAACCAAGTTTTTGGTTCAATTTATAAAATAAACCAAGTGTGGTTTGTTTTATAAAATTATGGATGATATACATTTTTATATAATAAACCAAGGTTTGGTTTATTTTTCATGGAAATTAAAATGAACCATGGATTGTTTTATTTTATAAAATCGATCATGGATTGATTTACCATGATAAGAAAATTTATTCCATAGGAGAGAAGAGACTTGATTGATTTTTTATCATGAATTAAAATATGATTTTAACCATGATATAAAATCAAACTTGGCATGATGGAATAAGTTATTCCATATTTGAGAGACTTGATGGTTGAGAGGCCACTATATAAAGGACCCAAGGCAAGGCTTGGGTGATAATCAAAGAGATGAAGGCATAGGCTCTCTCCCTCTCTTTCTCTCCTTCTCTTCTCCTCTTCTTGCCGTGCGCCAACCAGCCCCAAGAAGGAGCACCAGCCGGCCACCCCTGCCCTTTCCATGCCGACCACCACCTGCTGCCGGAGAAGGAAGCTCCGACCATCTCTTGGCCGGAAGAAGGTGCTGCCGGAATTAGAGTTTGCCGCAAGGATCTTTTTGCCGCAAGTCTCTTCTTTTGCTTCGCCGAAATTTTGATTCCGGCCATCCTTTTGTGGTTAGTCTTCCGACTTCTCTCTTGGTTTTTCTCGTTGCGTTCTCGGAGAATCTAGTAGTTCTCGAGAACACGAAACTCGTGGCTTTGCGAAGTCATCCCGAAGATACTCGGCGTGGACGCGAATAGAGGCGGAGCTTCCAAGGGACGCTTACAGTTGGATCTCGTCCCTTCCTTCGAGTTATGCGAGATAATACGTAAATTAGTTTATGTTTCTGCAAAATTTCAAATATATAATCATGTCTACACAAGATAAAATTACATGCTTAGATGTGTGGTTAAATGATTTAGAGAAATTATTTATGCTAAACCTTCCGCTGCACGTAATTAATTTTGAAATTACGAACCCAACTTATTTCAAGCACATAAATGCAGAGAAATTCAGGACACCCGAATTCAATCCCAACTTATTTCAAGCATCAAGGCACACTGGATACTACTTTTGACTTGATACCAAGATAAGAGAGGAACAAGCTTGATACGAAAGCAAGCTACTTGTGTGCCAAAAACTAATTCTAAATACGAAACTCTAAACTAACCATTCCAAAATGAAAACTGATTGATTCAACTTGGGAAACAAGGCTGATAGTAAAATTGCTATTCATGAACAGAATGAGAACTTTTGAGCTTAAATCAGGAATTCCCAAGCAGCTCAATGCAGAAATTGAATGTGCAGGGACTGAAACTTGCAGAATTCGAATGTAAAAATTCAGATCATGAAGCTGAGATGGGGCTACGGTTCAGAAGCAAACCAACTGCAAATTAAACTAGATTCGAGCTCAACAATTCACTAATGCAATTTTCAGAAACTTGAATCTGATACGCAGGACAGAACTGACTTCAGAACTGATGGTGTGCAGAAATGGACCCAATGCAAAACAAGAGTGCAGAAAATTCAGCACAAGATCAAAGCTTAAACAACAAACTGAGTTCAGAGTCTAAGGCACCAAATGAAATGTTTCAGCAATGATCATGATGCACTAATGTTCATTAACAATGCAACTCGAAACCTGTTAATCAGTTCATGCAGACATAAACTGGAATTTCAGAAATGGATTTCATACACATTACAAGCTGAGATAATAATTCAGAAATAAAACCGAATAGGAAACAAACTCAGATCTCATGCATTAACATACTAAATGCTATCTTCAATCGCAGGGAATAAACTAAACACAAATCTAACTGGGAATAAACTGAAATTTTCAAAACTGAACAGAAAATTACAGAACGGCTATTCAGAAAACTTGATACGCAGCTTAAAACTAGATTCAGAAATGAATTGCGGCTAAATAAACTGATCTAAACACACTTGTTCATTACACAAACAAGCTAGCTAATAAAAACTCTGAATTAAAACTCTAATTGAAGCAAGAACAATTCAGAAACTTGAAACTAAGTGGCTGATACGAAAAATTCAGTAATGAAGTGGTAGAATTCGAAATTACAGCTATAACTCGAAATTCAGAAAGAAATCTAAGCCTCAATCTCTCATCTTAACTCAAGAAACCCTTGTTGTCACTCAAGGATGAGCCTCGAATTGAGAAAGAAGCAATCCATACAAGAAAACCAATCAACTGATACAATATTCAGAACTAAAATGGCACGCTGCAGGAAAGAAAGTTACAAACTAAAATTCAGAAAGTTAAACAAGAAAACTATCCTCAATCATTCTATTAGGTCAAGAACTCCTTGTTCGTCACGCAAGGGTGAGCCTCGAACCCGTAAGCTCAGTAAACTATTAAAAAACAGCTCTGCGATTCAAATCCAGCTCTCACTCTGAACCAAACTGAAATCCAAATAGATTTCCTCAATCTGGCATTGTCCAATTACGTGGATGGTGTGGGGATGAACCAAGCTCTCCAGGGAACCCCTCTGAACTGCTCGGATGGCTGAAGGATGGAGCAAAACCGAGATTGAAGCAATAAATGACAGAGCTACGGAAACCTCACAACAGCTCTGTTTTGGCCAATTCGGAGATGGAAATTCACCGAGAACCTTCCCAATAGCCTAGCAATTGATCTAGTAAAAGAATTGAGGGGTCGCGCCCCTTGGATTGAAGAAAACTTGAGAAGAAACTAAGAACAGCTGAAGAAACAGTTTGCGGCGAAGAAGATGCGACGAGCTGAAGAGTTGCTGTGAGTTTGATTAAATACTTATCAGTGGACGGTCCAGATTGATTTGGATGAATCCAACGGCTTATCTTGCTCTGATCTGACCCAAACTTTCCAAATGTTGATCAAGGGTCAGGATCTGCCTCGTGGTAGCTCGGATCCTCCAGATTTGCAACGGATGGTCCAGATCAACCTAATCTTTGAATGGACGATCTAGAGCCCTCCAAGCTTGATCCAACGGTTGAATGAGCTCTGATTGGGATGAAACCTTCAGATCTTGATCAGAGTACTTAATCAACCCTAGCCCTAGCTCGGATTGCTTCAGATGGTCCCGAATGGCTCAGATCTAGCCGCTTTTGAATCGGACGACCCGGATTAATCTGAAACTTGATAACTCGATCCGGGTCCACTTCCGACTCAAGTTTGACCCAGTATGCCCTAGGTCCATGAACATTTCATGCCTACAAAAATAGATCAAAAATTTAGTGGCCAAATAATCCAATTTTGTGCAAATTTGCAATTAAGTCCAAAATAAGAGAAAGTCCTAAAACCTAGGGTAAAATCACAATTAAGCAAGTAAAACATGGGCCAAACATGGATTTTAGCAACTAAAATAATCAACAAAATGGTACTTATCAACTCCCCCACACTTATGCTTGAGCGTCTCGCGAAACCACTAAATATGTATCCCCTAGATTTTCTTAAGCATAATTAGAAACAAATGAAAAGAAATTACCTAAGGTTGTCAATTCTCATAAATCTAAGCTCTATGGATTAGTATCTTGTCCTTAAATCAACAACTTAGCCTTTTCATCCATCATGATTCATTGAGATGAATTTAAATCACTAGCCTTTCAAGGAAAATTTTGGTGGTTCTCTCCTTAAGTTCTAAGTAGATGATGGAAGTGGAGCTCACTCAAAGACACATGCTTCTTGCACTACCATAGGCTTGCTTGTTATCTAATCTCCACCATTATTCATGATTAGGATCAACATCTACAAAAACAAATGAAAGCATGGAAAATGGTAAGAAATAGAGTAAAAGCTAAGAAAAATGGAAAAATTGATAAAGTGGAAGACTTGAGTGCTCAAGTATGTTTCCAATGTGCTTTGCCCCTCTTGTCAGTCCTCTAGTGAAATCAAAAGTGTAATGGAGTCAAATTTGGATAATGCTTTTCATTTGGGTGAAGAAAATTCCATTTGATCTCAATGTGCCAACTTCCACCTTGCGTGCCAACTTTGTTTCTTTCTTCTCTTTTCTGATTTTTTTTTCTTCTTTTATCCTCTAGCTAGGTCAGACTTGTAGTAGAGAAAAGCTTTTGATTTGGATGAGAGAAACTTCAATGATTTTATAGTGCCAAGTCTTCATTTGTGTGCCACTTTATCTCCTTCTTCTCTCTTCTCATTTTTTTTTCTGAATTTTTCTAATGGACAATTGGAGCTCTTCGGTTTTGAATTCACATCCTAGGAACTTGAAACATTAAATGACAATTAGGAAGTTAGATGCTCCAAATGTGATCTCCACTAAACAACTCTTGCCACTTACTCTTGATACAAATCCTTTATAAGTTGGCGCACTTCCTTAATTTTTCTTTTTTTTTCTTCTGTTTTAAGTCCAGCATCCACAATAGATTCAGTTCAAGTCTTTGATTTCTCCAACAATTAACATCAAGAGTGCTTGCATCAATTGATAGTGGAAACCTTAAGTGTTCCACTCAAAAATTCAAATCAGCACATTGAATTCAGCCCTTGCCTTCACTGCATTTTTGTTTTTTTTTATTTTATTTGATCTGGGATTTCAAGCAGCGAGTGATTTAATTCTTAATCCCTTGTCAGCATCCCTTGCATTAGTTTCATTTTCGGCTTCAAATCAGCTCAGCTGCACTTCACTTACTAATTTACACAGAATTTTCAACTCAAACCAGTTTTTCACAGATTTCTTTATTGATCTCAGCTTGTTCAACTTCAATTCTGACATTCTGATATTGCCCAGCTGCATTTCAGGCTTCCGAAAAAGTGTGGCTGATCTTACTTCCATAATTCCACTTTCCAATTCTTAATCCAAGCCACTTGTGACACAAACTTCCTTCATTTCAGCCTTGGCACAGATTTTCTTCCTCTTCATGTGCGTGCCACTTTTCTTCATTTCAGATTTCCCTCTTCTTTTTTTTGTTTCAGTCGGATTCAGTGATGGTTGCAATGAGAGAACAACTTCGCTGTTTAGATTCCATTCTTTTGCGTGCCAATTTTTGCTTGACCATTTCCTTTCCAACTTGGCACAAAATTCTGCTTAAATTTCAAATCTGCTCAGCTGCGATTCAAAACAAACTGACCAAAACAGCTTGGCACAGCTTGTCTCTTCTTCAGCCGAATTCAATTTGGTACAACAGTTTGGATCTTCACATTATGGTCAAAAGTATCAATGCTTCAATGGGTTTCCTCTTTAACTACCTCCCTTTCTTGCAACTCAACTTGGCACCTTGATTTCTTTTCATCATTTTTCTTTAAGTTCACAGAAATTTCCTTCAGCCGGATTTGCTATGAAAAACAATTTCATCTCCAATTCATAACTGAATTCTTCATTTGCTCTTGATACCAAGCTCCACTCAATTTGGCAAAAAAATTTTTTTTTCGAAATGAAGTGCATCCTTGATGAAAATTCATTACAAATCACCAATCACTCCCCCACACTTAAATCTTTGTCCGTCTCGGCAAAGTAGCATTAAGAAACATTTCAAACAAACAAGTTCAAAGATAAGTGTGGTTAAGAGTAGGAAATAAGTAAAGAAAAAATAGAATGAACATGATTTTTGCCAAAATTGATATGAAAAGGTAAACAAAGTGATTAGCCTCTATAGATGTGATCCAATCATTGAAATATGATTTTGAAAGAACCTAAGCAAGTTATAGAGTACAATTACATATATGTGTCACAAATATAAGGCTAATTCTCACTAGGCAAAAATAATTCATCTCAAGTCCTCAATTAAGAATCTAAAACCAAGTAGTACTCAAGCATCCAAGATTTCATCTATGAACTCAAACCCTAAGTTTTAACAACCAAATTTAATTTATTTTCAAAAGACTCTAACATGCTATGGAGATAACCTAGAGGGATACATTTATTCCTAGTCATACAAGAAAAAGTGACAAAGGAAATAACAAGGTATTTACAATGACTCCTATGCATTCTACTCTACTCATGCATTTATTAGTAAGGACTCAATGCAAAGGAAAATTCTAATTCTAGAAAGCATGAAAATGAAAAATGCAATAAAAGAAAATGCAAGAAAGAATAAACTCCCCTTATTCTGGTGGACGGAGCCTATCCAGAAGTAGCTTCCATCTTGGTAGTGGAGGGGTATGAGTGGCTGAGAGAACTAGGACTCCCCCACACTTGAACTTTGCAGAAATATGCTCCGGTGGCCGAAGGCGATTTAGGTTCAATAGCCATTGAAGGAATGGAGTGCTATGAATTAAAGTAAGATCTTCTCCTCCTTCTTGATGCTTTTTGGAAGTCCTTCCAGGAGGATGGAGTCTGTTCAGATGGAGCACCCACTCCGGAAGTCTTCTAGATCCTGCAAAACAATGTAATACCTCTCTCAAGCGTGCAGGGTCAGAAAGAAATAAAATAATATCAGTCTCTGCATGAAATGTATCCAAAACTGCATCATATCCAATTAAATCAATTCTTGGTGTCTCAATAAATTTTTCACAATTATTTTCTACAAAAAATGTATCCAGAAATTCATCACAAACAAAGAAATCAATTTTTGGCACTTCAATAGAAATATCACAATTATTTTTCATCAAGGATGTATCAAGCAATGTGTCACAGCCAATAAAATCAATTCTAGGTGCCTCAATGAATTTTTCACAATTATTTTCAGCATAAGATATATCAAGAGACTCATCACAATAATCAACATCAATTTTAGGCACCTCTAAAAATTTTCACACTCAGCATTTTTATGATATGTATCACCACATGCTTCAAATTCAACAAATTCTACACTAGGTACCTCTAGGAATTTTTCACAATCAAATTCTATAAGAGATGCATCCCTAAGTATATCACAAACAATAAAATCAGTTTGAGGTACCTCTATGCAATTTTCAGAAAAATTAGGAGGAGTATTTACCTGATCATGCTGAAAAATACCTGAAGGTTCTACAAGAGTAGATGTAACCATGTTCTCCTCCTGGTCAAGTAAATGCTCCACTTCAGGCTCTGGTTCTGGTGGACACTCAACGAAAACAGGTGATCCTTGGGTTCTTGCTTCCACCATGCAAGTCCCTACACTTTCTGGTAATTGTGGTAGTCCCTGGGTCTTGATCATTTCAATTCTCTAGAAAATCTTCTAAAGGGAAAGAAGCTGTTGAGGGCAGCTCGAGGGGGAAAGCCCCCTCTTCACCTGCGCCCTCCAGAAGGCCTCAGCCTTCTTCGAGCTCCCGATTCCCAAATGCGGCTTGTGAACAGGCCTTCCAGTCAAGGACTTTCAAAATGCTACCCTGCCGATCAATAGATGTCCCCTTCCTGACTGAGTATTGTCCATCAGTCATGGAGATAGTCCTGCATAACAACCTTGGTTTTCTCCTCTCTCTAGAAAGAACTATCAATTATGACCTCGTCTCTGAATTCTATAACAATCTTCTGTAAGTACCCCTGGTTGATTTTGATGTGATCAACCAATTTAAGTTAGGTCCTGGTATGTTTAATCCCTCTGCTAAGTGTGCAGGAGCTTAGGTACGGAGGAAGTCGAGCGTAAGACGTAGCAGACGAGAAGGATTGTGCGGGGAAGTGAGCCGACGGGCTTGGTACAATCCGAGGGACGCGGAAGCTGCGGAAGAGTACACCGGTGGATCGAGAAGGACGTACGCGACGCCCGAGGGACGGGAAACCAGGAGGAAGCACGCTCAAGGGGCGAAAGGCCGGAGTCGGGTTCGGGTGAGCCTAACTCTGGTTGGCCAGAAATCACCCAGAAGATGAACCAAAAGACTGGTCAGTTTGACCAAGTCAAATAAGACACCTGAAACAAAAAGAATTTAATTTGTTGCTGCGAAGATTTGAACCAGCAACCTCGCCGACATATATCACCAACCTTACCGACTGAGATAAGGAAGAGAAGTGATTGAAGTTGTTGCGAGCAGATGATAAAGTTATTTATCTGTTGCGAGCAGAAGACAAAGTTATCTCTTAAAGGATAACTTTATCCTTTAATCAAATCCAATGGATGCAGTTTAATCCCATCCAAGATCAACCATCCAGATTACATCCATGGATCAACGGCCAAGAGAAAAGTGATCAACAATCAACAATCCAGATTTATTCTCTTAGGCTATAAATAGACTTAGAGGTTTTGCTTTAGAAATCAATCATTTTATTCATTCTTGTAAAATCTCTAGCGTGCTATTTTTGTAAGGCTTCTCCGCCAGAAGGAGATTTTTATTAAGCGTCCACTGCCTTGGAAGCAACGTTCTTAGTTGCGACCAAGTTTCTTTTTTTAAAGACGAGTTCCTCCACTTTTATATATTTTTTTTAACCGTCTATTCACCCCCCTCTAGCCGGTCCAACCCGATCCAACAAGTGGTATCAGAGCCAAGGTCGCCGCAGAAGGACTAATCACCGACTGCAGCAATTTCAAGAAAATGGTTGGAGTCGTAATCTACCCACCAAAGTTTGAGGGGGAGTTCGCAATGTGGAAGCGCCGAATGCAGGTATTTTTTAAAATAGATATTGAATTGCTAATAATTATGAGAAATGGTTTTTCAGTTCCTAAAGACAACAACGGCAAGAATAAAGAAATAGAGTCGTGGACCAAGAAGGAGAAATCAGACTTTGAAGCAAACAGCAAAGCTGAATTTCATCTACTAGCCGTTCTTCCCACGCAAGAAGTTAACTGCATCGAGAATTACAACTCGGCAAAAGAGCTCTGGGAGAAATTCCTGGAATTGCATGAAGAAAAAAAAAGAAATCAGACATCGCCGCACTGAACACAAGGAAGATCCAACTCGACGATGAGTCCTCGTCAGAAGAGTCGGAAGGTCAAGAATACGCGGGACTTGCGTTGATGGCAAATCATCAAGAAGGGAGCACTGATGAAGGGGGAGAGATGTCAGAAGAAAGCGATGACGAAAGAGGAACCTCGCTTTTCGAAAGCGACCCGGTAAGTGAGGTTTGTTTTCTTCCTCATGATCAGTTATATGCTGGAGTTAAAGCTTTGCTCAAATCTAATTGTAGATTAGAAAAAGAAAATTTAAAATTAAAAAAATGAATTAACACTTTCATCCTCGTCTGAAATTTTGAAAAATGAAAATGATAATTTGAAAAACTTGGTGCAAAAATTAGAACTTGATATTGCATATTTACGCCAAAAGAAAAATTACTTTCCTTATAATTTAAATTGGTATTTTAAAAATCATAAGGGACAATTTAAAAAGGTGCCCAAAAGCTATATTCCGCCTAAGTTTTTAATTAATCCTGTAGACAGGAACTTATTTTGGGTTCCTAAATTTGTATTAAACTGATAATTTTTTTTGGTTATTATATATGTGCGCATTTTGTTTCTCTAATAAAAATTATATCTTTATTTTTTTTATACACAATTATGCTGTCTATCTATTGGAACTTTTTTCAAAATTTTTTGAATATTTTTTTCCCTCGAAATTTGAAATTAAGAGTTTAGGGGAAAGACTCATTACAATTTTTTTTTCAAATTTTTCGAAGTATTTTTTCCAATTTTTTAAAATTTACTCTTCAAGAACTCTTATGTGTTGGTCTGTCATTTTTGGACTTGATGAACAAATTTAAAATTCAAAATTTTTGTCCAAACTCATATCTTCATCTTCAACTTTAACAAAAATATTCAGATTTTTTTCAATTTTTTATGAATTGTTTATTGAAATATGTTTTTTTTATTTTTAAAATTCGATAGAAAAATATTTTGACTAGATCCGATTTTTTTGGATCTACTCATCAGCTGTGGATTTTATCAAAAAAAATTTAGATTTTATTTATGTCATTTTTTAAAAAAAAATGGAATTAACTTTGAAAAAATATGCCATTATAAATTTGAAAAATCTGTGGTAACGCGATTTTTTTTCACTTAGAATATTTTTTATCGCACTCAAAAATTTTCTTCCCTAATTATATTTTTCCATTTTTTGATGTGATCAAAGGGGGAGGAATAGTATTAAGTTAAGGGGTAGAATTTTAAATTATTCTAAATTAAATTTTTTTAACTTAAACTGTTTACATTATTATGCATTTACATTATTATGCATGTTTTTTTTATTTGTTTACCCTAACTTAACTCGGATTGATGCACATCAAAAAGGGGGAGATTGTAAGTACCCTTGGTTGATTTTGATGTGATCAACCAATTTAAGTTAGGTCCTGGTATGTTTAATCCCTCTGCTAAGTGTGCAGGAGCTTAGGTACGGAGGAAGTCGAGCGTAAGACGTAACAGACGAGAAGGATTGTGCGGGGAAGTGAGCCGACGGGCTTGGTACAATCCGAGGGACGCGGAAGCTGCGGAAGAGTACACCGGTGGATCGAGAAGGACGTACGCGACGCCCGAGGGACGGGAAACCGGGAGGAAGCACGCTCGAGGGGCGAAAGGCCGGAGTCGGGTGAGCCTAACTCTGGTTGGTCAGAAATCACCCAGAAGATGAACCAAAAGACTGGTCAGTTTGACCAAGTCAAATAAGACACCTGAAACAAAAAGAATTTAATTTGTTGCTGCGAAGATTTGAACCAGCAACCTCGCCGACATATATCACCAACCTTACCGACTGAGATAAGGAAGAGAAGTGATTGAAGTTGTTGCGAGCAGATGATAAAGTTATTTATCTGTTACGAGCAGAAGACAAAGTTATCTCTTAAAGGATAACTTTATCCTTTAATCAAATCCAATGGATGCAGTTTAATCCCATCCAAGATCAACCATCCAGATTACATCCATGGATCAACGACCAAGAGAAAAGTGATCAACAATCAACAATCCAGATTTATTCTCTTAGGCTATAAATAGACTTAGAGGTTTTGCTTTAGAAATCAATCATTTTATTCATTCTTGTAAAATCTCTAGCGTGCTATTTTTGTAAGGCTTCTCCGCCAGAAGGAGATTTTTATTGAGCGTCCACTGCCTTGGAAGCAACGTTCTTAGTTGTGACCAAGTTTCTTTTTTTAAAGACGAGTGCCTCCACTTTTATATATTTTTTTAACCGTCTATTCACCCCCCTCTAGCCGGTCCAACCCGATCCATCATCTTCAACAGGGACTGACGGACCCAAAATGGACTGTCACGAATGTGGGTCTCAAATTTAGATATTTATAAAAAGCTGGAAACCCTTTTTGCAATCAAAATATGAAAATGTAGTAAAGGGGCCACAGGTCGTATTTTTCCTCGGGACTAATTGAAGTTTGTTTGATTCGAGCTCGTGTTGATGTGTCATTTATGAATTTTGGGTTTCAAATAAAATCTGGTTTTCGGTTTCGATTAGTAAGGAAGTCGCAATGCAAAAGGAAGAAATTCAACTCAGCAACTTACTAGGCAATGGATGAACTTAACCAATGAACAACTCAATCAAGGCACTTAAACAATTTTTGGAAAACAAATCTTATTTCAAATGCAAGACAAATGCTAAGCAAAGGTATAAAAGCAGTGATGGCAATTTCCGGCAACAAACAAGCTTAACACAATTAATAGCCTGCGAAATTTAGAAATCGAACTTAAAGCAAACTCAGCACAACCAAGCTACAAAATTTGGAAACACATAAATGCAGAGAAATTCAGGACACCCGAATTCAATCCCAACTTATTTCAAGCATCAAGGCACACTGGATACTGCTTTTGACTTGATACCAAGATAAGAGAGGAACAAGCTTGATACGAAAGCAAGCTACTTGTGTGCCAAAAACTAATTCTAAATACGAAACTCTAAACTAACCATTCCAAAATGAAAACTGATTGATTCAACTTGGGAAACAAGGCTGATAGTAAAATTGCTATTCATGAACAGAATGAGAACTTTTGAGCTTAAATCAGGAATTCCCAAGCAGCTCAATGCAGAAATTGAATGTGCAGGGACTGAAACTTGCAGAATTCGAATGTAAAAATTCAGATCATGAAGCTGAGATGGGGCTACGGTTCAGAAGCAAACCAACTGCAAATTAAACTAGATTCGAGCTCAACAATTCACTAATGCAATTTTCAGAAACTTGAATCTGATACGCAGGACAGAACTGACTTCAGAACTGATGGTGTGTAGAAATGGACCCAATGCAAAACAAGAGTGCAGAAAATTCAGCACAAGATCAAAGCTTAAACAACAAACTGAGTTCAGAGTCTAAGGCACCAAATGAAATGTTTCAGCAATGATCATGATGCACTAATGTTCATTAACAATGCAACTCGAAACCTGTTAATCAGTTCATGCAGACATAAACTGGAATTTCAAAAATGGATTTCATACACATTACAAGCTGAGATAATAATTCAGAAATAAAACCGAATAGGAAACAAACTTAGATCTCATGCATTAACATACTAAATGCTATCTTCAATCGCAGGGAATAAACTAAACACAAATCTAACTGGGAATAAACTGAAATTATCGAAACTGAACAGAAAATTACAGAACAACTATTCAGAAAACTTGATACACAGCTTAAAACTAGATTCAGAAATGAATTGCGGCTAAATAAACTGATCTAAACACACTTGTTCATTACACAAACAATCTAGTTAATAAAAACACTGAATTAAAACTCTAATTGAAGCAAGAACAATTCAGAAACTTGAAATTAAGTGGCTGATACGAAAAATTCAGTAGTGAAGTGGCAGAATTCGAAATTACAGCTAAAACTCGAAATTCAGAAAGAAATCTAAGCCTCAATCTCTCATCTCAACTCAAGAAACCCTTGCTGTCACTCAAGGATGAGCCTCGAATTGAGAAAGAAGCAATTCATACAAGAATCAACTGATACAATATTCAGAACTAAAATGGCATGCTGCAGGAAAGAAAGTTACAAACTAAAATTCAGAAAATTAAACAAGAAAACTATCCTCAATCACTCTATTAGGTCAAGAACTCCTTGTTCGTCACGCAAGGGTGAGCCTCGAACCCGTAAGCTCAGTAAACTATTAAAAAACAGCTCTGCGATTCAAATCCAGCTCTCACTCTGAACCAAACTGAAATCCAAATAGATTTCCTCAATCTGGCATTGTCCAATTACGTGGATGGTGTGGGGGATGAACCAAGCTCTCCAGGGAACCCCTCTGAACTGCTCGGATGGCTGAAGGATGGAGCAAAACCGAGATTGAAGCAATAAATGACAGAGCTACGAAAACCTCACAACAGCTCTGTTTTAGCCAATTCGGAGCTGGAAATTCACCGAGAACCTTCCCAATAGCCTAGCAATTGATCTAGTAGAAGAATTGAGGGGTCGCGCCCCTTGGATTGAAGAAAACTTGAGAAGAAACTAAGAACAACTGAAGAAACAGTTTGCGGCGAAGAAGACGCGACGAGCTGAAGAGCTGCGGTGAGTTTGATTAAATACTTATCAGTGGACGGTCCAGATTGATTTGGATGAATCCAACGGCTTATCTTGCTCTGATCTGACCCAAACTTTCCAGATGTTGATCAAGGGTCAGGATCTGCCTCGTGGTAGCTCGGATCCTCCAGATTTGCAACGGATGGTCCAGATCAACCTAATCTTTGAATGGACGATCTAGAGCCCTCCAAGCTTGATCCAACGGTTGAATGAGCTCTGATTGGGATGAAACCTTCAGATCTTGATCAGAGTACTTAATCAACCCTAGCCCTAGCTCGGATTGCTTCAAATGGTCCCGGATGGCTCAGATCTAGCTGCTTTTGCATCGGACGGCCCGAATTAATCCGAAACTTGATAACTCGATCCGGGTCCACTTCCAACTCAAGTTTGACCCAGTATGCCCTAGGTCCATGAACCTTTCATGCCTACAAATATAGATCAAAAATTTAGTAGCCAAATAATCCAATTTTGTGCAAATTTGCAATTAAGTCCAAAATAAGAGGAAGTCCTAAAACCTAGGGTAAAATCACAATTAAGCAAGTAAAACATGGGCCAAACATGGATTTTAGCAACTAAAATAATCAACAAAATGGTACTGGACCTCAAGGAGGTTTCGAGTTCACCACTCGAGTCGCCAAGAAGAACCTTGACTTTTCTTACGAGATCTTGGCAGAGTATTTGGGTGGTCATCGTTCACCAAACATGTATTCGATCTACCCTGAGCTTCCCAATCCATTATTGGCACCGTTTGCGGATGTCACTCCAGATGGTATCCATCAGTACTTCTTCGGTCTTCCTCGTCCCGACGGACTTGATGAATTGGGCCCTGACTTTCCTACCTTTGTTGCACTACGTCTTTCTCCCACTAGCTACATATTATTCAAGATTATCACAAATTGTATTCTCCCAATCACCTCCAAACCTTTAACTGAGATTCGACCCTATCACTGTCTGATGCTCTACAGCATGCACCGCCGATTGGACTTCGATATCATGGAGAGCATCTTCCAGTCCATTCTATCTTATCGAGAGCCCAGCCGCCGCACGATCTACATGCCTTTTGGTCACATCATCACCGACTGGCTCATGTCAGTAGGTGTTGATGTCACCAAGGGTCGGACGATGCCTATGGTCCGACAGGATTGCAGACTTGGCCGGCGAGCATTCGCCAAGTCCGGCATCATTGTTCGGGAGCACGATCGAGCGTTGGTTTGGAAAGATGGTAGGGTTCTTGGTGAGTTACCGAGGGGAGGTCCACATGTTCAGGCGCCAGCCGCCGCTGCTGCTGCTGATGATGATGACTACGACGAGCCGGATCCAGATCTGCGCTGGCAGATCTCAGAGCTGGATCAGACGCTACAGGAGTTTATTCAGTTGGGGGCGACAGATCGCGAGGAGTTTCGGTCAGGCTTTCGATCCCTCGATTGCCGACTGACCAGGATCGAGACCGAGGTGTTGGGGACCCGTACCCTCCAGCAGACATGGTATGATGAGTGGCCCAGCCACACATTTCCAGGAGGTGCACCTTCATCGAGTACTGCACCATGGTCCTTTGCTCCTACTGATGCCACGATGGATGATCTCGTGCACGATGACGATCCCCCCGCTGATAGTTGAGTTTGGTTGTCCATTGTCTCTCCTGGTGATATGTGTATTTGACTACTCAGTTGTGTGACGTTTAGCTGAATGCCCCTTGACTTGCCTATTGTGGCCTTGTGCCACACGTATTTTGACTGTGATGCATGTGTATTGCATCTTGTGTTTTATCTGGATATTTCATGAATTGCCATGTCTGCCCTTGCTGTGTTTTTATCCTACTTTAGTATGCTTCTTGTTGATGCTATGATGACTACTATTTGCATACTTGCTACATTGCCATGATTATGCTTTTGATGCCATGTCCACTTGATGTATATGACCGTTATGACATGTTATAGATTCATATGATGTATGTGATGGTTTCATCTTGATCTATCTTTTCCACATGATATCATATGCTTCGAAAATAATTCCATCGAATCTTTGTTGTTCTGGGATACTCCTAGGGTTGAGGGGGAGTTTGTTTTAAACTTAACAGCCCCTCTAGCCCCTTTTCGGTGTTCGACAAAGGGGGAGAGTGTGGATTGGTTAAGTTTAGGATGATCATGTTGTAGGGGGAGGATCTGGATTCCCCTATGATTCTAAATTTGAAAAACTTGATTCAGAATCCCTAAACTTAAAATCGGGTTGTCAAACAACAAAAAGGGGGAGATTGTTGATGCAGTCTGGCCCTGATTGTTGTTTTGATGTTGACACCGATTTTAGTTTAGGTTGATGATTATGATGATTATGATTAAGTCCTGATCGAGGATTAGGCAGGGTTTGAAAAATCCTAACCTGGAGGGTTAGGTGTGTAAAATCCTAGCTTGGAGGGCTAGGTGTTGGAAAGTCCTAATTCGGAAGGGTTGGGTGAAAAGTCCTAGCTTGGAGGGCTAGGTGAAAAGTCCTAACTTGGAGGGTTAGGTGCAAAGTCTCAACTTGGAGAATTAGGTGAAAAGTCCTAGCTTGGAGGGTCAGGTGCCTAGCTTGGAGGGCTAGGTTGGATGAAGTTCTAACTCGGAAGGGTTGGGTGAAAAGTCCTAGCTTGGAGGGCTAGGTGAAAAGTCCTGGCTTAGAGGGCTAGGTGAAAAGTCCTAACTTGGAGGGTTAGGTGCAAATTCCCAACTTGGAGAGTTAGATGGAAATATTCTTAGCTTGGAGGGCTAAGGTGGATGAAACCCTAGCTTGGAGGGTTGGGTTTGACTCCCTGGATCAGTCTGGTGACCGATCAGGGATATTGGCACGTTGCTCCTTCGTGGATCGGTCTGGTGACCGATCCAGCGATGTCTGATCGGTCCGGTGACCGATCAGGGAGCAAGCAGCTTCCTCACTGACTTGCTCCTGATCGGTCTGGTGACCGATCAGGGAGTGAACAGTGAGTGAGTTCTCCTCCGGATCAGACCCTGGATCGGTCCGGTGACCGATCAGAGACTTAGGATCTGATTACAAAATTACTGTTCATATGTCCTGATCGGTCTGAGTGACCGATCAGGCTTCACTCTGATCGGTCTGAGTGACCGATCAGGCTTCACTCTGATCGGTCCGGTGACCGATCAGGCTTCACTCTGATCGGTCCGGTGACCGATCAGGCTGTGTTACCGTGAGAGCTGGGAATCCCAGCACAGAGGTGGATCGGTATGGTGACCGATCCACAAGCCCTGGATCGGTCTGGTGACCGATCATTTTAATTCAAATTGCACTGTCAGACGCGATCAGAGCGTCTAATCGTATCCGATTCTCTGCGCTTCACTTCTGAATCTTGATTTACTGCTTGATATGCTGCTCTAACACTCTGATTAAGCTGCAGGTGACAGGGGAGGATTCAAACACTCAAGGAGAAGTCAATGGAGGCTTTCCTTGGAGCAGGTTTGTCCGTTTTCCATCTCAGGTTGCAACGGCCGGAGCTGCAGACTGGAGCCGCTGACTGGAGCTTGGCTGAAGGAGCTCAGGAAGTCCAGGGAAGACTCAGTGGTAGCTGGCGTTGACAGTGAGGTAGCTGGAGGCTGCAGGAGATGTTGTCACCTGATGCTGAGTGGAGAAACAAAAAGGGCGGAGAAGGCTTCGTGGAGTGTTCTTTTTTTTGTGAACTGAGTTTCTTGCCACGCCTTGAGTTCTCCACAACTTGCTTGCTGTGTTTCTGAAGTTCTCATCACCTTGAGCAAGCTACTGCATTCTTGAAGCAACCATTACTTGAGCGCTTGAAGGAGAGAACAAGAGGCTTGGAGTCCGACAGCGGGAAGACACGAGGAAGGGTTCCTTGCGTGAGATCGCCGCTGGGTGGAGCTCGGGAAAGCTTGCTGTGTTCTTGTCTTTGCTGAGTGCTTAAGTAAGATCCTTCCTATTGTTTCATTGTGCTTAAACATATATTTGTGATTGAAACGCTGTGGAGAGGTTTCTCCACCGAGAAGAAGGTTGTCTTCTATCCGGTGTTAACCGGGGCTTGATCTGCCGACGATCAAGAGATCGCCCACCTTAAGGGCACGCTAAGGAGTAGGGGCAAGTTATCCCCGAACCTTGTAAACCCTCCTTGTTAGTGATCTTGCTAGTTGTGTTTGTTTTGCTTTCGTTTCTATTTTTAGTTTTCTGCACACTCTGTTTTCTACTCTTTCCGCTGTGCTACTGATATCTGAGTTGCAGAAACTTCATAAGTGTTTAAAGTCGAAGTGATTGACTATATTCACCCCCCCCCCCTTCTCTAGCCATCCGTTTCCAACAATCGTATGCCCGATAATTAATTTAATTTATTGATAATTAAATTAATTATCTTCTTGATCCTTGATTAGTACCACTCAACCTTTCCGACATGTCGGACCATGGTCCACTTGCAAGATTTGACATGACGATCCTTTTGAGCTCACCAAGGGGGCATCATCACCCTGACTCACCAGGACACGGATTCCATCGATAATCAACGACACATCATATTATTAATATCATTTCCCAACTTACTGGATCTATCGATCTAACAGAATAGATCTCGCCCATTGGTAAGTCAAAGATATAATAATTAATAATATATGCCCGCCATTATTTCGAGATTCAGAGATCATACTCCATAATAGCATCCGAGGTCTAATCCAATTTACTAGGTCAGTACAAAAATTGGATGACCTCTCTTTTGGTCCTACTCAATGTACACAAACTATACTAGTGTAATCCTATGATTAAGATAAACCACACCTAATTACACTGTAACCATTCCGATGGTTTGTCTAACTCCATCTCAGTTGTGAGTCTCTTCTTATGCTTCGGTAAGGAACCTGATAACATGATCTTCTGTGCGCCACCACGTACCATGTTATCTACAATGCCAAGCATCAAATGTTTAGTGCACATACTAATATAAACATAAACATGCACTGTGTGATTTCTGATTCTCATTAAAATGTAGATGTATCCTTAACCAAAAGGCAAAGCTTTTAGTATACATCCTAACACCTTATAGGCTATAGGGGTGCCCTACACGTCATCGAATCAGCCGCGTCCTTATCTCCAAACTCGGCTAACTTTTATCCTATTCTTGGGCGCCTGGGATCACTGGGGCACCTGGGAGCAACGAGGCGCCTAGGAGTTGACATGGCGCGACCGCCAACTCAGCTTTGCCACCTACTGAGAAACCCCCTCTGGGGTGCCTGAGTCCTCTCAGGCGCCTGGGTTCTCAGGTGTTTGAGCCCTCTCAGGTGCCCCCTGTTCATAGCAGCTGGTTCGTTTAACCTGCAACCACGGATAGTCCAAGAACACAGTATAATAAGGTAAATGTATGCATGAATGACAGCTAGAGCTGTCTGGTTCTAACTTTAGATTTTAAATGAAATCCTAGGTTGAACCAATGCCTATTTTTCCCTCTTCTGGAGAACACGTCCTCACCTACTTCACTCTCGAGAAGTTACCTTTTACCAACCGGCTCCTTGGTTAGACTTTTGTTCGGCCTCCAAGACTCCCGGATCTCGAGACATCTGTACCTCGACCCGTCTCTACTTCTGTCCGTAGTCCTCGCTCGGCTATGTCTCCTTCCAGATCTTCCAGATTAGTTCTTTGGTGCCTAGTACTTGACTAGATCTTCGTGCCCAATTCCTTGAACCAGGTCTTCGTGCCCAATTCCTTGAACCAGATCTTCGTGCCCAACCCTCGGCTAGGACTTCGTGCCTATTCCTCGACCAGGACTTCATGCTCAACCCTGCAGGTTAAGACTTCATGCCTAGGTTACTAACACTTTCCTGTACACTTAGTAAATTCATTAGATCACTACATAAACTTAACTTTAAACCCTTTGCCATTATCAAAACTAGGTTTGATCTTGTGCTTCCGACACCAACAATCTCTCCCTTTTTGATTTATGGTAATCCAGTTTAAAAGTTAAGTTCAAATATATATAAACAAGAGATAAACCATAGTTAAGTAATAGAATAAAGTATTTTTCTTTAAGGCATGACAAAATTTTGAATAACTTTTATCTCTCCTCCTTAATTAGTAATCTCACCCTTATTTTTTAGAACATTTGTAATTTTTGAGAAAACCCTTGAAATATTGCATAAAGCTCCCTCTTGATTTGAAATTCTCCCCCTGAAGCTTTCGAAAAAACATGGAATTTCCACTTTAAAAGATTTTCTAGGTTTAAAAAAAATTCTAAATATGAAAACGTTCATTACTTTGAAAAATAATTCTAAGTATAATTTTGAAAAAACTTATGATAAATATTCTTTCGAAAACAAGGTTTCATTGAAAATGGAAAAGAAAATTTTAGAAAAGTTTGAGTTTTAACTTTACTTTTTTTTACTCTCCCCCTTTGCCATATATCAAAAAATAGAAGATATTCTTTTTGAAAAACATTGATTAAAGAGAATATTGAGTATCAGAGCCTATGAATTTTGCAAAACCATAAGAAAATTTTAAAAAAGTTATTAAAAAAATATCAGGTGTTAATCTTTAAGATAGTAAATGATAGGGAATAATTAACAAATTATGAAATAATTAAGCAAGAATAAATGTGAAAGAACAGCTTGTCAAACCAAGTAATAAGATTTAAACCAAGTTGATATTCCTATTGAATCCAAGCATGATTTAAGTCTAAAAAGTAAACCATGAAAACAATAATAATTTGAAAATAATCAAATCTTAATTCCTTGGGTCCCTGTCTAACCCAAATTGTTACTTACTTACTGTTATAAAATAGTAGGCTTCACTAGGGTTAGTCAAGTTAAGTAGTCTTATCAAGTTAGACTTTCTAAGCTTGATTACTTAACTTGATTCCTATTCAATTGTATTTATTGCCCAACTGCTCTTGATGCACTGATTTAAAGCATCTTGAGTTAAAGCATAGACCTAAGCATCTCAACCGAGTCTAAGTTATCAATCAAAATATCCTAATGTGCTTATGAGATGCTGGCTTCTAAATCTATAGGAGCATGCAGACTAGGATTAATCCTAAGCTAAGTCCATAATGAAGAAATCTCTAGTTTTAAAAGGGATAAAATTTTTGAAAAACTAAGTCATAAAATAAAAATAAAATTTTAAATAATATGTTTTTAAAACTATGAATTTTTGAAAAGCAGTTAATAGTTTTTTGAAAAATGAAAAGAATGACAAGAATCATTTCAAAAACATATAAATGAAAAATAACCATATTCTACTGAGCACATCCCAATAAGCAGGCAAGTCAATAAAGGTCAACCAGTATCAACTAAGTAGGAGAAATCAAAAGACAAGTCAAGTTCAGATCCATAGTCAAAGTACAATGCTAGACTACAAAGAAGGGCCCAGATATAAAGAAGGGCTCGATGCCATGAACGAAACATAGCCATCATCTCTACATGACGGGCCTGATCTACTGCTATCCTCTCCTCGTGTCGGATCTAATCGGTGTCCATCCTCTCTATATGATGGGCCTCCATCTCCTCTCGAAGAATATGAACCTCCAACTCAATCTGTGTAAGGCGTTGGTCCATAGGCAATGGAGGAGAGGGTGGTGGAGACTGCTGTAGCTACTCCTCGATCTTGGTAGCCACGTCTGCGACATCAACATCCACGTCATCCTCTGAGTCATCCTGTGATGGAGTGTCTCGTCGTCTCCATGAAATGACCCCGATTGCTAAGCCATCTACCACTGCTAGGGAGAGGTTCCTACTTCGTTAAACTCCGTCATCCTAATGATCTTTCTGACAGTAATATCACGTCCATAATAGTGGAAGAGTGTGGTCAAGATGTAACAGTAAGGTGTCTGCACTCTCGATCGGGTAGAGACACTAGATGTGTAAATGATCATCTGGAACATATAAAGTCCGATGACTATATCCAAGTGGTAGTTCATGACATAGAGTAGGAAGGAGTGGAAAGATCGCATGACCGCTACATCCCGAGAGGTCAGGGGAAGAATGCAGCGGGCCAAGACTCGATAGAGTGCATAGTCTTGGTAACGCAGATCGAAAGTTCTGCATCGTCAGATCTCTCACATCTTGAAAAAATAGGAGTATAGTGTAGCGAGGGTGATGTGAGAGTAGGGTGCAGAAAAGGGAAGGTCCGTAGGAAGGTAGCAAATAAAGTGGACTGAGTAGTTCGTAGTACAAGAAATCTAGTAAATAAAGTAGGAGAGATGGTAAGTGGAAGGGTCTGAACCATGGTAGAATAACAAAAGTCATCAATTTTAACCAAGTTATTATAAAACTCAGCACATAAGGTCATGTTTATTGAACTATTACAGTACACTAAATGCTCAAGTTGGTAGTAGTTGATGGCATCTACAGTTAAGAGACAGGATTGGGTAAAGAAACTTCTACTGAGATAATTGGTTTTGAGTGGTTTATATGTAGTAGTTTCGAACTTATGAAAGAGAGCTAGAGAAGGAAACCTAGGTTCAGGGCTAGCCTCAGTACCGGGGTTAGTCTTGGTAACACGACATTTACTAAATGGCATAATGATCAATAAATGGCATAATGATTAATAAATAGCATAATGATTGATAATCTAAAATTTGAAAATAGGTTTAAGATCAAGAAATTGTACTAAGGCGGCATAGTTGGAGATTAGGAAAGGAGGAAGAATCTTGATTGAATGTGGTCGCTTGGGGAGGGCTTAGAAGTGAAGAGGAAGAGTGTACGTAGCAAGAGTTTTGGTGTGGGGTTGAATGTTGTTTGGCAAGGGCATATATAGCCCTTTTCCGAGCGCCCGGGTGCCCTTGGTGGGCGCCCGGTTCATAGAAAAGGATGAGGCGCCCGAGCAGCTACTCGAGCGCATGGGACAGAGTTTTTGGTAGTAGCTTTGTTTTAAGTTATTTTTGAAAAATGGTTAAGTAAAAAAATGATTAGGTTAAGTTTAATTTTGAAAAATGTTAATGTTAAAATTAAAAAATGTTAAGTGAAATTTAATTTTGAAAATTGTTAAGTTAAATTTTGAAAATTATTAAGTTGAATTTTGAAAATTATTTAGTTGAATTTTGAAAAATTGTTAAGTTGAATTTTGAAAAGTGTTAAGTTGAATTTTGAAAAATTATTAAGTTGAATTTTGAAAAATTATTAAGTTGAATTTGGAAAAGTGTTAAGTTGAATTTTAAAAAATTATTAAGTTGAATTTTGAAAAGTGTTAAGTTGAATTTTGAAAAATTGTTAATTTTAATTTTGAAAAATTATTAAGTTGAATTTTGCGGAATTATTAAGTTGAATTTTGAAAAGTGTTAATTGAATTTTGAAAATTTATCAAGATGAATTTTGAAAAGTGTTAAGTTGAATTTTGAAAAATTATTAAGTTGAATTTTAAAAAATATTTAAGTTGAATTTTGAAAAATATTTAAGTAAGGTTTAATTAGTTAAAGGTGAAATTATTTAGTTTTGTGAGATTGGTTAGGTTGGACTAAACTTTTGGGTCCTAAGCATCTCACCCATTTCTAAGTGACAAAACAGGATATCCTTATCTGTTTTGTGAGATGCATTAATTTTATCATTGAAGTTAAGTTAAAAACTATGATTTGATTGAACCTTGAGTTAGATTCAAGTTTAACAATTAGCAAATTGAAAATAAATTTCAATAATCGGCTTCCAGGTCTTGGTGAGGCACAGGGGCCTTCTTGGTTATCGGAGCAACAACCCTTTCCTAGACAAAGCCTTTTAAAGAAATTTTACTTTCAAGTTACTCTTTGATAAACCTATGTCTAACTAGTCCAGGATGTGGTGAGGTAGCTTCGGCTAGTTCCACCGGACTAAAAAGACCAAATAGGGTACACCTTACCCTACCTGACTCTTCAGACAGACTTCTCTAACGTACTATCATCTTGCCCCACCCAAATACTAGGTTATGCAAATTTCAATCAAGTTAGGTCCTTATCTTACCATTTCTAATCCTAAGCATGGTATATTTGCAAAAAATAAATAAACAAGCATCAAGCATTAAAAAAAATATACAAGAAAATCATATAATTATGAAAATAGTTTTCTTATTGGCTCCCCCTGGACTAAAACTGCGATATGGACTATCTAAGATGTGAATCTTCTCCTTGGGGATCCAATATTGATTTGGCCCTGCTTGATTAGTCAAGCATAACTTTGGGACCCATGCTTAGACTTGAGTTCTAGTTTGGTTCAATATCGAATAATAGGATCTGTAACTGAGTTCATTCGTTATCCAAGTCCAGATCGGTTGAGAACGAATTTCTGTTTTCCAAGAATCATGTCAAGATTCTTGGAACCCAAGGTAAACTGTTCCAGCACAACTCTATGTTCCTTCACTTGAGTTTTCAAGGAGGAATTCTCTTCCTCGTGTTTTTGAACATGACTTGAGGTTCCTTCCTGAATAGTCTCAGTCAAAGAGCTTGTGTTGACCTCCTCCTTTAGGACTTTTATCACCTATTGGAGGGACACAACCCGGATGTTTGCTTTGGCCAACTTACGTGATAGATTGGATATTAGATCGTATAATTGAGACTCGGAATAACCACTTAAAATGATTCGACCGTCTTCTGATATTGATAGCTTTCTAATTCCGCCGCTTTCTTCTGGCTCTGTTTCTGACTCAGTGTCAAGTTCTTTCGAAGCCATCAACGCGAGGAGGTTGGATTGCGGTGCTTCTTCTTCATCTTCCGAGGATGACTCGTCCCACGTAGCTTGAAGCACCTTCTTCCTCCGAGTCTTCTTGGCCTCCTTTAAGTTGGGACACTCCGATTTGAAGTGACCCTTCTTGTTGCACCCATAACATGTGACTTCGGTCTTCCCTTTCTGACTGGTACATGGTTCAGTTGGATCATCTTTTGACTGAACCACCTTCTTCTTCTTTCTTTGCTCTTTGATCATCTTGTAGTAGTCTTGATCTATTCTGACTAGCTCGGAATGATTGATTCCATCGTCGTTAGATTTCGAGATGAAATCGGAGTATCGGTTGAGACTTTTTCTTCTTTGGTTTACCTGGGACTTTACCTGTAAAAAGTGTAACACCTTTCTCGACCTGTGTAGAGTTAGTCTATTCGTGCAATTCTAATTCTGAAAACAAATCATCAAGTTTAATTTTTGACAAATTCCTCGAAACCTTGTACGTATCTATCATAGATGCCCATATAGAATTTTGGGGAAAGGAATTTAGAGCATACCTGATTAAGTCTCGATTCTCTATCTTGTGGTCGATGGTGTGAAGGTCGTTCATTAGTTCTTGAATACGTGTGTGGAGTTGTGCAGCAGTTTTGCTGTCCTGCATCTTAATATTGTAGAGTTTGTTTAGTAGAAGATCGCGCTTGTTGATTCTTGTATCTGACGTTCCTTCATGTAGCTCAATCAGCTTATTCCATAGCTCCTTTGCACTGCTGAAGGGGTCGACGCAGTTGAGTTCTTCTTTGGTTAGGCCACACAGGAGGGTTTGTGTTGCCTTGGCGTCTGCTTCACTCTTTTTCTTTAGTGGGGCATCCCACTCTGAGTATCCCTGAGGTTCGCCTTGAGCGTTTTTCAAGATTTCTAGTCCAGCTTGGATAATTATCCACATCTCCACTTGTGTTTTCAGGTGGACATCCATTCAGCTCTTCTAGTAGGAGAAGTCCTCTCCCAAGAAGAGAGATGGTCAGGTGGTACTGTAACCTTCTTGCTGGGTCATGCAAAATCCTGCAAAGAATCAAAAATACAAAAATTGGTTCCAAGACTTGGTTTTGGATTGGTAGTGATATATAGAAGTAAACAAACTAAAACTCCCGAGTGGTGTTGCACCAACTACGAGAAAATGAGAAAAACCATGAAGGAAAAATAATTAAAAAGAAAATATCATAAAAAGATAATAATACATTTTCTGATAGAAAATAACGGGGAAAAATCCGAAAAACTTGCTCAATTGGTGGTTTCATTGAGATTGAGCTACCCACTTTGATACCACATGTATCGATGTGATCGATAGAGGGGGAGGGGGAGTGAATATCGATAATGATATTTTGGATAAATCAGATAAAATGCAGTGGAAATAAACAAGTCAAACACAGCTTTCACCTTACTTTTTACTTGGTTCGGAGTCTATGACGGCTCCTACTCTAAGGCTCACGGTCCTTGACCAATTTCGTTGGACAATTCTATAATTCGTGAATGAAGTACATGAGTTATGATTAAGTACAAAAAAATAGAAATTATACCAACGACACTAAAAGAAAAGGATTTCATTGCAGAAGCGGCGTGCCGTCGATCTTGAACTTCTTGAGCGCAGAGAACTCGAGCATGGAAGCTTTATCGTTGAGATTTAAAGAGCTTGAGTTCATGTTTGAAGCAAAGGGGGTGAAACCCCTTTTATACTAGATCTCGAGCGCCTGATAGGCTATAGGGGTACCCTACATGTCACCAGATTAGCTGCGTCCTTATCCACAGACTCGACCAACTTTTATCCTGTTCTTGGGTGCCTGGGATCACAGGGGCACCTGGGAGCAACGAGGTGCCTGAGAGCTGACGTGGTGTAACTGTCAACTCATCTTTGCCACTTGCTGAGAAAACCCCTCTAGGGCGCCTGAGTCCTCTCAGGCGCCTGGGTTCTCGAGTGCCTGAGGCCTCTCAGTCACTCTTAATCGTAGCTGGTTCTTTTAGCCTACAACCATGGTTAGTTCTAGAACACAGTATAATAAGGTAAATGCATGCATGAATGATAGTTAGAGTTGTCTGGTTCTGACTTTGGATTTCAAATGAAATCCTAGGTCGAACCAACGCTTTCTGTTCCCTCTTCTAGGGAACGCGTCCTCACCTACTCCACTCTGGAGAAATTATCTTTTACCAATCGACTCCTCCGGTTGGACTTTTGCTCAGCCTCCGAGACTCCCGGATCTCGAGACGTCTGTACCTCGACCCATCTCTACTTCTGTCCATAGTAGTCCTCGCTCGGCTAAGTCTCCTGTCTGATCTTCCGAATTAGGTCTTCGACGCCCAGTCCTCGACCAGGTCTTCGTGCCCAATTTTTTCGAACCAGTTCTTTGTGCCCAACCCTTAGTCAGGTCTACGGTGCCCAGCCCTCGGCTAGGATATCATGCCCAGTCCTCGACCAGGACTTCGTGCCTAATCCTATAAGTCAAGACTTCATGCCTATGTTAACTAGGAATTTCCTACACACATATTAAATTCATTAGATCACCACATAAACTTAACTTTGAACCCTTTGTCATTATCAAAATCAGATTCGATCTAGTGCTTCCATCACCAACATAACCTAGAGGAATATGGGGCATCATGACAAGAGCCTCCAAAAGAAAGCAGTTATTTTAGTAAGACTATCTTCAAAGAAGGCATCACATTTGGTGTAGGCACATCGGTAGAATTCCAAAAGTCTATACTAATTACCTCAAGATAGACCACCTTCATTCGTATCAACATTGAGGTAAGAAAGTAAATAGTATTTAAGGTGTTAACATTCACGACAGTGAAATCAAAATTCTAGAATTGCTTCCCAAAATTGGCTTTCTACCATAAACTATCCTTGCTTTCTTAATTTATTTTCATTCTCTCACGATTCTCACAATTTTTGAATGTCTAGATAGCCTATTTTTTTGATTTTGACTAATGCTTGATTTATAGTTCTTATTTAATCAATAAGTATTACTTGAAGATAGTCATACACTTGTGATATTCACCCAAAATGTTTTTGGCATCATTGTTAGGGACTTAAATTGATATTAGTTTGATTGTGATTTAGTTAATCTAGAAATTTTTTTCCTTATTTGGTATTTTTATGACATTTAGTTCAAATCGATATTTTTTTGGAGTCATTTTTGGCCATCAAGTTTGATAGCATTTATAAAGTTTTTTAAACTTTTATAATACCATGGACTAGAAAAAGAGGCGACTATGAGGGTAAAGTGAAGCCACAATGACAAACTTTTAAGTGAATTGAATTATGAAATCTATAATTTATCATTTTTCTTTGCAATTTCTACAAAGCCAAAATATTTCATAGCACTGACCTTTTTCATTTCTTATGATCATTACTTTAGTTTTTCGATTTTATTTAAATTATTCAAATTATCTGATAAATATAGCACTATTGACGGGTCCAAAAAAAAATTTTTAGAAAAACTTCCAGAAAAATATTAGGGTTTATAAATCGTAGATGGGATTTGGAGAGCTGGGGTATTCTAAACTTAAGTTTAGAGGGCCAAAATGGTAAGGAATTCTAAAGTAAGGTTAGAGTTGGAAAATACTAAAGTAGAAGGGGTTAAACGTAAAAAGGCAACCTATATAGGTGTCGTTTCCTCCCTTTCCTACTCTGCCTTCGCTTGTAGCCACAACACACACCTCCTCCCGATCGCCTTTCCCCTCAAGCGCACGAAATCACCGTCGGCAGCTGGTCTTCTCCATTCTTTCCAGTTCATTTCTGCCGATTTGCACTGGCGATCTCCAGCCACGATTGGTGGAAGGTGAGTTCGATTCTATGCCATGTTGGATATGGATTTCCCTAGATCTTGCTAGGGGTTCACTGCCGAAGGTGGGCTTCAACTTTCCCTCTAATCGCAGCTCTACCTTGAGGCTTTGAGAGTTGAGACAGGTGTCAAAAACCTCCAGCTCGGATCTGTGGCGGAGAGTTATGATCAATTTTTGAAGCCACTGTGATTTGTGACGGGCAGAGGTGTAGGGCACAAGACCTCATTCAGGTAAGGGATAAATCCTTAACCGCGCCAGAATCCGGCTTTTTGGATTGGGTTCTCGAGGTTGTTCGGCACATCCTATAATTGCTTTGGACTGGGAACTCAGGGACGTCGTCAGCTTGAGTTGGAAGATTTCTGGAGCGTGTCGCGGAAGCAGAAGAGCGCAGAAGTGTCGAAGCAATTGATCATTTGAAGAAGGAGGTCGAGGGCCCTTTATATAGGGCCCGGGGGCGCCCTGGTCGACGGGGGCGCCCCCCACGTGGCTTCCGATCCGGTGATCGCTCCGGTCAAGGCTGATCTCTTGATCTTCGGGATCAGCTTTGACCGGGGCGCCCTGAGCGCGCGGGGCGCCCAGGTTGACCGGTCAAAGCGTCATCCTTTGGCTTCACGAGGGCAGCTGATAGTCGGCGTGGCACTGGGGGCGCCCGCGACACGCGGGGCGCCCGGAATGTGCGGGGCGC
The DNA here is from genome assembly GCA_024364735.1 of Boesenbergia rotunda. Taxonomy (NCBI): domain Eukaryota; kingdom Viridiplantae; phylum Streptophyta; class Magnoliopsida; order Zingiberales; family Zingiberaceae; genus Boesenbergia; species Boesenbergia rotunda. Next base: position 92,927 of record JAGFNQ010006572.1, on the reverse strand, counting down.
CCGGAACAACCGGGGCGCCGCGAAATGCTGCTGTCGGAGCTTTTTCTTGGTCTGCTGACTTGTGTTGACTCTGGGGGCACTCGTAACCTTCAGGGCGCCCTGCCCAGCTACTGCCTCACTCCTTTGAGGCTCTCTGAGCTGCAGATACACAGTCCTTCGGTCCTGCATCCAGGGTTAGTCCAAAACAGCAAATATTATGTTAGTTTATACAGCCTTAGCTGTCTTGGTTCTGACTTTGGTCTCCAAAATGGAGCCCTAGGTCAAACCGACGCCTAATGTTCCCTCAAGGGGAACGCGTCCTCACCTACTCCTCTCGGGAGAATTTACCTGGTGCCAACCGGCTCCTCCAGTTGGACTTTTGCCCAGCAGCCCTTCGCCAGGTCTTGAGTTTCGCCCAGCAGCCCTTCGCCAGGACTTGGTTTTTGCCCAGCAGCCATTCGCCAGGACATGGTTTCCTGACAGCCCTTCGTCAGGTGCCTAGCATCCCTTCGCTAGGACTTGGTTTTCGCCCAGCAGCCCTTCGCCAGGACTTGGTTTTCGCCCAGCAACCCTTCGCCAGGACTTGGTTTTCGCCTAGCAGCCCTTCGCCAGGTGCCTAGCATCCCTTCGCTAGGACTTGGTTTCCTGCACTCTCAAGCAGCATTGTTAGTAGACCTCATGTTTTTGGGAAACTTGTTTGGATTAAACTGAGACGAATTGTGTTTGGATGATCTGTGATTTAGAAGGATCCGGGTCGGTTTTTGGATTAGAATTTTTATTGTAATTGATTCTGCCGAGTAGTTTAGTTTCCTTAGATGAGATTGTGATTCAAGAATTTGGCTTTTTATCTTGATTGGAATTGGGTTTTGATTTTGTTCCTAATCTGGGTTATCATGGTCTCAGATATGCCCTTTGATCCTGTGATGGTTGCTTGATCGCACATTGTTGTGTGGAAGAGCAAGGTATGGATTGTCACGCCCCGAGAAGCCGCCCGTCCGATACTGACCGGACTGCCACTCTCTCGACCCGGCGGACAATCCAAAACCCTAACCTCTATGATCACCTCGGTCGATTGTACCATAGCCTATAGGGTTGAAACAACCGACTGTAGTAAACGAAAATGCCAACGAAAAACAAAAGCTGTGTACCGGTACGACTTACGATAAAATACAATGCACAAAAGGCCACCACGGCTCACAAAAATACAACTATACCGCCGTATAGAGTCACAAAATCCAACACAAAAACAACAGCGGAAATGTAAGGTATAAAAGTTTAGAAAATGGTACCAACATGTACCACCAACAAATAAAGGAAAATCTCGAAATCGTCTCAACGAGTATGCTAACTGGGACAGGCTGTCGGGCACACTCCAGTCCATCATCGTGAAATAAAAACAAGGAGCTAACGAAATGAGTCACAGAACTCAACGGATATCTCATCATATATGCAGGATAGTCTAAGCTAGCAGCAGTGTAACAGACTATCGAAATAACACATGTACAGGCAGCGATAAGTACAACTGAATGAGAGAACAGAAAATACCATACCAATGTAGCAGAGTCACCAAAAACCAGATATAAAGGTCTCCTGTATGTGCATGACAATCATATGCAACATCCAAATATAGCAAGCACGGGCAAGTGCAAAATATGCGTATGCACAAGGTGCAATGACATGGTCACCCGTGCCGTCGATCAAACATCGTCCCCTATAAACGGGAGGAAGCTGAGCGGAGGCCACCCTCCGACGTAGGACTGTGACTGCCGTCCATACTCTGCCATCACTACTCTTGAGCGATCGAGTAGACGGAATACTGTCGGTGTAACATCCCTACTCTATGCCCTATCCGGGGGACATCACTATCTACCCTAGGCCATCTCTGGAGGACATCTCTGTCTAAGTGTTACTCCTACCCCATGTATATAATGGGGGAGAGACCTCTCTGTCTCATCTCCTAGTATATATACTACTCAAGGAGGGACCTCTGCCTGCTATCACGCTCCGATTCACTAACCCATGAGTGCATGAGCGAAGCAGCACAGAGCACACTACCCATATTCTGTCAACCACTAATCCATGAGTGGCCGTATGGATAGGTCAGTATTACTGTTGATCTGACACACCTACGAAGGGGGTCCCTGATCGACAGTGATGCACAGTGCATGATGATGCATGACTCTAGTCAAACAACATCCACTATCTAGTCCACCTATATCAACATGATATGCAAGGATCATAGATAATGCACCAGAGCCTAAGTCCTAAAGGTATAGTATCACATGCCAAGTCTAGCATATATAGTATCAGCAAGGCAAATAGAAGAGTTATATCACAATCTATTACTCTATTGCTAAACAAAGCATATCAAGCATATATCTATGACTAATCTAAAAGAAGAGTCAGAGATACCCACCTCCGATAAAGAAGTCCGCAATGACGAGAACCCCCCCCCCCCCCCCCCCCGCGTCTAAAATAATATCCGCGACGCGTGATCTATGTCAATGCCTTGCATTCAAACAAATTCAACTTAGCTAATTTACAATATACAATCAGCTAAGTTATCCCCTTCTACCAACTAAGATTGGGGTTCAGATTAGGTTTAACCCAAACCTAACCCAATCAACCACGAGTTAATCAATTAAACCCTATAGCTCTATGATACACAAAGAATAGAAAGAACCAAATTGAATTCTAATGATCTCCGAAATAGAAATCAAAACCCAAGACCGATCAGTAGATGCCAACCAAACCCTAACACAAAATCTACAACATCACCACATCGATCAAGCACAAAAGAACACAAGAATCCAACTCACACGGAAACCTGGATACATCCACAACTTCAGAGAGCACCCCTCTAAACAAGGAAGAATACAACACCACTGATCAGAAGAACAATCGACCCTAATTTCTCAACCCAGAAGCTGATCACAACCAATCTCCTACCTATAACCAACCAAAATGCCCATCAAGCTCCAAACACAACCCATAACATAGATCAAGCACAAGAACAGAATCAATCCAAATCCAAGATTAAGAAGCCTATATAAAACGTTACCGGAAATTAGCTGCGTCCGGCAAGATGAACCACTACTCAGATTGATGAATCTGGCTACCACCATGACTCTCGCGAAACAATCATCAAATAGTTCCCCTCAATCCCCCCCCCCCCTCCATCTCTCGGTGCAGGGACAAGTGCCGCCGACACCGATCCCCGCTGAATCGCCGCTGGTGAAGATGAGCGACCAAAGAAACGAGGACAAATCAGAACGATTCCGAGAAGATCTGTTACAAGGCCAGATCTACCAACCCTTACCTCTATCTCGACCGAGAATCGTAGCCACTCCGATTAGCTTCGGCGACTACCCCATTCAGTGGCCCAAACGCGTGAAAGGAAGAGAACAGAGGCCCGCTCCCTTGACCCTCCGACGAGTTTCTGAGAGATGGTCGATTGTCGCTCGATTGAAGCGAGGAAGCAAGGGATGCTAAAGAAGAAGATGAAGAAAGGGGAAATCGGGTTGGCCAGCCTTTAGCTGTGGTTAGGGCTCGCGGAGAAAATGTGAAAAGGAATGGATCGGCAATGACTGCGGGCGAAGGGAAAAGGAGAGGAAAAAGAGTTTATAAATGGGTGGTCTTTTGCATTAAAGCCCCCACACTTCCATCCAATGAAATATAAGCCCTTAATTTCTCCTTTTTTTACCTTTTAGCCCTCTGAGTTTTCGTATTTTAACATGGATGTTCTTCCTTCTTCATTACCTTGTTAAAAAATGTTATGGTTGGATTGTAATGTTAAATTGAGTCGAGAATTGGAATTAGCCTACTTAGATCAATTCGAATTAGTTTATCTACCAACTAATAAGCTGATCTTGAAAAACCATTTGTGTTGGAATTGGAGATTTGGTTTGTCTTAGATGATTTGTGCCTATACACAAGTTTGAACATATTGGATCTATTTGTTGAGTTGTTGGAATTGATTATGTATTTTGGGATTGGGTGTGGATGATCCCATTTCTGCCGTGAGCCGCATGAAGGTATAAGTTTGTGTAGGTATTTAATCTAATAGTGAATTGAACTCTATTAGGTTATAGATTGGATAGTGCTATCTTTGATGAATAACCCTTGATGCATGAGCTACCTTGGAAGTTTGGTTGGCCTTGACCACTTTATCGTGGGGTCACAAGGGTATATTGGTGTCGTGAGTTAAGTTAGGTAGTTGAGTATAAGTAAGAAGATCAATTGGGTTTAATTTCGATTAAACCCAAACTCAAAACCTAATCAGGATAATTACAGTAGCTTATGAACATTATTTCGTATTTGGTTAGCTACTTAATAATTGTTATGATAGTTATTTAAATATATCCTTTGATACAGGGCATTGATTGGGGTTTATTGTAACAGATTATTTGGTGGGTGCTTCTCTACGCATACGGATTTATTCTATTAGAGGCAGGTATTTCTTGTTTGTTTTCATTAGATCCAAGTTATCTTTATGCATGACTACTTATATTTGTTGCAATAGGTTTTATTTATCTTATATCTGCTATCATTGTTATCCTACTTGATACTTATTGGTTGATCTTGGATATGATCTAATTTCTATCTATACAGTCTTGTTTTATTGATATCTGATTCTATATAGTATTTATGCGAGCATGTATACCTTATTTTAGGCCAGAGGCCATATATACTGTATGTGTGTTTGTATAAATGTTTCAAATTGTCAGTCATACAAGGGAAATTAAAGGTATGTGATTGTATATTAGAGCAGCTCCTCTCTCTCAGGGCATGACGTTATCACCTAAATTTTAGGGTTTATATTGTCAAAAAGCTACACTAACTACTATTCAAATCATATATTATATTAAAATTACTAATATCATTAAAATTAATTTTAAAAGTGTTGTTATTTTTATACTAAATTATACTTAAAATCTTGACATTTATAAGCACCATTAGATTTTATTTGAATTGTGTCATATTTACTTATTCATCACATAGTTAATATTTCATTTCTTTAGTTAATATTGATATAATATATAATGGATATTACTATATTCTTAAATTTACTAATAAAATTTTAATAATTTTTTAAATGATAAATTTATTTTTAATTGTAATATTTTAATTAAACTTAAATAATTTTTAACAGGCTCAATATAAAATATTGTAAAATGTGATATTATCTTACATCATTTAACTATGACTGTAGACACATCTCAATTATATAATTTTAAAAGTAGTTTATTTAAGAAATTATTATTTCATGTAGATATGACTAATTATATTGTCGAGGGCGATCCAAGCAAAGCCAACACATCATGTTATAATTTTCAATTAACTGATTCCTTGAAAAAAATATGTCTTACACTTTTGTTACAATATCTGCAAGTTGGATTACCACATAATATGAAATAGAAATAAGTAATCAATTATTTTAATAGCATAATCATAAACACAAAAATAAATAGTGTATAGAAAAGTTTTGAGATTCTTTTGGAACAATAAAGAAACGTTGCTTATTTAAATCTATAATGCCGCCCAAGTCTCAAAGCATCTTCCATTCAAATACCATGAGATTTATATTTACAAATAATGTTTATGGATATAATAATAACTTACATAGAAATTCAAAAAATTTATTATAGTAGGAGATGATGCAAAGCAAGTTCTCTAGATGTTGTTGGAATAATAAAAATGAATAATGTTAATAGGATAGCTAAGCTAATTTTTTTTTATGTTCATTATTATGCCTTTATTAAGTTGGATGTGAAACACAATGTTGATTAACTTTTAAATGGAATTGAATTATTTGTTATTTTGGATCTACTATTTATATGGATAGAAGCATAGGTTACTTTTATGTAAAATGGAACTTTTATACTTTCAACATAGTAAGTTATTTAAAATATATAAAACAGTGTTTAATATGTATAAAACTATATTGATAATTTAATATATTATATGTTACCAAAATGATCAAGTAAATTATTTATTCCATCAAAAATAACTAGTACTAGATTTTTCTTATTGTCATATAATTTATCTCGAACTATCATAACTCTATCTGTGATCCATTTCTTGCAACCCAATAAAGGATAAAAACAATGAGCCAATCCTCATCATGAACAATTACTCATTTAAAAAAAAAAATCTTTTCATGACTAAAATACTCCTATCAAATATTTATCGGTACAATTGATCTCTGGTTAAGGATAACCACATTCAAATAAGGTTTTTTTTATGTTTGATTAATATGTTTAAGGGAGATTATATTTGATCAATGTATTTGATTGTTACCAAAAAAGGAAGAGATTTGTATGCATGTCCATGTGTGTTAAATATTGGAAATTTAGGGATCAGAGTGCAAAGTTCCTAAACTTAAGGGCCTACGTTGAATAGGCCAAAACTAGAGGGGCAAAGTGCAAAAAGACCAGCCATTAATTAATTTCCTTTCTCTTCCCCAATGTTTCGGCCGAATCTCTTAATTCACGATTCCTTTGCCAAAACGGCCGGATCCCTTGCTTCCTTCCCTTCCGATTCTTCTTCTTCTTCTTCGCCGAGCGCACGCGAGAACGATCGACAACCGGTCATAGATCTCCACCTCACCTTCAACTGGGAGCGATCTCCTCTTGACCTCGCGATTTTCCGCCCTCTGCTCAAGCCGGCGCCGGAGAGTCACCCCTCGTAGGTCATTCCTTTCTCCCTGGAACCCTAGTTGCGCGCCAAGAGAGGAGCTGAAGAGGAGGATTGTCTGGATTTGAGCAGCGTTTTGGTTAGAGGCGCAAGATTTAGGTAAGGTCCTCTTCTATTGGTGATTTATCTTGGAGATTTTGATTCGAATGTGTGTGATGGATGGTTAGGGTTTAGAGTATGGTTTAGTATTCTTGATTCAGATCTGAGTTCTGATTTAGTTGAAATTCTGAGTTGCCAGGTGTGGGGTTGGAGTTTCTGTTTTGCTCTTGTAGTGTTCTTGGATGGATCATGATTCGATTTTTAATCTGGGTTCTGAATTCTGCTCTGTCTGTGGAGCAGTTAGTTGATCGGTTGTTGGCATTGATCCATGATATTGGATCTGTTCTTGGATTTGCTCTAATCTGACTCGGCTCCGCCTTGCGGTTCTTCATGTCCAAGCGGGATTGCCTTGAGCCTTCTTCTGTGATCGGTGAGTGCTGAATCTCTTTGTGTCGGATCAGTGTTGAACCTTTAACCCATCTTGCCGTGAGTTTAGTGAGCTCAAGTGTGTAATTGGAGTTTGGTTTGATTGGTGATGGTATTAGAGGTTCTTGGTGGAGTAGCGTGATGATAATAATCTTAGTACGTTTTAGATTATCTTTGGAGGTGATATCTGATTTTTGCTTTCCTTTTTACTGCTCTTGGCCGTAAGCTTTTATGTGAAGATTGGCCATGGTTTTGATTAGATTGGGTTGATTGTGTTAGGTTTAGGTTAGACCTAATCCGAATCCAAACTTGATTGGTTGAGTTAGATTGTTTAATAAAAATATAAATAGCTAAGTTGTATTTGCTATTTGATTTTTATGCAGGAAGTTGACTGATTTCGTTGCCTCGTTGCGGAGGTATTATTTGGACGGGGGGGGGGGGGGGGGTTCTCGTCACGTTGGATTCCTACATCGGAGGCGGGTATCTCTGACTCTTCTTTTAGAATTGTCACAGATATATATATATATATTTGATATACTTGTGTAGCAATAGAGTAATAGAATGGTGGCATGACTATTATATTTGTTTTGTCGATGCTGGTTGTGCCACAACTGATATGTGATACCTATACCTGTAGGATTTAGGATATGGTGCATGTTCCACGATCCTTGCATATCATGTTGATATAGGTGGACTATATAGTGGATGTTATTTGACCGTTGTTATGCATCATACTGCACTGTGCATCACTGTCGAGCAGGGGCCCCTTTTGGGTGAGCTAGGTTGACAGTCATACTGACTTACCCATACTGTTGTGACCGGGTGCATGTCGACAAGGATACGGGTTCGTAAAATTTTAAATTTTTACGTGCAGCGGAAGAATTAGCATAAAATAATTTCCTAAATTATTTCAACCACGTATCTAGCATGCAACCTTATGGTGTGTGGACATAATCATAAAATAAAACTTTGCGAAAAAAGTAAACTAATTTACATTATACCTCTCGTAACTCGAAGTAAGGGACGAGATCCAACCGTAGCGTCCCTTGGAAGCTCCGCCTCTATTCGCGTCCACGCCGAGTTCTCTTCGGGATGACTTCGCAAAGTCACGAGTTTTGTGCCGACGAGAACTACTAGATTCTCTAAAGGCACAACTAGAACAACAAGAGATAAGAATGGAAACTAACCAACAAGTTAACGGAATCAAAATTCCGAGAAGGAGGGAGATGTGATCCGCTTCTTCTTCTTCTTGTTTGGCTTCTCCTTGGTGATCCTTGCTCACGCCAACCACTTGGAGGGATGAGGGTGCGCCGGCCCTAACTTGGACAAGGGGAGCTGGCCCTAATCCTTAAGGAGGGTGCCGGCCCTAAAGGGAAGAGAGGGAGAAGAGAATAAGAGAGAGAGGGAGAGAAATATCTCTTGATAGCTCTATATCAATTAGGAATTCAAGGCTTGCCTTTGGTTCCTTTATATAGTAGCCTCTCCCTCGCCAAGTCTCTCTTTTAACGGAATTAGTTATCATAAGAAATTTATCCTATAAATTCTCTTATGAATTATTCCGTTTAAACCAAGTTTTATTATAACTAACTTTATAATAAAACAAATACTTCTTCTCCTTTTATTATGGAATAAATTTTATAAGAAATTTATAAACTTTCTTATTATGGAAAAATCAATTCATAATTGATTTTATAAAATTAAAATAAACCATTCCATGGATCATTTTAATTTCCATAAAAAGAATAAATTTCTATAAATTTATTTATATAAATTTCTTTATACAAATTTATTTATCCATAAAATAAATCCTTCTCTCTTTTTAATTATGGAATAAATTTTATAAGAAATTTATAAACTTTCTTATTATGGAAAAATCAATTCATAATTGATTTTATAAAATTAAAATAAACCATTCCATGGATCATTTTAATTTCCATAAAAAGAATAAATTTCTATAAATTTATTTATATAAATTTCTTTACACAAATTTATTTATCCATAATTTATAAAACAAATCGCGCTAGATTTATTTTATTAATTAAACCAATTAAATTGGTTTCTTCCCTTTAATGTGGCCGGCCATCCAAAGGGGTTTGGCACCCTCTTTGGCCGGCCAAATCAAGCCGAACCGATTGCAAATTAAACTCATTTAATTCACCTAATAAGCCTTCAAAAGACTTTGCCATTTTAAGTTTCCGTTGCGCCTCTGATTAACTCAGATTCGACTTATTTCTCTTGATTGGAAAATCTAATTTTCAACTCGTTTTAAATCCCTCGGATTACTCGTAGTGCGTGTGACTAAATAGGCTTTCGATTTATGTTGGCCATCTATAATCCACTAATTATAGAACGATCATGAGTGACACCTAGTAGTACATCATGACCCCCAATTAATCGAAAGATCAACGGTTGACCTCAGAAGTAATTCTGAAACCCTTCAGCAGCTCTAATGAATCGTGCCCCATTCCCTTCACCATCTTATACCCACTTGGTTCAGGACACGGTCTATTTGTGTTAGTCCCCACTAGGCTGACTACGTCACACCTAGCCCAAGTAGTGTCTTTCTCGTCCTTTGGAATTCTAATTACTCTCATGTATTTTAGAGACTCGCACTCTAAACATGATATGCTCTGGCCAGAGGCTTTGAGTAACAATCCGACGATAGGCCTGGGTATACATCTCCTCGCAAGGAGTGGTGAATCCTTTGTAGGCTGTTCAAACATCTTCGGGCACTTCGGCTTATACCCAATCATCCTGGGTCCACACCTCCTAGGAGATGCTTGCTTAAGATGTTAAAGTATAAGTCTCCATGACCAAGATGACTTGAACACCGCAAGTCAAAGGAACATCGCACTTAAGCTGCAGTAAGAACTTCATTGACATATCTATATAGATTACCATATGAAGTTTTACAGCTAGTCACTCCAATGAACTAGTTCCCTTAACTAGCATCCATGTTTATCTCCGGACATCCCAATGTCACCAGCCAGTGAGAAACAGCTGATTAGAGAATAACCCATGCTAGTCTCAACAGAATTGATAATGTCCGTTTTTATCAATTCATCGACTAGGGATATTTTTAATACTTCACAATTGCACATTTAGAGATAATCACTAGTTGTGATCCCATCAAAAATTCTCTTATGCTGTGAATTGTATTGCGGACATTCAGTAGATGAGTTTAAGATCACAATCAAATACACAAACATATATACTCAAATAGTGAATTATCATTTATTAAATGAATATTTACAATCATAAGGCGATTGCCTTAGGACACTTCTCTCAAATCACTAACAAACTCCCACTTGGCCTAATGCCAATCGCTACGGTATCCAATACGACAGGCTCTAACATGACCCTCAAACTTGTTTTGAGGTAAGGCCTTAGTTAAAGGATCCGCTAAATTCCTTTCAGTGGGAATTTTCTCAATTTGTATATCATTCCTACTTATAATCTCTCTGATCAGATGATAGCGGCGAAGCACGTGTTTGGATCGCTGATGAGACCTTGGTTCCTTTACTTGTGCAATAGCTCCATTGTTGTCGCAGTATACCGGCACTGCTTCATCAATGGTTGGAACCACGCCAAGTTCGGAGACGAACTTCTTGATCCAGACTGCTTCCTTTGCTGCTTCCGAAGCTGCGATATATTCCGCTTCTGTGGTAGAATCCGCTATGGTGTCTTGTTTGAAACTCTTCCAACTTATTGCGCCTCCATTCAATGTAAATACGTATCCAGACTACGATTTAGAGTCATCCTTATCTGTCTGGAAACTGGCATCTGTATACCCACGTATTACCATATCACCTTCTCCATATATTAGGAACACATCCTTAGTTCTTTTTAAGTACTTAAGGATTGTTTTGACAGCCGCCCAATGATCTATTCCTGGATCCGACTGGTATCTGCTTGTGACGCTCAAAGCATACGATACATCGGGCCTTGTACATAACATAGCATACATGATAGATCCTATCGCGGATGCATAGGGAATCTTATTCATGCAAATCCTCTCGTCTTCTGTGCGCAGACACATAGACTTTGAAAGGTTGATCCCATGCCTGATGGGAAGGTAACCATTCTTGGATTCCGACATGCTAAACCTTTTTAGCACTCGGTCTATATATGTAGACTGCGAAAGACCAAGCAACCGTTTTGATCTATCTCTATAGATTCTAATCCCAAGGATATAGGTTGCTTCTCCCAGGTCTTTCATAGAGAAAGTTTTGGATAACCATATTTTAACTGTCTGTAAAACTGATATATCGTTTCCTATAAGTAAGATGTCATCGACATATAATACTAGGAATACGACTGCACTCCCACTAACCTTCTTGTACACACAAGGTTCGTCAGGATTTTGTGAGAAATCAAACTCTTTGATTGTCTCATCAAAACGGATGTTCCAGCTCCTAGATGCTTGCTTCAGTCCATATATGGATCGTCGAAGCTTGCATACTTTGGTTTTATCAACCGATGTGAAACCTTCAGGTTGTATCATGTATACATCCTCAAGCAGGTTTCCATTAAGGAAAGCTGTTTTCACATCCATTTGCCATATCTCATAATCATAATGAGCTGCTATGGCTAGGAGCATCCGAATGGATTTAAGCATAGCTACTGGCGAATAGGTTTCGTCATAATCAATTCCTTGTTTTTGACGATATCCTTTAGCCACTTGTCTAGCTTTAAAGGTAACAACATTACCTTCCATGTCGGTTTTCTTCTTAATCCCTTCAGGTGGGTTAACCAAGTCCCATACTTGATTTTCGTACATGGAATCCATTTCCGACTTCATGGCTTCAAGCCATTTGTCCCTTTCTGAATTTTTCAGAACATCTTCATAACTGATAGGTTCGTCATCGCTTATGAGTAACACGTCGTTCGATTCACTTACGAGAAATCCGTATCTCTCTGGAATATTGCGTGTCCTATCAGACCTACGAAGAGGTGGTGTTGTTTTAGGTTCAACTGATAGCTCATCATTATGAGGTATTGGTTGTGGGTCTATACTAGGTGTCTCTGTAATGTCTATTGGAGTTTCTTGAACTTCATCAAGTTCAATGTCACTCCCACTGTTTTCTTGTAAAAGAAATTCTTTTACTAGAAATACAGCATGCCTTGAAACAAATACCTTTTGTTCCAAGGGATGATAGAATTGGTAACCCTTCGTTTCCTTAGGGTATCCAATAAATAGACATTTATCAGACTTAGCATCCAATTTGTCTGATACAGTCCGCTTCACATAAGCGGGACAACCTCATATCTTAAGGTGAGTTAAGTGAGGTTTCTTACTATTCCATATCTCATATGGAGTAGTAGAGACTACCTTGGTCGGGACTCTGTTTAGCAAGTAAACAGTTGTCTTAAGTGCATAGCCCCAAAAGGATTTTGGAAGAGTTGCATGATTCATCATCGACCTAACCATGTCCATCAAGGTTCGGTTGCACCTCTCAGATACACCATTATGCTGTGGTGTATACGGCGGAGTCCATTGGGACAGTATCCCATTGTCCCTAAGATAATCTTGAAACACTTGACTTAAGTATTCACCACCCCGATCGGATCGAAGTATCTTAATACTTTTGCCAAGTTGTTTCTCTACTTCATTTCTGAACTCTTTGAATTTCTCAAAGGCTTCAGATTTGTATTTCATCAAGAACACATACCCGAATCGTGAGTGATCATCGATAAAGGTTATGAAGTAGCTATAGTCTCCTTGTGCAAGAGTTGACATTGGTCCACATACATCAGTATGTATTAGACCAAGTAAATCTCCCACTGGATTACCTTTTCCAGAAAAGGGTAATTTGGTCATCTTGCCTTTTAAGCATGATTCGCATGTATCAAATGAACCGGGTTCAAATGATTCCAGAATTCCACAACGGTGTAATTCGGTCATGTGTTTCTTACTTATATGGCCAAGACGGCAATGCCAAGTGTAGGAGTCTATTCGACTATCTATTCGAGCACGTTTGTTGCTAACTTCGATATTGAAAACGTCACTGGATAAATCTAACGTGTAGATGCCATTGCACAAAGTTCCATTCCCATAAAGAACGACATTTAAAGTTATGTAACAACAATTGTTACTAAAAGTTAAATGATAACCCTTTTCATTCAAGCATGAAATGGATACAATGTTCTTTATTAACGAAGGAACGAAATAACAATTATCCAATTCTAAGACACGTCCAGTGGGGAGCTTTAGCAAATATGTTCCGATGGCAACAGCAGCAATCTTTGCTCCATTTCCAACTCACAAATTCGCTTCTCCTTTGACGAGTCTTCTTCTATTCCTTAGCCCCAGTATGTCATTACATATATGTGAGCTACACCCAGTATCAAGTACCCAAGTCTTTGAGGAAATAGAGTGACATTCAATAACGAAGATACTTGAAGAGGATGGAGCATCAGATGCCTTCTCTTTCAAGGACTCAAGATAAACCTTGCAGTTTCTTCGCCAGTGACCCTCCTTGTCACAGTGATGGCAAGTGCCTTTTAGGGTATTTTCAGTCTTTTTGGCCTTTTTCTTCTTTCCCTTATTATGTTCTTTGGCCTTCCTCTTAGAACCTTTCTTCGAGGAACCAACTAACAGTACCGTCTTTTGATCCTGCTTCACAGAAGGCTCTACAGTCTTCAGCAGGTTGAGCAACTCAGGAAACTGGTCTGGAGTTGCATTTTCAGGAGGACGGTTGGGAAGTTGATCTTCAAGGACATAAGCAAGCTTCTCTGCCTTGAGGACTATCCTCAGGTTTCGAAGCCAGTCCATGAAGTTTGGCCCAGTCAGTTTATTGGTGTCCAAAATGGAACGCAAATTCAGAGAAGACATGATCGAGTGATTATCCTAGAAATACAAATTGAGCTTATGTGAGAAGAATGATTAAAGAATGTATCAATATACATAAATAAAATCCTATTTATTTTTCAAATTGAATAACCCTTATTATCAATTCGGGAGATTGTAGGAACATCTCCAAATAGGTTGATATCCAACCATAGATAAGAACAACCATGACTGTGGCCATCAAGTTTTTCTTAGCTATGAAGGTAGGTAATTACACCGATTACATATCACATATATGTAACTATCACTTTATGCTATCAATTAATTGAATGTTTGCATAAATCATTGGGTTGTTAACTCATTAACAAGTATGCAACATTATACATAGCACCCAACTGCACCTCTCTTTACATCGACCTTGGCTGTGACACAACAAATCGATGCTCTGAGCTTAAGACTGACCCATTAATCAAGAAATAGTTTTAATATGGTTGGAGCTCATTCAACCATTTAGTCAGGCTTGGATGTGTCCAACAACCAAAACTAAGGATTGACCTCTGACTCCAACTATATTATTCATAAACTAATTCCATGGTTTGAACATGTTGAGGTTCAAGTCGGGCATGGATGTGTCCATCAACCCAAACGAGAAACAAAACTCCAATTCTAACCATATTAATGGAAGGTGTTAGCCTTAATATTTTGTAAGGGGTTTTGGGTCTCATCCTTTCTTTTCAAAGCACATTCATGACATATAAATATGTCATGACTAACGATTTCCTTAATAAAGTATGTATGTGACTTAAGTTATCAAGTCTCATTAATTGAATTAGGAACCGGATTTCCTAATTCTAATTTCATACTTTATTGAAGGAATTGTTTTGGGAAACAATTTCCTAAATTGTCATAATCAATTTCGGAAATAATATGTTTAAGACTTTGATTTCTCTAAATCAAATCTTATTAAATTAAGAGACAATTCCCTTAATTCAACGACATATTATTTTCATGAAAATCTCTTTTAAGAAACTCTATAGGAAACCATTTTCCTAATTAATTTTGGAGACAACAATATGTAAGAGCATCACCTCTTCAAACATATTTTATTCATGGATTTAATTAATTACAACAAATTGTTTTCTAAGGGTGGCTCCCCGAGGCTCAGATACCCAAAGAAAAGTAATTTGTCGTAAATCCTATTTGGACGGCTCCCCGAGGCTCAATCCAAATTAAACATGACAATTTCAATTTTAAAATTGGGAAATTAAATTACAACAACTAACTTTAAATTGGATGGCTCCCCGAGGCTCAATCCAAAATAAAAAATTTTGTTGTCAATTTAAAAACCAATTCAAATTTAATTGTCAATTAACTGTCCATGAATTTGTCTAGACTTTCTTAAAAGAAAGTGCCTAAAATTGCGAGATTTCATAAATAGGTTTTCAGAATCATTGTAAGTTTCTGGTACAAAGAAAACTTACATATTTCCAAAATTGGAAAATTTCTAAAATAGAAAATTTTCTAAAATTGGAAAGTTTCCAAAGATGGGAAATTTTCACAATTATTATAAAATTTCAAAAACTAGAAAATTTCAAACGTTTGCGAAATTTCATGAGGATTTCCAAACTTTGAAATTCCTAAATCTAAAATTTATTATAATTTGAAAGTTTCCATAATTAAAAATTTTTTCCGAAATTGAGATCATGACAAAGTTTTCTACAAAACAATTATATGATTATGTCGAACACTAACCGGCTCTGATACCACTGTTGTGACCGGGTGCATGTCGACAAGGATACGGGTTCGTAAAATTTTAAATTTTTACGTGCAGCGGAAGAATTAGCATAAAATAATTTCCTAAATTATTTCAACTACGTATCTAGCATGCAACCTTATAGTGTGTGGACATAATCATAAAATAAAACTTTGCGGAAAAAGTAAACTAATTTACATTATACCTCTCGTAACTCGAAGTAAGGGACGAGATCCAACCATAGCGTCCCTTGGAAGCTCCGCCTCTATTCGCGTCCACGCCGAGTTCTCTTCGGGATGACTTCGCAAAGTCACGAGTTTTGTGCCGACGAGAACTACTAGATTCTCTAAAGGCACAACTAGAACAACAAGAGATAAGAATGGAAACTAACCAACAAGTTAACGGAATCAAAATTCCGAGAAGGAGGGAGATGTGATCCGCTTCTTCTTCTTCTTGTTTGGCTTCTCCTTGGTGATCCTTGCTCACGCCAACCACTTGGAGGGATGAGGGTGCGCCGGCCCTAACTTGGACAAGGGGAGCCGGCCCTAATCCTTAAGGAGGACGCCGGCCCTAAAGGGAAGAGAGGGAGAAGAGAATAAGAGAGAGAGGGAGAGAATTATCTCTTGATAGCTCTATATCAATTAGGAATTCAAGGCTTGCCTTTGGTTCCTTTATATAGTAGCCTCTCCCTCGCCAAGTCTCTCTTTTAACGGAATTAGTTATCATAAGAAATTTATCCTATAAATTCTCTTATGAATTATTCCGTTTAAACCAAGTTTTATTATAACTAACTTTATAATAAAACAAATACTTCTTCTCCTTTTATTATGGAATAAATTTTATAAGAAATTTATGAACTTTCTTATTATGGAAAAATCAATTCATAATTGATTTTATAAAATTAAAATAAACCATTCCATGGATCATTTTAATTTCCATAAAAAGAATAAATTTCTATAAATTTATTTATATAAATTTCTTTATACAAATTTATTTATCCATAAAACAAATCCTTCTCTCTTTTTAATTATGGAATAAATTTTATAAGAAATTTATAAACATTCTTATTATGAAAAAATCAATTCATAATTGATTTTATAAAATTAAAATAAACCATTGCATGGATCATTTTAATTTCCATAAAAAGAATAAATTTCTATAAATTTATTTATAAAAATTTCTTTACACAAATTTATTTATCCATAATTTATAAAACAAATCGCGCTAGATTTATTTTATTAATTAAACCAATTAAATTGGTTTCTTCCCTTTAATGTGGTCGGCCATCCAAAGGGGTTTGGCACCCTCTTTGGCCGGCCAAATCAAGCCGAACCGATTACGAATTAAACTCATTTAATTCGCCTAATAAGCCTTCAAAAGACTTTGCCATTTTAAGTTTCCGTTGCACCTCTGATTAACTCAGATTCGACTTATTTCTCTTGATTGGAAAATCTAATTTTCAACTCGTTTTAAATCCCTCGGATTACTCGTAGTGCGTGTGACTAAATAGGTTTTCGATTTATGTTGGCCGTCTATAATCCACTAATTATAGAACGATCATGAGTGGCACCTAGTAGTACATCATGACCCCCAATTAATCGAAAGATCAACGGTTGACCTCAGAAGTAATTCTGAAATCCTTCAGCAGCTCTAATGAATCGTGCCCCATTCCCTTCACCATCTTATACCCACTTGGTTCAGGACACGGTCTATTTGTGTCAGTCCCCACTAGGCTGACTACGTCACACCTAGCCCAAGTAGTGTCTTTCTCGTCCTTTGGATTTCTAATTACTCTCATGTATTTTAGAGACTCGCACTCTAAACATGATATGCTCTGGCCAGAGGCTTTGAGTAACAATCCAACGATAGGCCTGGGTATACATCTCCTCGCAAGGAGTGGTGAATCCTTTGTAGGCTGCTCAAACATCTTCGGGCACTTCGACTTATACCCAATCATCCTGGGTCCACACCTCCTAGGAGATGCTTGCTTAAGATGTTAAAGTATAAGTCTCCATGACCAAGACGACTTGAACACCGCAAGTCAAAGGAACATCGCACTTAAGCTGCAGTAAGAACTTCATTGACATATCTATATAGATTACCATATGAAGTTTTACAGCTAGTCACTCCAATGAACTAGTTCCCTTAACTAGCATCCATGTTTATCTCCGGACATCCCAATGTCACCAGCCAGTGAGAAACAGCTGATTAGAGAATAACTCATGCTAGTCTCAACAGAATTGATAATGTCCGTTTTTATCAATTCATCGACTAGGGATATTTTCAATACTTCACAATTGCACATTTAGAGATAATCACTAGTTGTGATCCTATCACAAATTCTCTTATGTTGTGAATTGTATTGCGGACATTCAGTAGATGAGTTTAAGATCCCAATCAAATACACAAACATGTATACTCAAATAGTGAATTATCATTTATTAAATGAATATTTACAATCATAAGGCGATTGCCTTAGGACACTTCTCTCAAATCACTAACACATACGGCCACTCACGGGTTAGTGGTTGACGGAGTATGGGTAGAGTGCTCTGTGCTACTCCGCTCATGCACTCATGGGGTAGTGAATCGGAGCGTGGTAGCAGGCAGATGTCCCTCCTTGAGTAGTCCATATACCAGGAGATGAGAGGGCGAGATCTCTCCCCCATTTATATACATGGGGTAGGGGTAGCACTCAGACAGAGATGTCCTCCACAGATGGCCTTAGGCTGATGGATACCTCGCTGGGATAGGCCATGGAGTAGGGGTGTTACACCGGCAGCATTCCGTCTACTCGATCGCTCAGGAGTAGTGATGGCAGAGTATGGACGGCAGTCACAGCCCTACGTCGGAAGGTGGCCTCCGCTCAGCTTCCTCCCGTACATAGGTGACGATGTCTGACCGACTGTAGGGGTGACCATGTCATTGCATCTTGTTGATTCGCTTATTTTTTCCTTACTTGTGCTTGATTTCACTTGATGCTTCATATGATTGACATGTACTTACAGGAGACCCACATGTCTGGTCTTGGCAACTTTGCTATGTTAGTATGGTAGTTCTTATTGTTCTTATGCAGTTGTTCTGATTACTGCCCATACCTGTTTATTTCGGTAGTCTATTACCCTGTTGCTATTTTAGAATATCTTGTATATATATGAAGAGATATTCGCTGAGTTTTATGACTCATCCCGCAGCTCCTTGTTTTTTTTTCAGGATGATTGACTGGAGCGTGCCCGACACCCTGTCCCAGTTCGCGTATTCGTCGAGATGTCTTCAGATTTTTTTTTCGTCTATTTCTGTTGATAGTACTTTCTATGTTTTTCTTCCGCTGTCGTGTTGGTGTTGGGTTTTAGTCATACTATACGGCAGTATAATTGTACTTTTGTGAGACCCTTATGCCTTGTGTTTTTGTCATAAGTCGGACCGGGCCGCAGTCAGGTATGGTTATCCAGTTTTATTTCATATTCTGTCTTGATTTGAGGCCTGAGGCCATTTAAACTGCGTGGACGTGATTTATGATGATGTATGTATGTGTAAGTTGTCCGCCGGACAGGGGAGGTGTTGTCCGATTTTCTATTGGACCAGCGGCTCCTGGGGTCTCGGGGCATGATAATGTGTACATATCAAATCAAATGAAGTAAACATTTATTTTTAACATAAATAAAAGGTTTAAGGGGGGAGGTCAGTTCATGATGGTTCATCCATCCAAAACGCCCATGGGGATCGTAGACTCTATTCTGATGTAACTCCATCTCCTCCCCCACAACTCATCCTTTGGACGGAAAATCATCCTCAACCAGAGCATCATCATCAAAACTTGGCCTAAGGGATTCCTCCCATCATCTCTCAATTACAAGCCACCTCTCTTGATCGAGAGAGACTCTACCATCCATCTCCACCTTTAGCACATCCTCCTCATAAAGCTCCTGAGGGATGCACTCCATCTCCCTAATTCAAAAGTCATCTCCACCCCACCGCAGGCAAACTTAACCTATACCGACCGACTAGATTCCTCTGGCCATTTCAACGTCCATCTGTGAGCTCTGGGATTCTAGAATTTATTCATCATCTCACCCATCGTCCTTTCCACCATAAGGCCTCACCATCCTCTTCACCATTGATCATCTATAGCAAATCCATCTTCCTCACATCATCATTCCTTCGCCAATAAAACATCTCATCCGTGAGCTTGAGATCATGCAGCTCCGCGACCATCATCCTCTCCTCCATTTTTGAATCAAATCCATAGTGTGCTTCGGGATTCTAGAGCTCAATATGAAAACTCTCATCCTGATCTGGGTAGGCTCCATCATTGCAACCTAAATGTGCTTATCATTGGCCACTTGATCCATAGCTCTTTTCTTGCATACAAGTGTTGAGATCTCTAGCGCTTGGTTTTTATTTAGAATTTTTGTTGGAGCAAGTTGTTTGATTTCCTTATGCTATTTTTACTTCCATTAATGCATTTCAATTCATTTAATTTTTGCAATGCTTTGTTTTGTTTGAATATTATAAGTTTCCGTTATGCGTTTGGATTGCACGTTTCATGTAGGTTATATTAGATTAGAATTCAAGGTTTTCATTAATTTCTTTACTTCTATAGTTTAGTGCATTTACATTTTTTAGCTGCATTAATTTAAATTTCATGTTCTTAGCTTTCACATCTTAAAAAGACAATTCCTAATTTACAACTTGATCTTGAGATTATAATTCATCAATGTTTTCTTCTAGAGATTATCCAGAGTGACCCTATATTGCACTATAATAGGGGCTTCTCAATATAATTTTGATGTAGCATGACACTTTGGTCAATAGCCATTTGTACAAGCAACAACTGATGTGTGTGTTTCATATATAGTTTTCGGTATTATATTGCATGCATTTTATTTTGTTACATGAGCATATTCAATATATATTCATTACATTAACATTGGTTTCATCCTTTTTATTCAGAGAATTGCTCTTTGCATATTTTTATTAATAGGGAATGAAGATCGTGATGTTTGGAGTGAATTTGGAGATAAAAGCCAAAGGAATACACATTATAACATTATCCATGACCATCCCTTGCTACCCAACATGGTCGTGGATCATCCGAGAAGAAGAGGCAACTGAAAAGTATCAAATTGCAGCATCCAGAGTGGAACACAGCCAAGTTGTGTTGGCCGACACAAGTATGCTTGTTGTTGTCTTGAGACGAAAATAGCATACCAAACATCATACAAGCATAACTTTCGACTCATGTTGAGTCACAGGATCAACAACCTAACAAATCCAAACTCATTATAAGATCTATAGTTTGGTAAAGGGTGGATCCCATAACATTCAAATTTTTGGCCCTAAAACATATTTTGTTGACATGTGGTGGTGCCTCCTATTTTAATGGAGAATTTGTATCTTAGAAAATTGCACCCAATTTGTTTGTAAAGTTTTTTAGTTTTGGTTTCCTTGGAGTGTCATGCCACGAGAGTTTACTTGTTTAACGAAATGGACAATACCTCCTTATGACAATATTAGGAATAACTAATACCAATCCAATTATTAACCAATCTAACACCACTATGATATAAAATCAATAAGTTATTAAAATTTGATGAGTATATATATGCATGTACATGAGATCATACTAAACTAAACAAGATCGCAGTTATAGTATTATAACAAAACCTCATCGATTCGACGAGGTAAACAAAACAATAAACAGTTGCATAGAAAAAAAAACAACTCCAAAAGAAGAATCCAACTCGTGTGGGACAGGAAGCCTAGACTTCTTAGTGACACAAAACATCCTCTATCTGTTACTTGGGGAAAGGAATAGTAAATGGGGTGGTAAGTCCAAATGACTCTATGGGTAATAGAAATAGGTAGTGCATAACTAAGTATAAGGAGATAGAAAGGTATACAATCTCATAGGTAATACATAAATAGCAATGGGAACATAGTTAATGCATATACCAACCTGATCCACCGAATATAGTATAATAAACAGAAATACAGAAAGATCTGCAATGGTACTACTCATAACCGTTGGTCCCATGCAAGCTGTCTAAAGGAGGGATGGGGTGATTAGCCCTACAAATTCAAACTAGATCTTTTGCTAATTCTTGGCAAAGATAATTAATTAGTTAAACAATTAATAATAAACTGATGGGGCTGGGTAGCCCAGGATGGACGCGGGAATGAAGAAGTTAAGGGCACTACCCCTCACTCAGGTCTCGGGATCCCCTCAAGGATGCACTCGGGAGGCCTACCTCAGAAGACATAACCTCCGGGGATTCCCGAGCTCACCTCAAGGGTCGAGACCCTCACAATAGCCGACTGTGGATACCGGCTAGGAGAGTCCACACCCTCTCCCCTTGTACTGTTGGCCCATGAGGGAAAGAATGGCAGGGGCGCTGACGGTTTCGAGGTATATCCCCTCATCATCGAAAGCGGGGGTCGTGGCTCAAATATCGGAGTCGTGGCACCGATAAAGGGGGCACGATCGGGCGACCTACGGCAAGATAAAAGGTAGTTCAACCCCTCCGGTATGGGGGGTGACGATCTCTCATCTCTACATCTTTCCTTTATTTAGCACCATCGCTCGGCTACCCTACTAACTTGAGCGTTGGAGTGGACTTCGCCGGACCCCAGCCGGCGTGTCCCCTAACGCTTGTGTTACTCTTGCAGGATTCTCTCGTTGCTCGGTGACATAGCAACCTCCATAGGGGCTGATCCTTAGCGACTGACCATCGCCGAAGCCTCCTTCTGGAACAAATTTGGCACCGTCTGTAGGAATCTGTAAGAAAGCACCCGAAGGAGCGCCGATGGTAGAAGCAGAGGATCTCGCTCATCCGTGGGAGGATGAAGGCCCTAAGAAAGAACGACGGGAAGTGGAGAGTGAAGAGGTACAAATCCATCCTCATGGCGGAGGGGGAAGTACATGCATCGCACTTGACCTTGCGCCGACACTAAGAAATCGCCTCATCGAGTGCCTGCGAACCACAGAGATGTGTTTGCTTGGGCTACCGAGGAAATCAAGGGGATCCCCCCAACGCTGGCTATGCATTGTAGGATCGAGAGATGCGAGAGAGGGGGGGGTGAATGTCGCAAATCGTTCGGATTTAAAAAGAGCGGGTGCGCAACGGAAATAAAAGAAAAATAGAACAATGCAAACACAGTCGGTTTACTTGGTTCGGAGCCTGGGTCGACTCCTACTCCAAGGCCCACGGTCGTTGACCGTTTTCTGCGGGCAATTCTATAAGTTCGTAAAAGTTTACAAGAAAGATTATAACAAGAACAGTTTAGTAAACTTTAAATACAGCTCTTCGTTACCGACGTCCGGTGTAGATCGAAGTTTCGGAGCAGTGGGACGTCGTCAGCTCGAGTTGGAAGATTTCTGGAGCGTGTCGCGGAAGCAGAAGAGCGCAGAAGTGTCGCAGCAA
The DNA here is from genome assembly GCA_024364735.1 of Boesenbergia rotunda. NCBI lineage: Eukaryota > Viridiplantae > Streptophyta > Magnoliopsida > Zingiberales > Zingiberaceae > Boesenbergia > Boesenbergia rotunda. The sequence continues at coordinate 69,820 of JAGFNQ010006572.1, read as the reverse complement.
TTGATGCATTGAAGAAGGAGGTCGAGGGCCCTTTATATAGGGCCTGGGGGCGCCCTGGTCGACGGGGACGCCCCCCACGTGGCTTCCGATCCGGTGATCGCTTCGGTCAAGGCTGATCTCTTCATCTTCGGGATCAGCTTTGACCGGGGCGCCCCGAGCGCGCGGGGTGCCCCGAGCGCGCGGGGCGCCCGGGTTGACCGGTCAAAGCCTCATCCTTTGGCTTCGCGAGGGCAGCTGATAGTCGGCGTGGCACTGGGGGCGCCCGCGACACGCGGGGCGCCCGGAATGCGCGGGGCGCCCGGAACAACCGGGGCGCCCCGAAATGCTGCTGTCGGAGCTTTTTCTTGGTCTGCTGACTTGGGTTGACTCTGGGGGCGCTCGGAACCTTCGGGGCGCCCTGCCCAGCTACTGCCTCACTCCTTTGAGGCTCTCTGAGCTGCAGATACACAGTCCTTCGGTCCTGCATCCAGGGTTAGTCCAAAACAGCAAATATTATGTTAGTTTATACAGCCTTAGCTGTCTTGGTTCTGACTTTGGTCTCCAAAATGGAGCCCTAGGTCGAACCGACGCCTAATGTTCCCTCAAGGGGAACGCGTCCTCACCTACTCCTCTCGGGAGAATTTACCTGGTGCCAACCGGCTCCTCCAGTTGGACTTTTGCCCGGCAGTCCTTCGCCAGGTCTTGAGTTGCCAAGCTGCCCTTCGCTTGGTGCCTAGCAGCCCTTCGCTAGGTCTTTTCTTCTGGCAGCCCTTCGCCAGTGCCTAGCATTCCTTCGCTAGGGTTTGTCCATTCTGGCAGTCCTTCGCCAGAGCCTAGCAGTCCTTTGCTAGGGCTTTTCTTCTGTCTGGCAGTCCTTCGCCAGTGCCTAGCATTCCTTCGCTAGGGCTTTTCCTGTACACTCAAGAAACTTGTTAGACAACAACTAACCCTTAACTTTTGAACCCTTTTGCCAATATCAAAACACAGGTTTGACTTGGGTGCAATTTGCACCAACAATCTCCCCCTTTTTGATATATGGCAACCTAGTTCAAAAAGTTAAGGAAAAAAAATGCTGAAATTGAAATCCTAAGTTAGATTCCCTCCCCCTGGAAGAAATCTCCCCCTAGATTTTTCAAAAGTAGGTGGTTTGAGTTAAGTACTTAGAAGATTTCATGTTTTGATAATAAGTTGGGAAATCTGCTAAGTTTTTCGAAATGATGTTCTAAGTTTGGAAGACTTAGAAAACTATAGACAAATTTTCAGTTTTAGAAACATTTCAGACTTTGGAAAATTTTCAGTTTTGGAAAAACTTCAGACTTAGAAAATTTTCAGTTTTGGAAAAAATTTTAGACTTAGAAAATTTTCAGTTTTGGAAAAAATTTTAGACTTAGAAAATTTTTAGACTTAAAAAATTTAGACTTAGAAAATTTTCAGTTTTGGAAAAAAAAATTTTAGACTTAGAAAATTTTCAGACTTAAAAAAAATTTCAAAGAATAATTTGAGCAAAACTTAATAACACTTCAGAGTTAGAAATTTTTAAGCAAAAAAAATTAAGCTTAGAAATAATTCAGAGTTAGAAATTTTTACAGGATAAATTTAAGCTTTGAATTTCTAACTTTGAGGTTAAACTTTTTGAATAACGGAAAAGTTTGAAAAAAAAACTTTTTGGGTTCCCTCTTTCCTTTCCAACTCTCCCCCTTTGACATATATAAAAAAAAACGCAGAACAATATTTGCAATAATTAAATAAAGCATTTGCTGTACTGAATACCATAGGACCTAAGTCTGGTTTCATCTTTAGGGACCTGTCTAACCCAATTAGCTACTTACTAACTGTTATAAATAGTAACTTTTGCTAGGGTTAGTCAAGTTAAGTGAGCTGTTCAAGTTAGATTTGTCTAAATTTGATACTTAACTTGATTGCTGTTCATTTAGTGCCCCAATTGCTGCCGATGCACTGACTTAAAGCATCTTGAATTGAGGCAAAGACCTAAGCATCTCAACCCTTTCTAGGTTATCACTCAAAGTACCCTAAGGTGCTTGTGAGATGCTGGCTTCTAGATCTATAGGTACATGCAATTCTAGGGTTAGAGCCTAGTCTAAGTCCATTTCGAAGAAAACCCTAGTTTTGAAGGGGGTAATTTTGAAATAAAACTAAGTCAAAAAAGAAAAATTTTAAAACCAAAGTAAAACTTTTTAAGATTAAGTTAGAAAAACCCTCTTTTTTTTTTTAAATAAACACCATTTTAATATCAATTTGAAACATTTTAAAACAAAAAAACCAAATGATTCTATTCTACTAAGCATAATCCTAACTGCCTTCTTAGTGAGCTGAACTCAGACTCAGGTAAGGGTTTAGTGAATATGTCAGCTAGGTTGGACTTGGAGTCTACATGCTTAAGGACTATTTCACCCCTAGCTACGTGATCTCTTACAAAGTGATGTTTTACTTCTATGTGTTTGGTTCTAGAATGTTGAATTGGGTTTTTGGTTAAGTTGATTGAGCTAATATTATCAATATTGACTTGGGTCTGATTGTAGTCTAGCTAAAAGTCTTTAAGAGTGTGCATCATCCATAAGAGTTGAGCTACACATTCTCCTAGGGCTACATATTCAGCTTCAGTTGTGGATAACGCAACACAGTGTTGCTTTCTACTGTACCAACTTACTAAGCTGTTTCCTAAGAGTTGGCAGCTTCCACTTGTACTTTTTCTATCTAATTTACAACCAGCATAGTCAGAATCAGAGTATCCTGATAACTTAAAAGATGAAGTTCTAGGGTACCAAATCCCTACATTTAGGGTGCCCTTAATATATCTTAAAATTCTTTTTAGGGCTGCTAAGTGAGTTTCCTTAGCACATGTTTGGTACCTAGCACACATTCCTACTGAGAAAAGTATATCAGGTCTGCTGGCTGTAAGGTACAGTAGACTTCCTATCATACTTTTGTATAATTTTAAGTCTACTGGTTTACCATCAGGGTCACTATCTATTTTTACATTTGTGGCCATTGGAGTACTTATGCTTTTAGAGTTATCCATTTTAAATTTCTTAATTAGTTCTTTAGCATATTTAGTTTGATGTACATAATTTCCATCCTTGGTTTGTTTGATTTGTAACCCTAAGAAGAAATTGAGTTCTCCAACTAAACTCATTTCAAACTCATTTTCCATTATTGTTACAAATTCTTTTAGAAATTTAGAATTAGTTGATCCAAATATTATATCGTCTACGTAAATTTGGGCAATAAATATATCCTTTTCTAAAATTTTAACAAATAAGGTTGGGTCAATTTGACCTTGTTTGAATTCTTTAGAAATCAAGTAGTTGGATAGTCTTTCATACCAGGCCCTAGGTGCTTGTTTTAGTCCATAAAGGGCTTTGCTAAGTTTATAGACATAATCTGGTTTTTCTATATCCTCAAATCCTGGGGGTTGTCCTACATAGACTTCTTCCTTAATGAGCTCATTCAAGAAGGCTGACTTTACATCCATTTGGTATAATTTGAATCCTTTATGGGATGCAAAGGCTAGTAACATCCTAATAGACTCAAGTCTAGCTACAGGGGCATAGGTTTCATC